>WSYQ01001132.1:0-549021 GCA_011426435.1 Lysiphlebus fabarum
AAAAAAAAAAAAAAAAAAAAAAAAAACAAAATAAAAGCGACTGGAATAAAAAATATCAGTGTTGTTTATTTATAATATAAATTTAAAGTTTATATTCAAGATGAGTCAGTTTTTACTTCATCGACATTATTAATATATTTAGTTGATGCTTTACATTCTGACTAGTCAACCGGAAATACGATGAAAATGAAGACGATCGGATTAACCCGTCAGTCATTAGGTTGGCAGGCCACAAGTGAATTACAATATCTTAACTATGTTCTCACTATTTCACTCTGGGATTTGTCTGTGTGTATATAAAGCCACCAGTATATCAATATTCCTGATTGTATTTATTATTTATCCATCAAAAACATTTCAAATTACTGTTTTTTTTTATTTTATTCATACAAACTTATTGATTTTTCATTTCTGCGTGACACTGTTAATTTAAAAAGACTTGCCCTATATTTAACTTAACCCTTTGGATAGATGTTACCCTAAAAATAGTGAGCTTGTGTTTATAAAAATATAAAAATCATCTAGGGTCTTGTGGGTATTGTCAATGTGGTATAACTGTGAATTAATATATTCATACATTTTTGGTAAATATTTTTAACAACATCCAATGTTTGTCAAATAAAATGACTATTTTTTTGAAAAAAATAATTATACTTGAATTATCAAATGTAATTGGCGTTAATTTATGTTAAATAAATAATTAGATTTGTCATATGAATTTTATCAAAGCATCATTGTTTATGAGTGAAGTGAAATTGGAAAATAAATAAAAACAATATTAGTATCAAGTAAAGGTGGTGTGTGCTGGTGGTCTAACTTAGGTCTCTTGTATCTACTGTTTGTTCTCTTTCTGATAGTTGTGTTGGACTTGTACAGACTATCCGATCCTTATTTTGTCTTGAACGTGCTCTTTTCGCTTTCTGTTCTTTCGTCTATATGTCTCGTTGAAGGAATTCACAAACAGTGAGTTGCTCCAAACTACATACATTCAAGCCACTCTCCGACTCTGGTAGACAATGAACAATGGAAACATAAATCTACGTAATTAGTTGCCGATGCATCGACGGATCAATGTACGATCTTCTTTTTGTCCCCTTCTTTATTTTATACTACGTACAAACGATCACGTTTACAACAAAACCACATTTGGTTGGACGATTCTAAAGTAGGACGATGGTAGCCAAGTTACCAGAAGCCCCACCCGATTATGTACCTTTACCTCGAATGCTTGACCGCTAAGAAACAACTATAAGAATGACGACACTCCCTTCTTCATCTGATTTTTTTTTTTGTAATTTCAAGATGGCGGAATTTGCACGAGTTAAATTTACTGATCGAATAAATATGTTTTGGTATGTGTCCGGGTTTAAAGGTCTACTTTTACGTTATTCATCTTTGATGCAGAACATAAAAAAAAATTTGCCATTGAGAGCTTATTTGCATCTAGGAACTGCATTATTCTTTATCTTGTTTCTAGAATTGTGATATATATATATGTATATGCAGATTCATAAATCAATTTGCTATTTATTTATTTATTTTTAAATTTCAAGAATATTTAATTTATAAAGTTGAAATAAAATCTATCTAAATCAAAGACAAACAGGAAAAACTTCTTTACAGAAATGTTGAGTAAAAGTCATATGAAAATGATTTCATTAAAACTCATAATACCAATACTATAATGATGAAAGCTCAATAACAATAGAGTCTCCTGTCATTGAAATAATGTTGATGCCGTCGAAGAACCAAGCCAGTTGAAATATCGAGCTTGGCTTGGTGGCCTATGACAGCATTTTAGCGATAAGCTGATAAATGAACTGATAGTATTATTGTTCTATTTGAGAAAACCTTTTCATATTGATTTACGTTCTATTTCTACGTAGTCCACACAAATTTCAAGAGAATATTTGTGTTCTTTACTTGTCAATGATTCAAATTTCCTTTGCCCTTCTTTCTTTTGTTAATATATACCTGTATATCTGACTATCTGTTGTAATATAAAATGTATATATTTTTATTATTTTAGGGGACGATGGAATAGAAGGAGCAGGTCCTGGTACAGAATTACAAGCTGAAGAAGGTGATTGTGTAGATGAAGATGGACCAATTAGTCCAAGTGAACGTGACTGCCCACCTACTGCAAAAGATGATGAAAATCAAGATGCAAGTGATGATGATGATTCAACACCAAGTCCATCAGCACAATCATTATCAGCCACTCAGTTAAACTTGACAGATCTCCGAGATACTCGACCGCCTGATAGGTATATATTTATATTTTATTAACGTTTTTTTTTTTTTTTTAATTGAGTTATATACTGATTGTTAAATAATGTTTTTTTTTATGTATTCATATTGATAATATTGTATATTTATGCTGATAAGTAAATTTATGTTTTTAATATGACTTCAATAAATAGTGATTTTTGACGCTAGGTTTATTTTATAAATTTGTTTTATCACTAACAAATCATTGGTTACTTCTCTCACATTGTGTAAATGGGGATAAACAAGCTTGATATCACACAGGCGGATGCCGACGTGTCACTTGGCTAATTGAGATAGGCGCGTGTTTCATTCTTCTCCCCGCAATTCTGTCGGCAGTTAACTGCTACGTCAAGTCCCCACCCTACTATTTACCCTCATCTACTCTCTTTCACTTGCTCTCTTCATGTCCCGTATAACCTCGAAAAGCTTCCCCTGCATGCGTATCAGTAGTCTTCTATGTTTTTACTAAATGCATTCAGTCAGTAACGTACAAGCCGTCGACAAATCTAGTCAACGTGTTTTTATAGTCCAGTGTCATTTACGAGCTATTATAAAAATTTTCACTGCGTACAATTGTTTTATTACTTTATGAATATCTATTTTTAAATATTGAATAAATAGGTATACAATATACATAGATTAATTTACATGTCATTATTGATTTTTACAAATATATATACACTGTATACGCTCTTGTTAATTTATATTTAATTTTATTCTATTAGATGCATACACAATATAAATTAAATTATAAAATATTTAAATGCTCTACAAAAAAAAAAAAAAACTTGATAGTATTCTTTAAAAAAAACATCAGCCTAAAGCATGAATGAATAAAATATGATATTATTCAATGAAAATAGTACAGAAAAATAATTTAGATAATTATTCAATTGTGAAAATTATTACTTCCATTATTCATACTTTTAATTATAATTATTATAATTTTTCAGAGAACAAATGAGCCCTCGCTGTCCTTCAAGAGACTCTCGAGAATCATCTGGTCCAGCAACTGAAAGTCCACCACCTGAAGCTGGTCATAACAGTACTAGCCCAGTTAGCCCAAACAGCATTGCTCCACTACCTCTGGGGAATCATCCCCTTTTGCCACCGCATTCAGCGGCAGTCATGGCAGCATATATACAACAAACACATCAAAGACTTCTTCTTGGGCATTCACCTTTATCTGCACGTGGTTCTGTATCACCATTAGTATCGTCTTCATGTTCACCTCCTGCAGTAACACCAAGTAATCTTGTATCACCGACAAGTACTGGTGAGGTATCACCTACAACAACACCTCAACCAGCAGTACTGGACTTTAGCACGAGAAAAGCTTCGTCAACTGAAGAAGATGAGGATGAACAAATTTTAAATTTGAGTAAACCTTCAACTCCATCTTCATCCAGTGAAACTAATAATGGTCCTCTGGATTTATCTTGCTCAAGTCGCAAAAGAGGTCCACAAGATAAATCACCACCACCACTACCCAGAAAATCATCAAGACACAGTACACCAAATACCAATCAAGAATCCCCATCAGCACAGTCATTTGGTCGACCACCTGTTGTGTCCCCATGGACATCACCTGTAGTTGCCTCACATTTTCCGTATTTTGCTGCTGCTGTTGCTGCAGCTACTAGTCAGCAACAATTGTCACCTAAAAGTACACCAGTAGATCCTCATCATTCGTGGAATGGTAAGATGAAACCACCGGCATTGGACAAACCGTATCAACCTAGTGAAGCAACTAAAGCACTTGAAAAAATGAGTGAATTAAGTAAGTTAGGTGGTGAAGAAATGTACAGATCATCATCTGGATCAGGTGGAAGTTCGGCAGGAAGTACACCAAGTGGAGCATCTGGTAGTCGACATAGTGCTTGGCAATCTCATTGGTTAAACAAAGGTGCAGATCAAGCTAAAGATGTTCTCAAGTGTGTTTGGTGTAAACAAAGTTTCCCAACATTGGCCGCAATGACAACTCATATGAAAGAAGCAAAACATTGTGGTGTCAACATGCCAGTTCCATCACCCTCATCAGGCCATCAACAATCGCTACAGTCAATTCAACATATATCACCACAGTCACAAACATCAGGAGGAGGAAATAATGTAACATCAAATAACAAACAAAGTCCGTCTGAATTGAACTTGCTGATTAAAGAAACAATGCCTCTTCCAAGAAAACTTGTTCGAGGTCAAGATGTATGGCTTGGTAAGGGTGCCGAGCAAACAAGGCAAATTCTTAAGTGTATGTGGTGTGGACAAAGTTTCCGATCATTAGCTGAAATGACATCACATATGCAACAAACACAACATTATACAAATATTATTTCACAAGAACAGATTATATCATGGAAATCATCTGATGATAGTAAAGGTGGCAGTGGTGGTGGTTCTAGTGGAATAGGTGGTACTGGTTCAGCAGGAAGTGCTGGAGGAATTTCTCCAAGCACTGGAGGTTCCGGAAGTAGTAATGTTGGCAGTGGTGGTGGTGGAGGTAACCAACACAGCAGTAGTACTGGTGGTCCTGGAGCTGGGGCAACAAGTAGCCATGTAAGTGCAGTTTTAACATGCAAAGTTTGTGATCAGGCATTCAGTTCTTTAAAAGAATTAAGCAATCACATGGTCAAGAATTCACATTATAAAGAACATATTATGCGTTCAATAACAGAAAGTGGTAGCCGTCGACGACAAACTAGAGAAAAAAGAAAAAAATCATTACCAGTTAGAAAACTTCTTGAACTTGAGAGGGCGCAAAATGAATTTAAAAATGGTGATAGTATAACTGGATTAAATCACAATCTAGGCAAACACGCTGGGAGAATTACGTGTGAAAAATGTGGTGAAAAAATTGAAACATCATTATTTGTAGAACACATTCGCCAATGTATTGGTGCTGGAACGATAGGTGTGAATCAAAGAAATTTTTTAAAAAATGCACTTATGTCTAATCACATGCCTCAAGTACTTCCACCTAACGAAAGTGGTCGCAAAAGTGTCAATGAAGAAACATCCTCTGTTTCTTCAAGGCATCATAGATCACCGTCTTCGGCAAGTGATGCAACAACTCCTGGTAAAGAAACTAACACGAATGAAACAGGTGGTAATACAGGAACTTCATCATCTCCATCAGTCTTAAATGCGATCGAGAAATTAATTGAAAAAAGCTTTGATTCTCGAGTCAGACATGGTCAATCTGGTCTCAACCATGCACAACCAGGTGCTCCAATTGGTTCGAGTATTCTTAAACGTTTGGGAATCGATGAAAGTGTAGATTATACAAAACCTTTAGTAGATCCTCAAACAATGAATTTATTAAGAAATTATCAGCAACAGCAACAGCAGCATTACAATTCAATGAATGCAGCAGCACGTAGAGAGCGTAGTGGTAGTGAGTCTAGTTCAATATCAGAAAGAGGAAGTACTCGAACGGATACTATGACACCTGAAAGACGTTTAGATCTTTCAATGAGCCATGAAAGACTATCAAACTCATCACAACGTCATCCAGCAGCTCCAGATAAATCACGTACAACACCAACTCAACAATCAACACCTGACGACTTTAATGATGAAGAATCAGTTGTTGTAAAAAAAGAACCCAAAGACGATGATGCTGATCAACCAGTAACAAACGAAACTGAACAGACAACAGAAAATAGCAATATAGTAGTAAAAAAAGAATTTGCTGATGACAGTAGAGATGATAATGAACCAAACTCTTTCAACAATCATGTTAAAGATGATGAAAATATCGAAGATAGTGGAGGAGTTTCTCCTGTTAATCCGTTAACTCCAAGGCCTCCCAGTCAAATTGAAATTCCACCTGCAAGAAGTCCATGTAGAAATAGTACAAGTAGTCCTGCAAGTAGTGATCGTTCAGTGACACCTCGAGGAACTCCTGATACAAAAGCATCAAGTAGTTTAGGTGCTTTATCATCCATGTTTGATAATTTATCTGGTGGCGGTGGAGGATCAAATAATAATACAGATTCTCAAGGGCGTAAAACCAGTAGTCATCCACTTGCAGCCCTGCAAAAACTTTGTGATAAGACTGAAACCCGTGGTTCTACCGCTTCGAGATCCGGAAACAGAGATCAGACGAATGTTTCTGGCAGCAGTAGTTCTAGTACACCTGGACAAGGACCAGCTCCTGGTGCTATTTTAGCATTCAGTTGGGCTTGTAATGATGCCGTAGTGACTTCTGATTCTATTATGAAATGTGCGTTCTGCGATACACCATTTATTTCAAAAGGAGCGTATAGACATCATTTGTCCAAAATGCATTTTGTTAAAGATGGTGCAATTGCTGATCCTTTATCGGTTGGGAGATCAACTAATGATGGAGCAACATCAGGCAGTACAACACAGCAATCAAGTGGTAGTGGTCCAAGTCACGGTGCATCATCACCACCAAGCTCCCAGAACAATAAGTCACCACCTGTTCCACAGTCTAATGGTAGTCCTTCTCAACCAGCATCTTCACCACTTGAAGAAAGTCCTCATTCAAAATTTCTTAAGTATACTGAGCTGGCAAAACAATTGTCCAGCAAATACGTATAGTCCGTGCCCTGTAAGTAACAGTGCCATTTGTACATTAGTGTATTAATAATATAAACTGACTGCGTATAAGCCAAGTAGTTAATATAAAGTATAAAGTTTTCTTCTGGCCTTTCTCTTTTTCTTTTTATACATCATATATCGATTCATCGGATGAATCTTCATTCAATTATTGCCGTGGTACAGTCATAACTAACAGAAATAATTAAATTGATTTATCTAAAGATTTTTAATAGTGATTGTTTCGTGTATGAAACAATCAACTTTGACTGATTTGACTTGTAAAATATTTTTTCTTTGATTACTGAATGTATCACGTCAATAACATTTCATTCCCATTTATCAAAAATCACAAACTAAAGTGATTTTTAAAATCCCAAAATTAATTTTTTCTGTAAAAACAATGAAGAGACTGGCTAGTAGATTGACTTTTTTGTGCTCATCTTTTCTTTTTGTTCTCGAATTATATTCATTAATATAGTTTTATATAATTTATTTATTTTTTTTTTCTAAAATCATTTAAAAAAAAATTAAAATAAAAATTATATAAATACGATGAAATTTTGAGAAACTGATAGTCTAATCTCTAATCAATTTAATAATATACTATTTGAGCAAGAGTTCAATTTTTTTAATAATTCATAATTCTTTTTTCTTCAGTCTTCAAAATTTCATCACGAAGTTTATCAGTAAATTATAAATAACATTATATATATTTTTTTAATTGTTGAAATATAAAATCAACTCTTTTTGTCATGATTAAAATTGTTACTACAAATACTACTGATAATATCATATTTAAAATACAAAAAAAACAAAAAATAAAAAAATCAATGATAAAAAACTTGCGTACTCGTATGATATGCATCTGCAAATTAAATAAAGTGGAAGTGCATTAATTTATTGTGATGTCACCATATCTCAAAGCAAGTATGCTGAGTCACATTTGATTCAGTATTTAGCTAACTTTTGTGATGTTTAGAACATAAATATTGAAGTTGAAAAAAAATAAAAAAAAAAAAAACATCAAAAAATCAAACTACGCGTTAAATGAACTCGAAAAAATCAAAATAAATAATTAAATTAAATAAACTACAGTAGTTAACATTGATATGAATAATAAAATGAGAAATAAATAAAAAAATTTTAAATTGACTTATAAAAAAAATTACAATTATTGTAATATTAGTTTGACTTTTTTAGAGTCAAATGTCACTATGTATACCACTTTTTAAATAATTATTAGGTTAATAGAGATAAACTAGAATTAGCGCTCGCTCTTGTATAGAATTGTCTATGGTGATACTAAAAGATATGCAGCGCAAATATATAAAACCCAAAAAGGGTGAAAAAAAAAAAATTTTTAAAATAAAAAAAAATAGAATAATAAGAAAAGATGAGTCTGCCATACGGTGCAATATACCGAGGTTCATTATTTTAAACATATTTGAGCTGACGTTCCTTTTATTAGCGATTGCTTATATGTTTATTATTTTTTTTTTCGTTTTTTTTATAATCTTGTTTTCAATTTTATGCTGTTTAAAAAAATTTTATCATACAAGATAAACTAAAGATAAAAAAATAAATATCTTATAGACTATTTGTAAATTTTATTTTGGTTTTTAAAAATATATTTATTAATTATTTCATGAGCCAATGCGTGATGTCACGTGTAAAAAAAAAAAATGTAATAAAAATACTATCATTATAATTATTTGAATAAATGCTAGAAAATATAATATAAGTTTAAATAAATAAATAAATAATTTAAATACTGTGTATATTGGATTTATCGTATACATATGATATAAAAATTTAAGAACAATGTGAAAATGTGAAAAGATGACGAATAGTGATATTGCAAATTGATAAAGGGCGTGTATGAGTGTGTATAAGCAAAAAAATAAAAATAAAAATATTAGTATGAATGCTCGATTGTGAAAAGAATGTCATATTGTCAAAATCAAACGAATTGTATGAATGTGAATGAACTGAATTAAAAGTGAATTTAAAAAAAATATTGTAGGTCTTTAATGGCAGGGCAATTATAAAAATGAAATAAACATTTTAAATAAAAAAAAAAAAAAAAACACTTGTATACGTATTCCTTGTAAACTCTAATTCTTCCATCGAGAACTTTTAAAAGTATTTATCAACGTAATAATGATGATAAAAATAATAACAATGATAATAATAAATAAATTAAAAAAAAAATATTATTATAATAATTCTTTATGACTGCTAAGCGTGTGATGATTGAAAATAAATTTCATATTGTTCTGAGCAAATAATAAAAAATAATAATAATATACAAAAATTATAGGTGACGAAATATAATAATAATAAAAAAAATAAAAATTGTACGCTCTTGAAACTTATGAAAAAAAAAATATATAAATATTTAAAAATTAAAAACTTTAAATTATACAGTTAAAAAAAAACGGGATTCTACAAAGATATATGCATCATGTATACGTGAAAAAAAAAAACTCTTAAAACCATTTTACCAGATTTGTCATTATTTAATTATTTCGGTTGTATTTTGAAATGCAATTAAAGCTCAAATAAATATATATGTTATAAACTATAAATTGAATTGTTGATGATTTACCTTTTCCAAAAATAATTAGTCCAATTGTTTTTTTTTTAAAAAACCAGAATACATAAAAAAATAAAAGAACAGAAAAATTAAAAGAAAATAAAACGAGTAAATAGTAAAATAAAAAAAATAAAAAAATTCAATAATCAAATAGAAACGTATCGAATTCACTGGTCATCGAGATGTTCTCTCTGAAAAATCACCAAATTTATACAATACCAAATTTCCGCCTACGTTTAACACGGACAACTGGTAAAAATAAAAAAATAAAAAAATAAAAAAATAAAATATTTTCAATATATCTGGATTATCAGTGTCACAACCCACATAAACATTTATTTTCCTGATGTATTTATTGACAAGCAAGCAACATTTTTTTTCTGTCACTATTTATTTCCAATAAAATTCGTATTTTTTTTTTTTTTTTTTTTCATATATTTTATCGTTATCATTCAAACACAGAAACGGTCCAAATTAATTCTCACAAAATGTACCATAAAGCTGTTTCACATTTTATTTAACTAAAAAATAATAAAACGATTTAACAAATTAAATATACAATCTGTATAAAAATATAATTCTTTCAATTTTTTTCAAAAAATATCAAAGTTTGCATGATTATTTTGAAAATTTGTAGATAATAGTGAATAAGGTAAATTTATTGTTGGAATTTTCAGATAAGCTTTCAAAAATTTGGATGATAATTTAAAGTTCATTTGTTTTAACCAACTTGAAGAATACAGTTCTCAACATTCAGGAAAAAAGTAGGATCAAACAGCAGTAGTTGTTCTCAAAAAAAATTAGATTGACAACAAAAGAAAATAAAAAGAAACATTATATCAAAAGAAACAATTCATATTTCTTTTGAATATTTTAAAAACAATAAAAATATAAAAATAAATTAAATAAAATTAATAAAAAAGATACAAAAGCATGAACCAAACAATTAACTTTACAAAAATGTAATGAATCCATTCGTAATGGGTCATAATAAATGTGATCTTATGGAACAAGGTAAATATAAAAAAAATAAATAAATAACAACTTCCGATTAACCAATGATTGCTTAAAATAATCCTCATAATTTAAAGATGGGTTAGCCTTTTTTTTTTGCAATACAACTTTAATATTTATTATTGACATTTTAGGTATTTTAATATGAAAGTATATGGTGCTCATCTTGGATACATCAGAGATTTTACTATATTATTTTTACAATTAAAATTTGTGAAATCTTTACTTTATTCGTTTAATAAATTAAATATTAAAAGTATTTATACAAGTGCCGCTTTTTTTGTATATCTATATATATTTGTTGACTGTTTGGTATTTTATTTACATGTATCATGTTTTAAGAGTCCTTGGATCTAGTCTGGCCTTGCCCACTATATCTTACAGATACCTCCTTATTTTAACCTTGAATGCTATAGGTGAACTTCAAAGTTGAATATACCTGCAGATTATCCACAATATAAACACACTCAAGTAAAAATAAAAAATAATTTATAAGTTATCGGTAAACCACTAATTGGATTCAAGTGTCATTGAGTTTTTTTTTGCATTGAAAAATTCATAAAATTAGTTAGTCATCTAGCTTGTCAAGAATCAAGAAATTATTATAAAAATTTGTAAAATTTATATTTATTTTTTTATTAATATATAACTTGTTTAATTACAAAAAATTTTTTGCAATAAATGAATCAATTTTTATTGTTTATTAATCATTTTATTCATTGAAACTTTTTTTTTTTTGTGGTATAAAAGTTTCTGTATTTTTATATCAACTCTGTTTGAAAATGTGATTTTATCTAGAAAATATTATTATAAATAAATTGCTAAAAGTGAGGACAAAGAATTGTACTGTTCATTATTATTTATAGCAGGTGTCAGATGCAAAAAAAAAATAAAAATAATAACTGTTTTATTAAATCAAACATCCGGAAGTTGAGGGGAGATATAGATATAAGATTTGCATATGTTTTTTTTTTTTATCATATTATTTTTAAATATCTTAAAATTTGATAATTTAACACTTGTTTTTTATTTTATTATCATTATTTTATTATAAAATTGAAATAAATTAAATGGTATGTATTTTAAAGTACGAGTTTCTGTCATTTTGAATTGAACTTTCCAATCAAACATTAAAATTCCTTTGGTTACTAGTTGAAAGTTTGTGTCCTCATGAAATTTGTATTCGACACTTTGGTGTTGCCCAAGGAATTTCAAATCTCGTTACAAATTTTACAAATGCTTTTCGAAAATTTATTTAATTACATTATATATTTTTTTTCTCTTAATTTTACATATATAAAAATGATTATTTGTCTTTTCAATTTTAACTTAATTAAAGTAAGATTTTATTTTTAGTAAACGATAATTTTATCAAATATTTATTGATAAATTTTTTTGTTATAATTTTATATTTATTGTAATCTAATTAATACTAGCCCATGTTGTGAATTTGGATAAAATATGACATGAAAAACTCAGATATATTTGGATATATATTGAAGAAAACTTGAAAATATTATTTTGGAAATTTGCCAGTTCGAAAAACAGTACTTTTCAAAGCAAGAAGAGAGAAATGTCACTCTGTTATTTGTGTTCCACCATATCTAAACAATATAAAAAATATTTAAAAAATTTATACCAGATGTATTCTCAACTCATATTGTTGTGTAAAGTGTTCATGATTCATTGAGAGTCAAAAAAAAAAAATCATTTATACAAAGACATTGTGCTTCATGCATTACCTTCTCATAGTTGACCAAGTTTTGTCTATTTTATAGAAAAAAATATTATTTATCATGTGTATATCTATTTGCTTGAAATAATATTTTAAAACTCAAGTAATTAATATCTTCTAAATCAACTTCTAAATAATTTCATAGACATTAAAATTAATTTTGAAATTTAATTATATTTATTAACAATAAATTTTGTTTATTAATCATTTAATTAAACTAACAAATTACAAAAATATTATTCATAGTAATTAATTTTGTGGTTTTATTTTCATAAAATCTCAATGTTTTTTTATGACTGTATTATATATGAGTATAAAACGTTAACATAAATTTTTAATAACAATTTCTAAGAAATAAAATTTAAAAAAAATTAGAAAAAAAGCAATTAAACTGTCATATTTAATTATATTTTACATGAGCAGTGTAATAACTTGTCAACTTTGTTTCTTGTTGCATCAAAACTATTCTGTGTAAATTGTTTGACTGGTGTGATCAGATTTTCCAGTTGATTATATTTATTTACCAACAAAGTACTTGAAAAATATCAATAAAAATACAAAATTATAATCTAAATAATCATCAAAAAAATTTACCTTGACTTTTAAAATGAATAAAATATAATTACTGTAAAGAATTATATAATTAAAATTAATCTTAAGATTAAAAAAAAAAATATAATAAACAACTTTTTTATATAAAAATCACAAAGCGTAATAATTAAGAATGTTTTGACATAAAATGTCATTACCCAGTGTCCACCAATTATGTAAAGCAAATTGTTACTCAGTGTCTTCATATGATTAAAAGCTTCTTGTCTTTAAAATTTTAAGTGCGTAAAATGTCGACTTTAATTTATCGCCTGGAGACACTGACGGTCAGAAAAAATAGAGTATATATTTAATTATTTTTTTTTTTGTTGTTTATGTGCATTGGCGAACACCCAGAAATATTTTTGATGGCATCTCTTTTAATTCAGGTGATGCACTAGGCAACTTGAAATTTATTAGATTTAAACAAATATTACAAAATAAACCAATGAATAATTAAGTAAATAAAAAACAAAAAATATATGAAAAAAAAAAAAAATTTATACAAACTTTGAACGCAAACATATTAACAAACTCAAAGAAGTTTTTATATAAATATTTATAACTGTTGATGTAATCATCCATGAAGTGACTGATAAATGTATGTACATATGACAAGATGTTCTATTACTTATTATTTTTATCTCACTTACTCTAACTGTATATATATTTTTTCTTTTTTTAATCTTCACTCTGCAAGTCGCCCCTTTTGGATAGCATTTTCTCTGAGATTAACACCAATAACTCACTCGACGGACGTGGGCCAGAGTCGAGCGTCATAGCTACGCTATAATTGCTGGCATAAATCAATTGGAATGGATCATAAACTCGTTGATACAACTCTGGACGTTTTAATTTGAAATATAATAATGATAATAATAATTTTTCCTCTTGGGTAAGTAGACAAAAAATAAAATAAAATAATGATAAATATAAATTCCTTTTCCTTATGGCAATGTTTTGTTAAAAGCATTGTAATTATGTTTATAAATAGAAAATTAAATTAATTTATAAAAATATTAATTTATTTTTGAAAAAGATTTAAATAAACAAGATATTGTTATGCCTATAAGAAAAATACACTTGACTGCATCTTATTAGTAATCTGATTATTAAATTAATAATTTTATTAAAATCTTCATGATGCGGTTGAAAAGAATCAAAAAAATATCGGTTTGTATCAGGATTATAGAACTTGACAAGAAGTATTCAATGCAGTTTCCCGTTTTTTTCACAGGATCAGGACTTTTTTTTTTAAATTACCTGCTGCATTTAAAAAAAATCGAAAAAATATGAGGTTTTAACAGGGTTATAGAACTCGACAAGAGGTATCCGATGCCGTTTCCCGTTTTTTTCCAGGATCAGGACTTTTTAAAAAAAAATTTGTGCTGTCTTTAAAAAAAATCGGAAAAATATGGGGTTTTAACAGGGTTATAGAACTCGACAAGAGGTATTCGATGCCGTTTCCCGTTTTTTTCCAGGATCAGGACTTTTTAAAAAAAATTTGTGCTGTCTTTAAAAAAAATCGGAAAAATATGGGGTTTTAACAGGGTTATAGAACTCGACAAGAGGTATCCGATGCCGTTTCCCGTTTTATTCCAGGATCAGGACTTTTTTTTTTAAATTACCTGCTGCATTTAAAAAAAATCGAAAAAATATGAGGTTTTAACAGGGTTATAGAACTCGACAAGAGGTATCCGATGCCGTTTCCCGTTTTTTTCCAGGATCAGGACTTTTTAAAAAAAAATTTGTGCTGTTTTTAAAAAAAATCGGAAAAATATGGGGTTTTAACAGGGTTATAGAACTCGACAAGAGGTATTCGATGCCGTTTCCCGTTTTTTTCCAGGATCAGGACTTTTTTTTTTAAATTACCTACTGCATTTAAAAAAAATCGGAAAAATATGGGTTTTAACAGGGTTATAGAACTCGACAAGAGGTATTCGATGCCGTTTCCCGTTTTTTTCCAGGATCAGGACTTTTTTTTTTAAATTACCTGCTGCATTTAAAAAAAATCGAAAAAATATGAGGTTTTAACAGGGTTATAGAACTCGACAAGAGGTATTCGATGCCGTTTCCCGTTTTTTTCCAGGATCAGGACTTTTTTTTTTAAATTACCTGCTGCATTTAAAAAAAATCGAAAAAATATGAGGTTTTAACAGGGTTATAGAACTCGACAAGAGGTATTCGATGCCGTTTCCCGTTTTTTTCCAGGATCAGGACTTTTTTTTTTAAATTACCTGCTGCATTTAAAAAAAATCGAAAAAATATGAGGTTTTAACAGGGTTATAGAACTCGACAAGAGGTATTCGATGCCGTTTCCCGTTTTTTTCCAGGATCAGGACTTTTTAAAAAAAAATTTGTGCTGTCTTTGAAAAAAATCGGAAAAATATGGGGTTTTAACAGGGTTATAGAACTCGACAAGAGGTATTCGATGGCGTTTCCCGTTTAATTCCAGGATCAGGACTTTTTCTTTTAAATTACCTGCTGTCTTTCAAAAAAATCGGAAAAATATGGGGTTTTAACAGGGTTATAGAACTCGACAAGAGGTATTCGATGCCGTTTCCCGTTTTTTTCCAGGATCAGGACTTTTTTTTTTAAATTACCTGCTGCATTTAAAAAAAATCTAAAAAATATGAGGTTTTAACAGGGTTATAGAACTCGACAAGAGGTATTCGATGCCGTTTCCCGTGTTTTTCCAGGATCAGGACTTTTTAAAAAAAAATTTGTGCTGTCTTTGAAAAAAATCGGAAAAATATGGGGTTTTAACAGGGTTATAGAACTCGACAAGAGGTATTCGATGCCGTTTCCCGTTTAATTCCAGGATCAGGACTTTTTCTTTTAAATTACCTGCTGTCTATCAAAAAAATCGAAAAAATATGAGGTTTTCACAGGGTTATAGAACTCGACAAGAGGTATTCGATGCCGTTTCCCGTTTTTTTCCAGGATCAGGACTTTTTAAAAAAAAATTTGTGCTGTCTTTAAAAAAAATCGGAAAAATATGGGGTTTTAACAGGGTTATAGAACTCGACAAGAGGTATTCGATGCCGTTTCCCGTTTTATTCCAGGATCAGGACTTTTTTTTTTAAATTACCTGCTGCATTTAAAAAAAATTGAAAAAATATGAGGTTTTAACAGGGTTATAGAACTCGACAAGAGGTATCCGATGCCGTTTCCCGTTTTTTTCCAGGATCAGGACTTTTTAAAAAAAAATTTGTGCTGTTTTTAAAAAAAATCGGAAAAATATGGGGTTTTAACAGGGTTATAGAACTCGACAAGAGGTATTCGATGCCGTTTCCCGTTTTTTTCCAGGATCAGGACTTTAAAAAAAATTTGTGCAGTCTTTAAAAAAAATTGAAAAAATATAAGGTTTTAACAGGGTTATAGAACTCGACAAGAGGTATTCGATGCCGTTTCCCGTTTTTTTCCAGGATCAGGACTTTTTAAAAAAAAATTTGTGCTGTCTTTAAAAAAAATCGGAAAAATATGGGGTTTTAACAGGGTTATAGAACTCGACAAGAGGTATTCGATGCCGTTTCCCGTTTAATTCCAGGATCAGGACTTTTTCTTTTAAATTACCTGCTGTCTTTCAAAAAAATCGAAAATATGGGGTTTTAACAGGGTTATAGAACTCGACAAGAGGTATTCGATGCCGTTTCCCGTTTTTTTCCAGGATCAGGACTTTTTTTTTTAAATTACCTGCTGCATTTAAAAAAAATCTAAAAAATATGAGGTTTTAACAGGGTTATAGAACTCGACAAGAGGTATTCGATGCCGTTTCCCGTTTTTTTCCAGGATCAGGACTTTTTAAAAAAAAATTTGTGCTGTCTTTGAAAAAAATCGGAAAAATATGGGGTTTTAACAGGGTTATAGAACTCGACAAGAGGTATTCGATGGCGTTTCCCGTTTAATTCCAGGATCAGGACTTTTTCTTTTAAATTACCTGCTGTCTTTCAAAAAAATCGGAAAAATATGGGGTTTTAACAGGGTTATAGAACTCGACAAGAGGTATTCGATGCCGTTTCCCGTTTTTTTCCAGGATCAGGACTTTTTTTTTTAAATTACCTGCTGCATTTAAAAAAAATCTAAAAAATATGAGGTTTTAACAGGGTTATAGAACTCGACAAGAGGTATTCGATGCCGTTTCCCGTGTTTTTCCAGGATCAGGACTTTTTAAAAAAAAATTTGTGCTGTCTTTGAAAAAAATCGGAAAAATATGGGGTTTTAACAGGGTTATAGAACTCGACAAGAGGTATTCGATGCCGTTTCCCGTTTAATTCCAGGATCAGGACTTTTTCTTTTAAATTACCTGCTGTCTATCAAAAAAATCGAAAAAATATGAGGTTTTCACAGGGTTATAGAACTCGACAAGAGGTATTCGATGCCGTTTCCCGTTTTTTTCCAGGATCAGGACTTTTTAAAAAAAAATTTGTGCTGTCTTTAAAAAAAATCGGAAAAATATGGGGTTTTAACAGGGTTATAGAACTCGACAAGAGGTATCCGATGCCGTTTCCCGTTTTATTCCAGGATCAGGACTTTTTTTTTTAAATTACCTGCTGCATTTAAAAAAAATTGAAAAAATATGAGGTTTTAACAGGGTTATAGAACTCGACAAGAGGTATCCGATGCCGTTTCCCGTTTTTTTCCAGGATCAGGACTTTTTAAAAAAAAATTTGTGCTGTTTTTAAAAAAAATCGGAAAAATATGGGGTTTTAACAGGGTTATAGAACTCGACAAGAGGTATTCGATGCCGTTTCCCGTTTTTTTCCAGGATCAGGACTTTTTAAAAAAAAAGTTTGTGCAGTCTTTAAAAAAAATTGAAAAAATATAAGGTTTTAACAGGGTTATAGAACTCGACAAGAGGTATTCGATGCCGTTTCCCGTTTTTTTCCAGGATCAGGACTTTTTAAAAAAAAATTTGTGCTGTCTTTAAAAAAAATCGGAAAAATATGGGGTTTTAACAGGGTTATAGAACTCGACAAGAGGTATTCGATGCCGTTTCCCGTTTTTTTCCAGGATCAGGACTTTTTAAAAAAAAATTTGTGCTGTCTTTAAAAAAAATCGGAAAAATATGGGGTTTTAACAGGGTTATAGAACTCGACAAGAGGTATTCGATGCCGTTTCCCGTTTTTTTCCAGGATCAGGACTTTTTTTTAAATTACCTGCTGCATTTAAAAAAAATCGGAAAAATATGGGGTTTTAACAGGGTTATAGAACTCGACAAGAGGTATTCGATGCCGTTTCCCGTTTTTTTCCAGGATCAGGACTTTTTAAAAAAAAATTTGTGCTGTCTTTAAAAAAAATCGGAAAAATATGGGGTTTTAACAGGGTTATAGAACTCGACAAGAGGTATCCGATGCCGTTTCCCGTTTTATTCCAGGATCAGGACTTTTTTTTTTAAATTACCTGCTGCATTTAAAAAAAATTGAAAAAATATGAGGTTTTAACAGGGTTATAGAACTCGACAAGAGGTATCCGATGCCGTTTCCCGTTTTTTTCCAGGATCAGGACTTTTTAAAAAAAAATTTGTGCTGTTTTTAAAAAAAATCGGAAAAATATGGGGTTTTAACAGGGTTATAGAACTCGACAAGAGGTATTCGATGCCGTTTCCCGTTTTTTTCCAGGATCAGGACTTTTTTTTTTAAATTACCTGCTGCATTTAAAAAAAATCGAAAAAATATGAGGTTTTAACAGGGTTATAGAACTCGACAAGAGGTATTCGATGCCGTTTCCCGTTTTTTTCCAGGATCAGGACTTTTTAAAAAAAAATTTGTGCTGTCTTTGAAAAAAATCGGAAAAATATGGGGTTTTAACAGGGTTATAGAACTCGACAAGAGGTATTCGATGGCGTTTCCCGTTTAATTCCAGGATCAGGACTTTTTCTTTTAAATTACCTGCTGTCTTTCAAAAAAATCGGAAAAATATGGGGTTTTAACAGGGTTATAGAACTCGACAAGAGGTATTCGATGCCGTTTCCCGTTTTTTTCCAGGATCAGGACTTTTTTTTTTAAATTACCTGCTGCATTTAAAAAAAATCTAAAAAATATGAGGTTTTAACAGGGTTATAGAACTCGACAAGAGGTATTCGATGCCGTTTCCCGTTTTTTTCCAGGATCAGGACTTTTTAAAAAAAAATTTGTGCTGTCTTTGAAAAAAATCGGAAAAATATGGGGTTTTAACAGGGTTATAGAACTCGACAAGAGGTATTCGATGGCGTTTCCCGTTTAATTCCAGGATCAGGACTTTTTCTTTTAAATTACCTGCTGTCTTTCAAAAAAATCGGAAAAATATGGGGTTTTAACAGGGTTATAGAACTCGACAAGAGGTATTCGATGCCGTTTCCCGTTTTTTTCCAGGATCAGGACTTTTTTTTTTAAATTACCTGCTGCATTTAAAAAAAATCTAAAAAATATGAGGTTTTAACAGGGTTATAGAACTCGACAAGAGGTATTCGATGCCGTTTCCCGTGTTTTTCCAGGATCAGGACTTTTTAAAAAAAAATTTGTGCTGTCTTTGAAAAAAATCGGAAAAATATGGGGTTTTAACAGGGTTATAGAACTCGACAAGAGGTATTCGATGCCGTTTCCCGTTTTTTTCCAGGATCAGGACTTTTTTTTTTAAATTACCTGCTGCATTTAAAAAAAATCTAAAAAATATGAGGTTTTAACAGGGTTATAGAACTCGACAAGAGGTATTCGATGCCGTTTCCCGTTTTTTTCCAGGATCAGGACTTTTTAAAAAAAAATTTGTGCTGTCTTTGAAAAAAATCGGAAAAATATGGGGTTTTAACAGGGTTATAGAACTCGACAAGAGGTATTCGATGGCGTTTCCCGTTTAATTCCAGGATCAGGACTTTTTCTTTTAAATTACCTGCTGTCTTTCAAAAAAATCGGAAAAATATGGGGTTTTAACAGGGTTATAGAACTCGACAAGAGGTATTCGATGCCGTTTCCCGTTTTTTTCCAGGATCAGGACTTTTTTTTTTAAATTACCTGCTGCATTTAAAAAAAATCGAAAAAATATGAGGTTTTAACAGGGTTATAGAACTCGACAAGAGGTATTCGATGCCGTTTCCCGTTTTTTTCCAGGATCAGGACTTTTTTTTTTAAATTACCTGCTGCATTTAAAAAAAATCGAAAAAATATGAGGTTTTAACAGGGTTATAGAACTCGACAAGAGGTATTCGATGCCGTTTCCCGTTTTTTTCCAGGATCAGGACTTTTTAAAAAAAAATTTGTGCTGTCTTTGAAAAAAATCGGAAAAATATGGGGTTTTAACAGGGTTATAGAACTCGACAAGAGGTATTCGATGCCGTTTCCCGTTTAATTCCAGGATCAGGACTTTTTCTTTTAAATTACCTGCTGTCTTTCAAAAAAATCGGAAAAATATGGGGTTTTAACAGGGTTATAGAACTCGACAAGAGGTATTCGATGCCGTTTCCCGTTTTTTTCCAGGATCAGGACTTTTTTTTTTAAATTACCTGCTGCATTTAAAAAAAATCTAAAAAATATGAGGTTTTAACAGGGTTATAGAACTCGACAAGAGGTATTCGATGCCGTTTCCCGTTTTTTTCCAGGATCAGGACTTTTTAAAAAAAAATTTGTGCTGTCTTTGAAAAAAATCGGAAAAATATGGGGTTTTAACAGGGTTATAGAACTCGACAAGAGGTATTCGATGCCGTTTCCCGTTTAATTCCAGGATCAGGACTTTTTCTTTTAAATTACCTGCTGTCTATCAAAAAAATCGAAAAAATATGAGGTTTTCACAGGGTTATAGAACTCGACAAGAGGTATTCGATGCCGTTTCCCGTTTTTTCCAGGATCAGGACTTTTTAAAAAAAAATTTGTGCTGTTTTTAAAAAAAATCGGAAAAATATGGGGTTTTAACAGGGTTATAGAACTCGACAAGAGGTATTCGATGCCGTTTCCCGTTTTTTTCCAGGATCAGGACTTTTTTTTTTAAATTACCTGCTGCATTTAAAAAAAATCGGAAAAATATGGGGTTTTAACAGGGTTATAGAACTCGACAAGAGGTATTCGATGCCGTTTCCCGTTTTTTTCCAGGATCAGGACTTTTTTTTTTAAATTACCTGCTGCATTTAAAAAAAATCGGAAAAATATGGGGTTTTAACAGGGTTATAGAACTCGACAAGAGGTATTCGATGCCGTTTCCCGTTTTTTTCCAGGATCAGGACTTTTTTTTTTAAATTACCTGCTGCATTTAAAAAAAATCGAAAAAATATGAGGTTTTAACAGGGTTATAGAACTCGACAAGAGGTATTCGATGCCGTTTCCCGTTTTTTTCCAGGATCAGGACTTTTTAAAAAAAAATTTGTGCTGTCTTTAAAAAAAATCGGAAAAATATGGGGTTTTAACAGGGTTATAGAACTCGACAAGAGGTATTCGATGCCGTTTCCCGTTTTTTTCCAGGATCAGGACTTTTTTTTTTAAATTACCTGCTGCATTTAAAAAAAATCGGAAAAATATGGGGTTTTAACAGGGTTATAGAACTCGACAAGAGGTATTCGATGCTTTCCCGTTTTTTTCCAGGATCAGGACTTTTTTTTTTAAATTACCTGCTGCATTTAAAAAAAATCGAAAAAATATGAGGTTTTAACAGGGTTATAGAACTCGACAAGAGGTATTCGATGCCGTTTCCCGTTTTTTTCCAGGATCAGGACTTTTTTTTTTAAATTACCTGCTGCATTTAAAAAAAATCTAAAAAATATGAAGTTTTAACAGGTTTATAGAACTCGACAAGAGGTATTCGACGCCGTTCCCCGTTTTTTTCCAGGATCAGGACTTCTTAAAAAAAAAGTTTGTGCAGTTTTTAAAAAGAATCGAAAAAATATAAGGTTTTAACAGGGTTATAGAACTCGACAAGAGGTATTCAAAGCATTTTTTTTTATTTTAAGAATTGATGTTTTCGATATATCGGTAGTACCATAAAATAAAAAATTTGACTTATATAATTTTGATTTTATATCAGGCGAATATAATGTCTGAAGAGCTATTCGAATTTTTTTCTTGAAAAAATTTTGAATTTTTTTTCTGGCAAATTTAATGATTGAAGAGGTATTCGATGTATAGAAAATTATAAAAAAACTTGATTAACAAAAATTATTCAACGGTCAGTATATTTTTTCAACTGTTCTATATTACCTTGTTATAATTTAAATAGTTTGTAAAGAATAATTTATTTTCTATCTTCATCATTATAATATTTTTTCGTTGTTTAATTTTTAATTACTAAAAAAATTTTATCTTAGTTACCCGTTATTGACGTCAATTTTTTAATGTTAATAACAAAAACTGTTGCCCGTTTAATGTTATTCAAAGCTGAAGTCGCGTGCACGGCCTCGTTATTAATATATTTAAGTTACTAAATTCAAAAAATTAAAAGTTGATCTTATTGCAATCAAAATTTAAGTCAATTCAAATAACAAATATTTAAATCAAATTTAAAAAAAACTATTACATTAATTCACCCATCTTGGATTATTTTTTATCTTATGTTCAAGAATAATAATCAAATTAATTAAACTAAACTTTGATATTAAAAATTTTATTTGTTAATTTTACTTCACAATAAATAAAACAGTGCAAGTGTAATAAATAGACTTTGTTATTTCATAAATAAAATATATAGACATATATATACAAGTAATATGAAATAATTTTAAAAGAGATGTGGTTGATGTGAAACTTGCGAATGGATATGAGTAAAACAGAGAACCAAACGTAGAAGCCTCCCAGGGAATTCAATAACTATAGATCATCACGATCCCCATGAGTTAATGTTGGTCCAGTATACTTTTACGACCATATCGATATCAAAAGTCAGCTAACCCATCTCACGTATTATCATTATTATTATTTTTGTTAATACAATATCTACAATAATACAGGTGATCAAATCGATACATGTAATTACATATAAAAATAGTTGTATTCAACTTGATGAAATTTAGTTTTCCATCAAATTATCACAATTAAAAATACAACTGATTTGACCAATTGATAATCATTTACATCACATTTAAATAAGTACACTATTAACTACACTAAAATAAAATTAAATACAATTATTAATAAAGAAATCAAAATAACAAAAATTACGTAAATTAGATCATTAATTTGTAATCAATTTAAATTTTTCTATGAGACACATGTCTTACTGATTAACATCATTGAATTTACTAGTTTTTTGTCATTTAGATTTCAAAATTTTATCAGAATCACATGGAGATTAACTACATGTAAGACACAATGCATTTGTAACCTGAAAAAAAAAAAAAATCATTTTATGATCATGAAAGAGATGGTTTTTATATCAAGTATACATTTGACTTCAGGTACATGGATTTTATCGAGTCTAAATATTGAGATGGCATTTATTTAGCTCAGAAAAGATATATGATTTGACAAAGACAATATAATGCATTGTATTCAAATACGGAAGCCTCGTGAAAGTCGTGACCAAAAGCATATAGATTGCTACACTTGGTACTTATCCAAGTGAGTTTAAGTATTTTTATTTTTAATGTCATCACTTATAAGTATTATACTCTCATTGATTTTTATGTGTATTTTTTTTTTTTTGTATACAAAACAGTAGTAAATTTTTAAATACCTGAATATCAAACTATGAAAACAATAAACTGTGTAGAGATTTTTTAAATTAGACAGAGACCAAACGTAAATTCATAGTAGGGGGTGTACATGATTGTATTTTCATTGTACTTCAAGATCACAAGTATATGTTGAACAAGTCGTTTTGTTGATTCAAAAAAAAAAAAATGTAATTTATTTTACTATATTTGGTTCATATCAAATAAGAATCTTAATACTAAAATATTTAAGTCTTTTTTTTCTTTAAATAATTTGCCATGATTTTTTATTTCATTCTAAATTTAATGATATTTCTTTTATCTTTCTGTTTATGTTTATAATCATGAACATTAAATTACTACGATAAAGAAAATTATTTTTATTTTTTTTTTTTTATGATGATTTATGTGACATAAAAAATTTTAATTTAGAAATATATTTTTTGTAACATTTGCAAGAGATTTTCTACTAAGTAAGTGATTTTCAAACGAGTGTAGACAAATTACAGACAAAAAAAAAAGGTGATGGTGTGTCAATCTAGTGAATCAGAGGGTTGAATTTGAGCTGTGGGTTTATCCCTGTCTCATTGACTCATCTATTTGTAAATCACCAACCACCTCCAGTTGTTACAAAATATATAAACAGATTGATATATAAAAATAACAATAATACTAAACAAAATAAAAAAAAAAAAGTAAAATAAGTAAAAAAATATTAAAAAAGAAATAAAAATGAAGACAAAGTTTTGTCATTGTAAAAGTGACACGAGTGGTCTTTATAGTTCTTCGACGCGTTGAAACTGCTGGCATGTATTGACAAAAGTGTCGCTTTTTCCTTCTCATTTTGGCGTTTTGTTGAGGTCGTTTTCCCAAGTGATATTACTGACTTGGTGTGTGGATTAAGAAAACACAGCAAGAGAAAAGTTTAAGAAAAAATATGATTGCAAGAAAATCATTGAAAATAATAGAGGAAGAAATGACGCAGTTGGGAACTCATAAGGTAAAACCTCCTTTTTCTACCCTTTGGATTTTAGCCAGACAACGAAAACGACTGTTAGACTAAAAGACATTTCAAGATATAATCAAGCATGGAAATGGTAGTTGTATAAAATTTGTATAAATATATATATATATAAATGCGAATGAGGACAACTTCTTCTTCTTCTTCTTGGGTGGTTTGAAATGTTGACATTGGATTTTTGAAGATTTATAAATTTGTCAAAATATTATTTTGAATATTAAAATTGAAATTTTTGATATTTTCATGATTAGAATTTGTTTTATATTCTTGTCGATATATCAGTATATTAAACAACTTCTTGGCTTTAATTTATGTTTATATATTTATCAGTATTTGTAATTTCTTTGTTGGAAAATTATTAATATAAATTTTGTTTTATTTTGAATTTACTTTGAATTTTAACATAAAATATGTCATTATAATTTTGGTGTTGAAGTTTTGTTTGTAATATTTTGTAATATTTTGAAATAATTAATTCAAAATCTTTGTAAATTTTACAAAAGAGTTAATTAACTTTACAAATAATACTTCAAAAATTTAATCATTTTGAATTTTTTTTTTTTATTTTTCAAAGCTTTTTTTTTTTCCAAACAAGGTATATAATTTTATTGATATAATATACATTTAAATTAATATAAATATTATTTTTATTAAACTTTGATTTATTTTTAATAAATATACAAACAATAAAATGATACGTATGTATTTTTTTTTTATCAAAATAAACTGTTGATGAGATTCTGGCTTTGAATGAAATTTGACTAAAATAGCAAACGACACAACGCTCAATCGCCAATCAATTTTAACGATGATAAAGCAAAAAGATAATGTCGAAAAGTTTAATTAAAAGTCGACATCTGAATGACATATTTGATTACCCGAGAATTTAATTAATTTGCTTCAAAGAATTGACCCCACCTTTTTAAATAATCTATTTGCAAGATGCAGAAATATCTCTGTCAATATAATATATAACTTGTAAATTGTGTTGATTTTATTTTAACATTATTTTTTGTTGACATATTTTTTGAAGTAATACCAATTGTCATTTGTCTTGTTGCTTATATTTTTCAAGTTTTTGGTTTGCCAGATAACAATTGTTATACATAAAAAATAATCGAAAAGTTTCATTTGTTCATTCGATTTACTTTGATTGGTTACTTTGCGTGTTGCATGCCCAACAAAATACAAAAACTTGTACCCCTAATAAAATTTATTAGATCCATTATAACAACCCTCTTTTTTACCACTAAATTCAACAATTTTTCAATTTTAATTTTTCAGTTAAAAATACAAAAAAAAAGAAATTTTTTCACACCATAAAATAATTTGATTTAATTTAAACTCAACATTGCAATTATTGAATTTTTAAACACAAAAAAAAGTTAAAAAATAAATCAATTACTTGATAAAAAGTATTGTAATTTAGTGGCGAGAAAAGTTATTTTAGTTGATGACTTGAGTTTAAGAAATAACACAAATTCCCAGCTATCTAATCACATAAAATAATTACGTTTTGTTTGGTGGTTGGACAGTGGTAACTGCAAATGATAGCTTGGGTGAATCGTCACGCGAGCAATATTATAGATAAAACGTTTTTGTTGTATAATACATGCATTAAATATATATTTAAAAAAAAAAAAAATGAGTAAGCAAAAGGGAGTGAAGAGAATATAAATTGTAAAAAAAAAAAAATAAACTAAAAGTTCTTGCGGCTCGCCACACAAGATGATGATCAAGGTAAAAGAGAAGTTTCATTAGAACTCGTCACGCTGAATCAAAAATACCTGAAGGGTCTCTTTTGCAATTTATAATTATAAATTTATATCATAAATATAAATACCCAGGTAGAAATCTAACGTGGTTAAGACGTAACATTTTGATGTC
Source organism: Lysiphlebus fabarum (assembly GCA_011426435.1). Lineage (NCBI taxonomy): Eukaryota > Metazoa > Arthropoda > Insecta > Hymenoptera > Braconidae > Lysiphlebus > Lysiphlebus fabarum. The sequence goes on from WSYQ01001132.1 coordinate 26,285, forward strand.
ATTTAGACGTCAAGAAGTGATGTTTGTTTGACATTCAATATTCAGATTTGACACTATTTTCTATACCTCTTTTTTTTCAAAAATTAATAAAACTAGAAATATCAATTGCAAATTTTCAAAAATTATAATTACAACAAAAATAAAATAATTGATAGTCAAAAAATTTGAATTAAATAAGTATCCAGTAAATTGTAAACATCATGACTTGTTCACATGTGATATTTTTTGGCAGATTTAATTTATGAATGTATACATGATCTAGTATGTAGAGTTAAATTCTATTCTCAACCATGACAGTAAAATGAAATAGTAATACAAGTATAAAAGTGATAGAGATAGTACTTCTCTTCATTCAACATACATCCTTTTTCCTGGCTGCAGCATCTCTCTTTATATATATTAAGTTCGCGAAAAGGATGAAACGACCTGGTGGAACAGCAACATCGGTAGGGGTATCCGTTTTTATATACCATATAACTTCAGGTATATCCAGTGCCAGTAAATTATACGCAAAGTGTACGCGAGGGTACCTCCTCTTTGGGTATACCTTATACCATAACCTATATCTTTCTCCCTTCACTCTCTTTTACTCTCTTTTTCTCTATGTTATTTCTCTTTCATTTTAATACTCATTTTTTATCTTTTTTTAACCCTTTTATATTTCAATATTTTCATCCCTTTAAAATATATTTCATATTGTCTATCTCTTTTTTAACTTTATTTTAATTCTTCTAACAGAGGCAACCACTATGCCTGAAACACACGTACATCATTATGATTGATTGCTTCACCTTACTTTGTAATTAAAACTAGTTGCCATTGTGCTTGAGCTCTTTGCATTAGTGTGCTTATTTTCTTGTACAGATTATGCAATCGTCATTTACATACTCATTCATATATGAATATATATGTATATAAACATAATGTGAATCAGCTATTTTATGTGCAATTTTGATGTGAAAAAAAAGGGTTTAGTAAAACATGTAGAATGAGAGTTTAAAAAAAAAATAAAAGCACTGACCAAAAAATATCAACATAACCACAAAAAAAAAAAAAAAGAAAAGAATAAATAAAAAAAATATAAATATACAAGTTTTAGAAACCCATATGTATAATAATTTTTAAGTTTATTTTTTTAAGTTTTTCATTATACATTTTACTCTTGATTTTATGACACTCAGTAAACTTTCAACCCTTAAATTTTATATATCCTTTTACCGATATATCCTGATGTACAAGTTTTAGCTTCACATCCCTGTAGTAATACGTCATAGTTATCTTTGCTTTTTGCACGTAAACTGATTTAGAGCCGTCTAAGGACCCGTGCCCCCAACGAAAATTAAATAATTGCTAATTTATGGGGTGAATCGTCGCTCGATAAAACTACCCCTGTTATAACTAAAATATATATTTCTCTATTTAATTTATTTTCTCACTTTTTCTTGTTTACTTTTTTACATAGTTATACATGTATGTTATGGATATAATGAGATAACACATACTTTTTTTGTGTTTGAAAATTGTATACTCTCTACAAATACACCTACAATATTAACATATTATTATTTTATTTTATTTTTTTTTTTGTATAATTGTATATGTAACCCTCAAACCTTTCTTGTAATGTTTCTATATTTTAGTTTGTATAAATTCTTGTTTCTTCAAAACTGCTCAAATACATATACATAGGACAAAAAGAGGGCGAAGCAAAAATATATATATTTTTTTTTTTTTCTATTTTTTTCATTTTTTATTCTTTAGAGTTGCCCGTTTAGCCTTATTTATAGGACACTTTGACTCTCACGTCTTTTTCCATTGTACTATACTTTCCAATTCCATCCAATCTTCCTGAATATTTCGAATATCATCATTTTTTTACTTTTTTTATTATTTTTTTTTACGTATTCGTTTCGCTTTCTTGCTGCCAGTAACATAAAATACATTAAACACTTTTTGCGATTCAAATAAAATTTTATGATTCAAAAGGATTTTTGGTATAGTTAGTTTTTATAAATTTTTTACTATTTTTTATTTTTCATTTGTAATAGAAATTTATTTTTCATTTTTCTTAATTATTTATTTTTATTTTTTTTTTTATTAAGTGTGCTAAAATGTTTCTGTTTTTATTTTTGTTTTTTATAAAATTTTAGAAAGGGTTTAGTAATGAATTGATGTTCGATTTAATGAAATATTTTTTAGTCAATAAATGAAAATGCAAAAAAAAAAAAAAAAACAGTTTGTATAAGATTAAAAACACAAATAAATAAAATTAAAATTCTAAGTTTTACAAACAGAAGTTGTTCTTAAAAAAAAAAAAGGGTTAAGAATAAAAATTAAAAAAAAAACAAAATAAAGAGTACAATAATTCATCCACAACGAATTTTTGCTAATAAATCTTAACTTGTATATAACGAATATAAATATAATAATGAATATATTTTAATATAAAATAATAATAATAAAATAAAATGCAAATAAAATTTTAATATAAAAAATGCAAAATAGCTAATACGTTTATATTATTTAGGGAGAGAATTTTGTTGTTGCATTTGACTTGTCTATAAGTATATTTGTATATTTATTACATCAAAATTCACATTGAATATCAAAAACTCTTAACGTTAAAATGTGACTATATATAGTATGTAAATTAATGATGACGCGGTTTAATTCGGCAATAAATAGGGGTCACTATACATATATGTTGTCGACCATCATCCCATCACTTTCAAATTTCTTTTTATTATTTTTATCTGAGAAAAGCTTTAGATTTATTTGACACATTTCAACAATATTTATAGATCCGGTTCGGTATATATCTGACTAACGTTTAGTTTTGACCACAATCTTTGACATGACGAAGACTTGAAAAATAAAAAAAAAATATATATTTTTACATATAAACTTTAAGTCTCACAAATCTTAAAAAACTTGAAGAATTTAAAAAAAAATATAAATAAATGTATAATAATTTTAAAAATTTATAAAATTTATTTAATTTTTTTTTTTTTTTAAATAAAATTAAATTTAATTAATAAATAATTTAAAAATTTATTATATAAAATAATAATAATCATATTATTTTATAAAAATTATTTAAAAAATTTATTCGATTTATTGCAAAAAATTTTATTCTCCCTTCATATAATATCCATAATTTCTTTTTCTCTATTGTACATGAACAAGTCGTTAGTTCGTTTGCGTTAATCCGAGAAATACAAGAGGAGAAAGAATAATAATAATAAAAAAAAAAAAACGACAGAAAAGCCACGAAATTTATCGTTAAAAAGAAAAGGGGCCTGTGGACATAAATCTTTAGTATTATAATGGGATCTGTCTATTATTAAAGAATGAGTGATTTAAGGTAGGGGGTGGAGTTTTTGCCGTACTTTTGTGGGGTCGTTGGGTGGAGTTGTAAGCGACGGATCATGAATTTGATCAGTAATTTAGACAGACATAACTAACCCTTACAATACAAAACTAGAATTTTTATATATAAATTAATTAAACTAATTATTTTTTAAAAATTAATCATCAATAATTTTTCTTTATTTTGTAAAAAATAAAAATAATTGTTTTTAAAAAAAATTTAGAAAAAAAAACATATAAACTTTGTTGTAATTAAAAATGTAAAAATATATTTTATGATGAAAGAATTAAAATATGGGATTGATGTATGATCAAGTCAATGCTTATAATTTGAAATATATATATTTTTATTATTTTTATTATTTTTTTTTTTTTTCTACATAGCCATTGATGTAGCTTCAATCGGATGAGCCTGATTATATCTCAGGACGAGCTCATAATTCAGTCCACCGTGTGTCCGGTATAAATTTATGAGTGTAATATCAAATAAATCAAAATGAACGGTGAAAGTAACCTAAAGCATTATATGCATTTACAATAATGCCCATGAATGTGTACATATATTCACATATAATATTAGTTAAACAACTGTATATATATTCTTGGCATTATAATATTATTTTAATGTTGTTTTTAAAACCAATATGTATATATTTTGTTATCTAGTAATTTTATAAAAATAATATTCAACAAATCATAAAGTTATTTAAATTTTTTTTATTATTTTATTGACAAGAAATAAGCTTAAAATTAACAAACACAGTTTTTAAAATGAAAAATTAAATCACCTGGTTTTTTTTTTTTTTTGTATTTTATTATATATTCAATGAATTTATGATATAAATTTTGTATTTTTTTTATAATATTTTCTATTGTATATTGAAGTTACGAGTTGTTGAAAATTTATGACTGACCAACTTATAGATAATTTAAGTTGAGCAAAGGTACACTACAAATCAAAATGTAGAAGCTGAAATGTTGCTCTAAAAAATTGTCTGGTATGTTTTTCAACAGTAGAAATAAATCTGACTTATTGGTGACAGATGAATGTATACAAAGTGTAACTAAATTTCAAAACCGTTTTATATATTATACAAGATAAAATAAAACTAAATATTACAAAATAGATTTTAGAAAATTAAATAATATAAAATAATAATAACAAAAAATTATATTATTCATTTAATAATTTATTGATAAAATTATTTATCAAATTGATAATTAATTAGATTAATCAAGAAACAAAGTGTTGATCAAAAATTTACCACGTGTATGTTGTTGCAAGTATATGATGATTATATTTGGCCCTTTTTGATTTGTAGTATGTCATTTAAAAAATACGATGATACTTGAGAACTGACTTGCTCATATCAGTCAGTGGGAAAGCAAAAAAAAAAAACCAAGGGAATAAATAAATGAAAAATAGTAAAACATTTATAAAAACAAGGAAATTTTAAACTGAAAAATGCGTGCAGGATGGACACTACATAATGGAGGGTAAAAATAAAAAAAAAAAAAATTATAGAAAGGTGATAAAAGAAAAGTATTGAAGGGTGAGTGGGGTAGTTGTTATATTATGGGATAGCAAATACTGTGAATGTCAGCTGCTACCAATAAATAACATTGTATACTGTGACGTATGATCAAGCAACGAGTCATCTATCCTACAAATCAACTGTGATTTTCCACGCGTAAGAATCAAATTTATAACATCTAGCATTTTTATTATACATCTATATGAATTGCTTGTATATGGGATATAGTTAATTTGTACATTCAAAATTTTTTTTATTCTTTAAAAGTCCTTGGAAAAATTAAAATGATACATTACATCTATATGTGACAAAATGACAAGTCATTTTTCTCACCGTGTAAAAAAATAAGCAATTTTTTATTACCATTGTTTAATTTGTAATAATTTTTTTTTTTTCTATTTGTTAAATCAGAGGGGTTATTATTATACAACCCTCTATTCATAGAAAAAAAAATTAAAATGTTTCCTTTAAAATTTGAAGAATTTATTTTTAAATTGATTGTTGTTAAACAAATTGGTTTTTTTGTAAAAATAAAATTTTTATAGCTTAATTTTTTAGTTTCTTATTTTGAAATCAAAAGGCAGAAAATTGTTGATAATATTTTTTTTTTTTTTTGTTAATTTTAGAAAAAAAAAAACCCACAACTAATACCCCTGAAAAATATTTTATTTGATTCGTTAAAAATATTTCTTTATCAAAAAAAAAAAATGCTCAAAAAAGTTAAGTTATTATTGACAGTTTTTATCAGAATGAATATTTATCCAAGAAATCATTTTGATATAGAAAAAAAAATAGTATAAAGTATGTAGTCCATTTTCCAGGTAGATGTGAACCAATCTTCAACACAAAAGATTCTCTTTGCTGGAATAAAGTCGATTCATGGTCGAAGGCTATATTGGAATGTCAGATAAATCATTATTTTTTAACTAATAAAACACAAGTAATTTAGTGTTTTTCCAATAGATTTATTAATAAACACAATTCGATCAATGCATCTAGAATATATATTTTTATTATTTTTCAATAAATCAATATAATAAAAGATAAAAAAATTTTTGGTTTTTAAAATAAATTTAATTTAACAAATACAATAAATTAAAACTAAAATCAATATTCATTTTGCATTAAAAAAAATTTCAAATAACTATTGAAATATCATTAAAATATTCTACGTATTTTATGAAAGATCATAGCCATTCTTGTTTGCTTTTAGGGCTGCATATTACTGCAAGCTAAAAACTAGTCATGCATCAAATCCTCCAGTACTATGACGTTATGTCATTGGAAACGTTTCATAACAAGTGATAATATTCCATATTTTCCCTAAACTTGAAAGCTTCATCGTCATCGATAATTTAATAATTACATTCTTGATTTTTTCCTCAATATTATTGTGGTTATATTTCAATTATTTATCGTACGTTTAATTCTACTTGTAAAACAACCTGATCATGTTAACTCAAGTATATATTCTTTTGAATATAAATCAAGTTATGTGGATTTGTTCTATAGCACAGTGTCGTGAACCCATGACGAGAAATTTCTTGTCACACCTTAATAAAGCTTTGGCATCTCAAACCCTGTTAATACCATGCCAAACTAACCCTTGAGGGCTAAAAACTATACCACTCATCTACAAATTTTGATTATATTCTGCGAGTGACATTTTAACTCGGTAGAAGAGGAAAATAAAAAGAGAAACGAAATGTAGAAAAAGTATGGATTAAATCCAAATTTACTTTTTGTTTTTACTGTAAATTCTAAATCGGCAAATCATTCTTATTCAACCTCTTTTTTTTATACTCTTGTCTAATTTATTTGATATTTTTATTTTGCTTCACACATTCTTTACAGACCACTTCAACTTTTGTTGAAAATTATTCAAGCTTAACATATTATGTATATTTTCGTCCGCAATTTACAATCATCACATAGCAAAAAGACCAGATCTAAATAAATTTCCAATTACATCTGTCTGTTGTTCAACTTCATCTCGGTATGTATATGTATATCCAAACAAGACAAACAACAACAAAAAAAAAAAAAAGATTTCTAGTTATCTTGGTCAGTTGGTAACATACCAATTGAGTTGAAAGACAAAAGCTGTACTAGATGAAGAGCAATGACAAAAAACAAGTCATGCTGAATGAAATAGAATAACACTTTGCGCAAGATGATAGCCATTGGCAAGTGAGACAGAATTGTTTTAAAAATAAGGAAAAAGGGGCGAAGGGGAAAGACGAAGGGAATATGAACTACAAATGAAAGAACAGACAAAAATAAGATAATAGAAAATCAACAGAAATTGTATCAGGGTTAGACATACAACAGAGCAGTAAATGTTGATGGATAAAAAAGGAAAAGTATTAGATAAAGTATGTATGTGGGGGTATATAGATACGGTTAAAAGTTGGCCGGGCGGCAAGAAAGAGAATGAGGGGGTTATAAAAAAAAAAAAAAAGAGAGAAAAAGATATAAAATAAAAACGAGACGCCCCGTCGCGGCTCGGTGGCTACGTATTATTATACTTTGCTACAGTCATATTTATAAATCAGCGATATAGCAAAGAAGAGACGTAGGGGGATGAAATTTATAGCTTTGTTCTTTTTCCACTACTGCTTATACAAGCATCCCCTCTTTTTTACAAACTCATCTTCTCATATATATACATTCAGCCATATATAATGATGGCTCTTGTATATTTTTTTTTTTTTATATCTTTGTCTTACTTGAATCAGCACACTAGAGTGTCATACTTTTTTTTTATTCATTTTTTTTTTTGCCTATTGTTGTCAGTCTTACTCTCTTGCACACAAAACTGCCAAGTACCGTATGAGCATGGGTCGACATTTTCTTTTTACTCTTTGGTAATAAATCTACGTTTATTCTAAAGCTCGTGAATACTGGACAAAACTATCAGGTATATATATGTACCCTTATATATTTTATCATATATATATAACATCCCCTCTGTCTTTTTTTTTTTCTCTACTCATGTTCCCCCTTTTGTAACCTTTTCTTATCTGTGCTTTTCTTTAATTGGAAAGAGAAATCTGTCTTACTCGTTTGCATCACAGAAACGTATATATAATTAGCAGCATTGTGCTTATTTTGACAGATTTACGGGTCGTATCACTACCGCGGCTGCATGCATAAACGCGTTAAATAAGTATTTATCCATCTCGGGGGATGAATGTGCACAAAGTAGCAGTAGTAGTAGTAGTAGTAGTAGCAATAGTATTTGTAGCTTTTGGCCCCAGGCAGACGTGATGGATTTGATGTCCTAGAACTTTGAATTTTGTTTTTATATACACTCCAACATAAACTCACACTTGGTTGTAGATTCTATTATACAAACTGCAACTGTAACAAATAAATTTACTGACAAAAACAGTTTTGATTAAGAAATTATTATTCGACTAGAAATTAACATAAAATGATTGTGACAAACAAAAAAGCAAAAAGCTACTACCGGAGTAGATTTCTTTTGACTGACCTGTATTTTTGGGATTTTGTTTTTTTTTTTATAGAGTTATGAATGAGAGATGATATTGTATTCTTATTGAGTCAATAAGTATTTTTGTATATTTTTGTTTTTTTTTTTTTTTAAATAATTCATCAGTCATAGTGATAAGTGCACAAAATAGAATGGGAAAATAATAAGTTTTCAAACAACTGACGGATCGTCGTCTCGGGACACAAAGCTTTTCTTTAGATCAATCATAATTATTCAATTTTATTGTACATTAAATACATATTCTAAATCATATATTAGAATTTCATTGATAATCCAACTGACACATTTGATCCCCAAAAAAAAAAACATAACAATTTTTCATGAAGCTTATGATTTTTTTGATAAAATAATAGTATCGAAAGAAAACAAAAAAAAATTTATAAAAGCTATTGTTGACTAATGGAACGAAATGAAAATATTCAACAAAACCATATATATATATTTTGAATCGAATCGTAAGCAATTGAAACCCAAACTCATTGAGACGTTTGAAACGATGTCATAATTTTCAAAGATAATTTTAGTAAAAGACAACATTTCTTTGCTTCAACCCACTCATCCTAAATTTGTTTTGGTTAAGATGAAAGACAAGATGTGAGGGGTTGAAAGATTTCAAAATGAAAAAAAAAAAAAAAAAAAAACATGAATAAAATTCGCAAGAATAGATACATTGAAAGATAACATTTGAAATTGAGATGAAAGAAATTTTAGTACTTATACATCCCCTATTTTAGTTAACATCGAAATTCCGTCAGTTTGATCATTTTTGAAATTCGATTTCTTGGCTTCCTCATGACTTGACAATTTGTTCCTGCGTTTTTTATATTTTACAATCGTTTAGTTGGCATACAACCAAATGACATTTTATATATATATATTTTTTATTCATTGATAGATAAGTTTTAAATTTATACATTTAAACTGTATACATATTACTATATCATTTATATTGATTATCATTTATATAACTGATATAAATATATGAAAAAAAAAATAAATCAAATATATTATGTATTTAAAACCTATTTAATAATTGATTTTGTAAAATAAGTTAATGCATAGTCATGAAAAAAATAATAGTATATATTCTAACAACATGTTTTGTTCAATGGGGTTCAGCATTTTACCCGAGGGACTCATTCAAATAGATGAATAACGAGACACAACGCATTAGTGCAGTCCGCACGATGCTAATCAGCAAAATTTCCATCCAATAAATAAATAAATTCGTTGTATATAATCGTATTTTCTAGCTCTTTTTATATTTATCTCTTTTATGACCCCTACAAACTTTTTGTCTGATAGGATATAATGTCAAATGAGATATAGAACTGCAAATGAAGGTATAGATCTAAATTGGCATTGTAAAATTATAGCTCTAAAATTTTAACACAATTTTTTTTTGCAATTATGACATGAATTGTGATGATGATGATGATGATGATGGATTTCTTTTTCCAATCAAAACTGACTTTTATACTGTCTGAAATTTTTAATTTTCTGATTCTTATACAATTACTGATGAAGGCAATGAATTTGCAAGTTTCTTGACCTTTGTTTCGCAGTTTCATGAAGCAGAACAAGTTATGATTCATATTGTCGACACATGGAAAAGTATTGAGGTTATTGTAAATTTGTTACACAATTGATATTCATGACTGTAACTTTTGACATTTCGTGTGAATTAAATTACATTTTGTTATCAATTTTTTATTGATTAAATATATTAGATTGATATTAAAATCAATATTTTTGATTAAATAAAAAACTAAATGTATATTAAATGATGAGCAGATTGAATTGAAAATTGAAAAAAGGTAAATTTAAAGAAGAAAATGAAATTTGATTGAATTCAAAAAAATAAGTAAAAGGTGGTTATAAAATGTGTTTTTGCCAGGATAAACTAATAGACTTTCGTGCTTGTTTAACTCTGCATTTACTTTTTTTTTTTTCTTTTTTCCCTCGACCTCCTCAACGTTGGGGGGTTAGCTTTCATCGCTCTCCTTCTCCAGTTTTATACTCGCGGACAAATAAAAGTTTTTCGCGACTCAACTTCAACACCTGTTGAACAATTTACTAGTTCATACTAAAAAAAATAAAAAAAACTACTGAAAAATTTGCCAAAAAAAAAAAAGGTAAAAAGAGAACAAAAACGAGGGAAAAAAAATGACAAAAAAAAAATGTTTTTAAATGGTTCAACAATTAGTGGGTGAAAGCTGTCAATCAAGTACAGCTAAAAAAGTTATTTATGGATCGTTTAAATGGAACAAAAAAAAAAATATGAAACAAGTATAATTTTACAAATAATACATCATAGATATTATTAATTTTTAATATCTTTATCTGACAAATTTTATATATGACAGCATTATTAATATTTTACAACAAAAAAAATGACATTAAACTTTTTTTCTAATGAGGCAATGAGTAGAATCACAATTATGTCAATCATGTTTACTTTGAGTATCTTAATCTTTTGTAAAATAAGAAATAAATATACAATATTAAAGTATATAATTTCATATTAAAACATCAACTGAATTTAAACTGTTAATTTATTAAAAAATTAAATAGACAAAGATAATATAATTTATTGCTAATTGTACATAAATATTTTTGCTTAATGATAAATTTAAATTCAAAATTGATCGTTTTTAATGAATTTGTCATTTGTTATTTAAAAGAGCTTTTTTTAAACACATTGTATAGATTTAATTTGGCTCAATAATGATTGATATGTGACAAGACAGAATGACAAACAAACACGTGACCCGTAGGACTGTGGATGATGGCTCTTGGTCAGTTGTAATCTACCGGAAATACTCATCCATGATGCACGTCAAGTCCACCATATTTCTGTCGATTCATATCGTTAACTAATCGCACTCAAGTTTCAAATGACCTGCCCATTAGGCATTTCATATTTGTGTCAAAATTATCGACATATAAATGACATACATTTAAAAAAATAATAAATTGTTATAAAATTATAAAATAAACAAAAATTACATAAATAAGTTTAAAAATATCAGAGCTTTTTTTGAATTAATAACAATAATTTTAAGTTTAAAATTTACTATTATTTTTCATTTGTTTAATCTTATATAATTATAATAAAATTTTATTTTGAATTATATAAAATTTATGATAAAATAAATATATATTTTCTTTTTTTTTTTTTTTTTTTACGATTAAAATGATGTAAATGAATGAGGCAAAAGGGCGTGGTATAAAAAAAAAAAGGGAAAAAAAAAACAAACAAAAACAAGGACATTGCTGGGGGTATATTTATTGCTCTTCTAGCTGGGGTGACTGCGGCATCACTAAAAGTCATTTTTATAATTCGGCAGTTCGTATTCTCTGTGGCAAGGCTTGTGTCTAAATCGAACAACAGCGTGGAAGCTATGAGTATTTTCAACCTTCTTCATCTCTTTTTTTTTCTGTTTCTACACAGTAAATGTCGTCTATATAACCATCTATATCATCTCAGAGAAAAAAAACTTTTTTTTTTTTTTAAATAAAATAACAATTAAAAAACAAATAACATTGCTGAACTTTGTTAACGTAAATTTACATATTTATTTTAAACTTTAATAACTCATAAAATATTTTTTATTTCCAATAAAATATTATGTATTTTAAATTATAATTTTTATAAAATTATTTTGATTTTTTTTCTTATAAAGTAAGAGTAGGACTAGCATGAGTCTTTTGATCTAACCCTTGAAGATAAAGTAGAAAAAAAATTTGAAATAAAAATTAATGACTACTTGAGGTTGTCTGTCTTGAATAGACAAAATTATCCAATTTAACATTTGAAATAGTATTGTTACATAGTTTTTTCAGATCTCTTTAAAACTATACAATTAGATATATAAATATTTTCACTATTTCAAATATCTTTTCAGATAGTAAATTCTAAAACTCGACATCCACCAACTGATGCTAAAAGTCGTACAACTTTTATAAAAAGTTTGATTTTTATTTCACTAAAAAAAATAAGAATATTATAACATTTAAACTTTTATTTATATATTTTTTTTGTTAAATTAATCTACCTTTTTTCATATTTTAATAATATAAATTTTATGTTTATTAATCTGAAAGAATGATCATGAATTTATCCTGACTCATGATGAAAATGATAAATCAAAATGGCAATAACATTAATTGTTATTACTTTTTTTTTTTCTTATTATTTATTTATTTATTTATTTTTTTTTTTTTGGTTAAATCGATTGTAATAAGAGTGGGGTTAGATATGTTCAATGCGGGTTATGATAGAAGAAATCGAAAGACGTGACAATGAGATTGTAATGGTAAGAAAAGATGGTAGTAACGCGGTAACAGAGACAAACAGTACCCATCATAACCCTAACGGCATGCTGAGGATATAAAGCAAACCCTGAGCATATACTAACTCGTTATTATTGCCGCATAAATAACACGATAATCTCATAGTGGTGAAGGTGGTGTTTTCGTAATATGAGTAAAGATGCATACTGAGTTTATTTGAAGGGAAGAAAAAATATATATATATGCAGCTTCTTGGTATAAACCAACTATATTGTTTGTTAGTATAATTTATATAACTTTGATATGAAAAATAAATTTTTCCTTCAATATATTAAAAAATAAATGATCAACAACTTTTTACATGAAATATTTTTATATTATCATGTAAAACAAACTCATGAATTATTTTTATATTTAATCTGTAAAATTATTCATCTGCAATTTGGTAATTATTTTGTTTCATTGATGATACAATTTTTCATAAAATTATCATAAACAAAACAACAATTAACTGTTTTTTTTTAATTAAAAAATAAGTTGATTTTTAATTCAGTAAATCTAACATTCCAATTTGATAGAAAATAATGCAAGCACATACTGAATAGTAAAATTTTTACAATTCTCAAAGTTGGTTGTTGTTATACGAGGGTTGGTACCACGATTGCTAGCGAGGGTAATAAAAAAAAAAAAAGGTAGCACAAAATGAGATAAGCATGAAAAAGACAAAGAAAGTTTTTTTTTTTTTTTAATTTATTTTTTTTTTTATTGTGAGGTTGGCGCACGTCAATAAGCGTCCATCAGTTGTAATGGCAGTGAGTGCTACCTTGGATGCATTTAGATGGCTGTTTAGTTTTTCTAGTGTCTAGATGTGGTCTCATAGTATTTTACTAAAACATACAAATAACATATATATGTATGGGTTTTTATCAACACAAACTCAAATACAGCTTTCAGAAAAAAAAATCATTCTTATACTAAGTTTGACCCTCTTTGAACGCCAGGGAAAAACCAACACCTCTTTTAACATCACACAACAAAGGAAAAATTCATTATTTTTTTATTTTTTTATTTCTTGACAATGACAACCCTCTCTAATATTCACATCAACCCAATTTACGACATAAAAGTAATTATACACCAAAACACTCTCTTCAGTTGTTAATGATTTAGCCTTTTTTTTTTTTTTGATATATAAAAATTTATTAAATTAATTTTTTAATTATTATAACGTAATCATTTAAAAATAATAAAAAATTATCAAAATATTTATTTAAAATATAAATTAAATTAAATAAAAAATAATTTAGTAATTTTTTTTTCTTTTTAATTTAATAAATTATATCTTTTAGGAAAAAAAAAAAAAGATAAAATGTAACAAAAAAGCTTTAAAAATTTAACTTGATATGTAAAATATATAAAAAAAAAAAAATTATTTCTTTTATTAGTGTTCGATTGAAAAAGGGATTAAAGACGTTATTAACAGAATGAAACGTAGTCAACCGACATACTTATGTCCCGTTGAATGTCTGATCATAAATACACGTGGATGAGGCTGTTGGAGACATATTAAAATAAAATGAGAATTTTATTATACGATCCTAATCGTAGTCGACTGTATTCATATTACATATAATGCACATATGCAAATGTACATATGTATAATATACCATCAATAAACTCTCTTCACAGACACATTCTTGTATATAAATTTATAAAAAAAAGGAAAAAAAAAACGAACACAAAACTCCACAAAGTACTGGTAAATTTAATCAACGAGTACAATGAATTTATATTCATTGAGTAAATTAAGTGGAGATAGTTAATGTAAAAAATAAGATAAAAAAAATTTTTAAAAATTATATTAAAGATGGTGATGATATTGATGATGGTGATGATAATGATGATGATGATGATAATGATGATGATGATGATGATGATTATGTGGATATTTGTAATAGACTCAGACAAGTTACAAGCAAGTCATGATAAAAAAAATAAAAATAAATATATTTAAGATTTTTAAAATAATAAAATATAAAAAATTCAACTGATTTTAGTCAGTGTAGAGTTGAGGTATAAATGTTAGTCGTAATGTATCCTGTTGACATGACCGCCCTGTTCCATAATGTCACCAACACTAAACAACTCGATGAACTCTGATATCTTGCCTCCAACGCATCACCACAACTTTATTTTTTTTTTATATTCATTTATATTTTTTTATCATGTAAGTGTCTTTAAAATAAACGTAATTTTATTTCTATATATATATATACAAATTTTTTTTTAAACTAATTTATCATCTAATTTTTTTCCAAATTACAAATTACAAGATGCAAATAATATATATTTTATTGTTTTATTTAAAATTATTATTTTTATTATTTTTGATAAATATATAAACAAGGGTTATTTTAAGAGCTTAGTGTGAATAGGTAGAAAATATTTGACATTTTATTTATGTGTTTGTATATATTGCTAAAGCTATTATTACCTAGTGACCAGTGTTTCAAGGATGCAACAAAGTTGTTGCTTGGTCATGAATGTTTTGGTCCTTTTATACTTAATCGAGCTATAAATACTCAGCTTTTTGATATATTTATCTACACCGTATTATAAAACTAAAACTATGAAAAATAAAATACAAAAATAAATAAAAAATAAAATATATTAAACATACTTGAATTATTTTTTAAAAATAACATTTTAAATATATTAAAACAACAAAAAAAAAAAAAAAAATTATTAAATCATTGTCAAACTAAAAATATCAGATATTTTGATGTAAAAATATTTTAATAATTGATATATTATATATTCTTAAATAAAATATGTCAAATAAATTGACATTAAATGTCAAGTAAAAATCAAGTGAAAAATAAATTATCAAATTCAATGAATTTTTGAAAGATTATTTTATTTTTTTTAATTTAAAAATTCATAATTAATTTATATTTTTATATAGTTAATATTATTGAGATGAATATTGATCCATGAACAATAGAAAATAAAGTCGATAAAACTTTGTAGGCGGTTAGTTTTGTTGAAGATAACGTGAGGTAGACCCGCCCGACACAAATCTATTCTCAGTTGTATACTGTATCTTTAATGCTTCTCTGTAATTATCAATGTCTTCTTGGACGATCCCATTTTATATATATAAATACAAGAGCATAACTTAAAGCACCACTATAAAACATTATTTTACCCCAACTTTCTTGATTATATTGACGAAAACGATAGATCTAAAGATCACATAAATTTATTTTATTTTTCTTTCTGTTTTTTTTTTAATCAACGCCCTTTTATTTCTCTTTTTTGTTACCACAATAATTTTTATTTTTTTTTAAATATGATTATTTAAAATAGTGATATATAAATTAATTAAAAAATTAAATTTGTTTTAATATAGTTGTTTTAAAGTGTTTTTTTTTTATTGGCACTTGGAATGATTCCAAGTGTTTTTATCAAGTTCATGAAATTTACCAGACATATTGAACGTTGATTGATCAACAATTAATTGTAAAATAGCTACGTTTATTTAACGTCAGTTTAATTAGTAAAAGTTGTATTTTGGTACAACTGATAAAACTTAATGTTGAAGCAGCTAGTCCATTGCCTATCTTCAATGAGAATCTGATTTATTACAACTTGAATGGCTTAAAAGTTGTATACCTTTGACTTTATGATTTATATGCATTAATGTGATCAGAGAGACACTCTGTGAATTTTTTTTATTTTCTTTTTTTACTTTTTAATCATGATATACAAGCACATGTTTTATTTAAATTTTTATTATATTTTTAATATAAAATGAAGTGCAAACTTGACAGGTAGCATGTTTTAATATACTTGGATTTTTTTTTTTTTTTTTTGTATGATGATTTTTGTTGATGAAACGTCATAAAATAAAGAAATGAAATATAAATAAATAAATTTATTAAGTGAAGGATGTTGACCCTCAACATCACCTCAAGTCAAATCATTCATTGATGACACACCTTGCCACCTTAAATTAACCTTCAAACATCATTACGTTGTATATTTGATCGATACTTTGAGTCATTTTGTTTTTTTTTTTTTTTTTTTCAATAAATTAAAACTTGTTTATTTATTTATTTTTTTTTTGTTATAAAAAACAAGACAAAATATAATTATAATAAAATCAAATAAATACGAATTTTATGGGATATATGTTAAGAAAAAAATTTTAAATTGCTTTAGTGTCCTGTCTATCAGGTTTTGCATACATATATTTCATTGTTTATTGACTTTCTGATATCGGACATTGATCGGAAAACGAATAGCATTTATTTCAAATATTTTTCAAGGTTACTAAAGATATTTTTACAAATAAAAAGTTTAAAATATATTATGTATTTTATGTAGGTTTTATATACATTTATTATTATATATTGATATTTTCTTTTTTTTTTAAATTTTTGACAATATCTTAAATTACCTTCTCATAAACGCCTACCTTTTGTATGTCTGTGTACAAACCTGAATAATTTTTGTTTGATTGAAAAATTATGTTGAAATGATAATAGTAAAAACACAAAGATTTTTTAAAATAAAAATAAATATAAAGTATATATTTTTATTGTATTGAATTTAAAAATAATAACAATTTAAAGAATAAATTTTTCAATTGTAATATATATTTTTTAAAAATTTATTTATACCATAATTTTTATTAAAAATAAATTGAATAAATAATATTTACAGTAATTTATTTATGAAATATTTAAAATTAAATTTATAAAATTTGTGCTTTTTATTTATTGTCAAGAGTATTGCTAGCTTTACTTTTTATCTAGGCCAGAAGACAAAATCATGAGCAATTTTGAATCGATTTTTTTGAAAACTAATCATCTAATTTATATCTTAATCTATTATAAATTCAAATAATTAATAGTAATCAATTTTAATTATCTTTGATTATAAAAATTTTAAAATATTAATCAAAATTTAGATGAAATCTGACATGACATTTAAAATTCAGCTTCAAAGACAGTACTGTCATTTTTTTTACCTCATGTTTCTTCGAGAAAAAATTAATAAAAAAAAGAGTATAATTATTATAAGCATATAGTATATATTGATAAACTGACATGAATTAAAAAGAAAATATATACATGTAAATATATATTCATTAAATCTTTTGGAATATACTCTGATCATTGTACATATATATACAAAGTATATGTATAATCAGTTAGCTCAATCAGTGCTTATAAATAAAAAGCGATATAAGTATATATATATATGAATAAAAATTAAAAAAAATTAATATATGTCTTTTGCTCATCCTCTCTTCCTCGATTAACAAGTTTTGTCGTAAAATATTTACAAACTGAAGGATTTATTTGGTAATCCATGTAGATGGAAATAAGAGAAAATAAAAAACATTGAACGGGTAAAAAAGTCAACGATATATATTCTTAAACATTTGAACAAAATAAAGTGTACATACACATCCGTGCATGTAAATCAAAATAATAAAAAAAAAAAAAAAACGAGCTGTAAAGAATAATAAAAAAAAATATAAAGAAAAATAAGATGAACGAAAAAAAATAAATAAAAAATTGTATAAATGAATAAAGACTGAATGGTAAAAAGATAAAACATTCCAGGTGAAAAATACTAAAAAAAAAAAAAAACTGCAATGCCTGAAAATATACGTATATATTAGACGGAGCTTGTCAAAGCTGCGGATAGCGTTTGTATATAAACACAACAGATATAATAAAGATGGCAATATAGGAGTCATAATGTAGTAGTGTGTAATACGAAAAAAAATATAAAAAAAAAAAAAACAAATTTCTTGCAAACACATTGAGAGACAAGGAAAGATGTTGAAAATGCACTGGGCTTGCATTCTCGTATCAATTTCTTAGCTTTTTTTTTTTTTTTTCTGCAAAAAACTTGAATCAAAGTGAGAAAGAAAAAAAAAATAAAAATAAATATAGAGTGAGATAAAAAATCAAGTGAGATTGTTAACCCCCTTTTACCTACCTGGTTACGAGGTTTCAAGACAAGCCCTTACTAATGGATAAAATAAATTTCGGATTAAATCGTAGCTCCAGCTACTTTATAAGGCTGCCTTGGCACTTTTGGACAACAGTCTTCGGTATATATTGAAGGTGAGATGTGTATACTACGTGTGTGACGCCATTCAGTCCAATCCGAATTGCATCCTGACATTCAAAACACTTGAAAAGTGACACCATCATGACTCGTATATGTTTTCCTTTCTTCATTTCATCGAAATACCATACCACCTTGTTCAATTTTTACCTTTTTTATATATTTATTTATTTATTTTTATTTTTTCAACCTCTTTTATACCTCTTCAGTACAAACCAACTTCCAAATTTATATCGACAACTTTAGTTCTTCAATTTCTTTTTTATCCATCCAAGTCAAAAATAAAATTAACAACTATCAAGTATATATTATATTATAATGTTGGGTTTCTTGATTCTTGTTCAACATATATACACACCAATAAGATGTATAAGATGATCAAATATATCAGTGCATATATACTTGTTTTAACTTGTTTTTTTATATATAAAATTTTTGTTTTTTTTTTGTTTTATCAAAGAAAATTTATTGTACAACCTTGACATCAATCAATAAAAATTTTTTAAATAAAACATAAATAAATCAACAAAAAAAAAAAATATTATTTATAAAATTAACAAACAAACATGTATGATTTATAAAATTTTAATTAATTGACAAGAAAAAATAAAATAATTTTATCAAACTTTTATTGTTATTTATATCATCATTAATTTTATTTAAATACAAAAAAAAAAAAAAAATAGTGTCAAGGTTAAAAGCTCATTTTTTAAATGAAAAAATAAATATATAGATGTATGTTGTGAAAAAAAAATTGGATAGTATAATTTTATGTATTCAATATATTTATGTAAAATATAGATATGGATGAAATGAAAGGTATCGAATGAGTAAAAAAAAAAAAAGATGGTGGTGATATGGTGTGTTGGTTATTATGAAGAAGTAAAAAAATAAATAAATAATGATAAAAAAAAATAAATATGGTGGAATGAGTGAACGGTAGAGGGAATTAAGGGGAGGGATCATGCTGTGCTGTCCTCCATAAATCTATCAGACTTGGTTGTATAAATACGACTCAATGAGGCGACCGTGAATCACCCTGACGTGCTTCATAAGTCCCGGGAGTTTATTAAACCTGCGGGCATTTCTCATGTCAGAGGATAAGATCAATACGGCCGCGGCCCAACAGCTCAACAATTTTCTAACCTCTATACTTCTGGTTAGTTTATATAAAAGATTCGTGTGTTTCCATCTGGTAACAGACAGAAATAATAAGGTATAACCTTAAATGATAGAAAATAATCAGACTTTATCACGTGATACTTTGTTGGCTTGTTTTTTTTGTTTTTTTTTTTAATATTATTTCTTTTCTTAATAATTTTGTTTTCATTTTATTTAAAAAAAAAAAACCATCAACTACTTCTTCTTCCATCATTTCTAAACTCTACGGGGATTCATAAACAACATCGACTACATCACGCTATTTTTATCCTTATTAATTTTCAATATATGAAAAATGTCGTTTTATCTTTTCTTCATCTAATTGCAAATATACACGTGTCTAATTTTTATATATTTAATCGTATTTTTTATTTTATTAAAATTGATATATGAGTACAATATGGATAGTTTAATTTAAATCTATATATTTTATTTGAAGCAGAAAAATATAGATAGATAAAATTTACTTGTATATTGTAATTAAGTTGTTCGATAGAATAAAAAATTACCACATGGTTATATGAGTAATATTTATTTGATATTAAATTATTTATATTGAAGGTGTGCCTTCTTCTGGCAATGCATATTTGTTGGGTTCTTGATTCTTAAATTTATCAGTAAACGAAAGAATAAAAAATTATCTGTTTACTCAAAAAAGTTCTCACCTGTGAAGTTTTTTTATTTTTTTTTTTTGATGAACTTGATAGTAAAAGTCA
This sequence comes from Lysiphlebus fabarum, assembly GCA_011426435.1. Taxonomy (NCBI): domain Eukaryota; kingdom Metazoa; phylum Arthropoda; class Insecta; order Hymenoptera; family Braconidae; genus Lysiphlebus; species Lysiphlebus fabarum. Next base: position 47,029 of record WSYQ01001132.1, read on the forward strand.
AGACTTAACTTTAACAAACAGCTGGTTGATAATTAAAAGTCTTTCAAGTCAAGTTTATGATGGATAATTGAAAATATTTTTGATTTAAAATTAATTGTAATGTACTTGTGTAATTTATACATGATAATTGATAAATACTTTTCCGTTTAGTGGATAACTAATTACAATAAATATTTTTAAATAGATTTGTCATAATATATTATAGTGGCTGAGCGAGGCGCATGCTATCTGCCTACTGTGCGATAGGTCTTGAGTTCAAATCTTTGATAAAATGAACTATAATTTCATTTTTCTCCAAGTTTGGGGCAAATCATTCCTGGCATAGAACAAGTGAGGCCCAACAATTCCCTCACTTGTCCTGAGCTAAGAGATATTTGCCTCAAACATTTTTTTGTAAAAATTTAAAAAAAAATAAAAAATTATATAATACACCTAAAATTATACATGAAAAATTGATTAACTTGAATTTTTTATATAATTTATACGTTGATTAATATAATTATTCATATGATTTAATCGATACATTTGTTTCATTTATATAATCAATTACAATAAATATTCTTAAATAAGCTGCTATTTAAAAAAATATGTATACATATATAATGAACTTTTAATCTATAGTCAGTCATAGTAAGATGCATTGGTTGAGAGAGCCTAGTTTCTTAGATTTTGAAATATTATTTGTGATGTTTAAACCAAAGCAAAGAAAATTTTAACCTGATTTAAATTGAATAAGAAAAAACTCATAAAAAAAATGAAGGTTTTATGATATTTATTTGATATTATTGGTGCCACAATTTTGAGGCAAATCTTTACTAGCATAGAACAAGTAAAATACAACACCCTTGCTTGTTCTAAGCTAATAAATATTTGCCTTAAACACTGTATAAAAAATTATTACTTTTTAAAAAATATAATAAATAAATTTTCATTGATGCAAAATACATTTAGTATAAATAGTAATAAAAATAAAAATGACTGGAGAAATTGTATCATTAAAAAATTGGTATATGATATTTGTAATTTTATAAATATAAAAGATAAAAATAAAATATAATATTATATATATAAATGTTATACAGTTGTTTCAGTACGATTATCTACTCGGCAGCATCGGCAAAGTTGTGATTTAGTATTTTCCACGCCGTTAATTTATTGCCAAGCCTACCACGTTACGGTTAAACATAGTTCATTACCGCGGGCTGTAATTAAAGCATATAATAACGAGGCATAACCCTCAAGGCCCTCTGGTCTTGTAAATTTTGTACGGGCCAGGACAAACCTTTTCCTCATGTTATCCTCCTACCTTCCACCCACTTCCTCATTTCATCCAACATCTCATCTTGAACATTTATTTTTAGTCGTTTTTTTTTTTTTTTTTTCTTCCAATATCATAACTTTGAAGAAACACTGAAAGACAAAAAATAGAATCAACTTGCAGATGAATTATCTTGAAGTTGTACGATAATATATTTAATTAATTATCATATTTTTTATAATATTTAAAAAAAAAATCATCAAAGAATATATTGATTAAAAACAGTAAAATATACTGTTAATCGAAACATAAATATTTCATAGGATATATTTAATTACAGTTTATAAATTATTTGAAATTAAAATATATGTATATAGTTGTATGTTTCAAGTGAACGACGTTGAGCTTCTCATAGATATATTTATATTTATTTATATATAAATACACAACATTTATGTTCTTTTCCGTCAGGTACAGAGAAAAAGGGGTTGAATGTCGTGGTATGCACCGAGAAGCTTATCATACGCAACATGTCAAGTTCAGGTTTCATAACGCCATTTACAGACAAAATACAAAGAGACAAATATAAGAGGTCAAAAACAAGAGGCCAATGTATATTTTAAGGGTAAAGATGAGAACTGAATTATAAAAATGAATAAAAAATATAGATTTTATTTTATTTTTTTTTATCAAAAAATAATTTTATTTCAAAAAAATTAAAATATACAAATTTAAAAAAGTATTGATTTAACTGTGATATTTTTTTGAATTAAAAAAAAAAATGATGAGAAAAAGACAAAAGTTGTTGATATATATTTGAAGAAACAACATCAAGAAAAGCTCCAAAGACTAAAAAAATAAAAAAAAAAATGGTAAATGGACTATTGTCTTTAGGCAAGAAAATAAAAACAACTAAAAAAAAATAAAATGTGAAATAAGCTTTGTAAAACAAAAGCATCCAAGAGTTGGTTTGCCAGAAATGTGTCACTCACTTTGGGCACTGTGTCATTTACACAAACAGACGTACATCATGGGCAGGCAGTCAGGCACTAGGTACGTGTTTCCTTTTATGTTCCCACACGCGCGCTCGCACAAACCTGTCAGTTTCATGTCACATGCAGCACCGTCATTCAATGTCACCAACAGTGATCCCAGTAAGCGCAGCGCACTAGTTTCAGTCATTCTCAAGTATTTTAAACCTAAAAAAAAATCATTTTAAAAAATTATAAAATTTTTATAAATATTTATTTTGTTACAATTAAATTTTTGAAATTATTTAATAAATTTAATAATTTATCATGTGAATCATCAGTTGAAAAAATATATAAAAGTAATAATTTTGATTGACATTTATATTCGCTCAAGTCGACTTGCTAGGGTGAACAGTTGACAGACAGCCAAGTCACTGACCCAAGGTGTTTCATTCCTTTATAATGAAACTGTTTTATATATATATACGTGAAAATATTTCATATGTGTACATCGAAGTACATGGTCTGGATGAATATATAGTATTCAACTTATACCACCTCATTCTGATGAGACTGCTCGTTTGAAAACTTGTCTGTAAAACTTTTCAAGAGATATTATTTGAAAATAAAAAAATAAGTTTTATTTTATTTGTATTTTTTATTTTTTTACTTTTTTATTTATTGAAGTTGATTGAGTTACCACTTCAACAACAAAACAGTCATATAATTCATAAAAATTTACAGGTTTAATTGTTTTTATATTGAAATTTTTTTTTTTTTTGACACAGTGGAACTTAATTATAACTGTGTTTTGTGTTTATGATTAAAGATTTATCTACAAATTGATTTAAATAAACTTTTATTTTAAATTAAAAAAAAAAAAGTATTTTGTTAAATTTGAAATAATTATAAAGATAAATTTATCATTCTTTTTTTAACATTTTGTCTGTTAACACAAACATTTTGTCTGTTAAAATTACTCGTCGCATTGATACATAAATGGCTAATGTAAACTATTTTTAAATAAACTATGGTGCTAAAAAAATATCATACATTTGTCGGTACATATATATAAAGGAATAAAAAAAAAAATAAAAAATAAAATTGACGTAATTCTCTGAACAGGTGACAGTTTGACAAATGACATTGGGTACGATGTGGTCACTTGTCTGTAAAAAGTGAAGTGCTTGCTGTTTGTAAAATAAAATATTTTCTATCTCTTGAAACAAATTGCGACTAAAGACTATATAACAACAAAGTAGGTAGAAGGGTTGTGTGGGAATAAAAAAAGAAAACACAGGTGCTTTCAATACAGATTGAAAGAAAATAAATAAAAAAAAGTATAAATTGTTTGAGGTGAAAGAGAACTTGAAGAAATATAGTTAAAAAAATAAAAATTAAAAGACATATTGTTTGTCTTTGTTGCATCATTTAGACAAATTTTTTTTTATAACTATTTGGAACAGTTTATATAGAATCAAATAAACACGATAGATACTTCACTCTGAAGCGACGAGACCGAGATGAGACTCAGCAAAGTCTCATCTCGTCTCATCTCGTCTCCTCTCGTCTCGTGCGCAACTCTATTTTTTAATCTTATTTATTAACATTTACTGACATATTTACAACTTTACCCCGTAGATTATCTTCTTAAAAATATACAAAAATATTTTTCCCTTATTTATTATACTATCGAAACATAACCTACAATAAAAACATACATTATAAATTTTAAAATCGAATCTTTAATAAAATTTAAATTTGATAGTTTATTTATTTTAATATATTTTTTATAAAAACAATATTTATTAAAAAGCTCAAATTTAAAAAAATAATTATTATCTATAGTTATGTCACAGTAAGGTGCCACACAAAAAAATATAGTTTTTTTAATTTTTTTTTTATTTCAAGTCAAGATCATGATAGTTGTTCTACCCAGGAGGTTGAGCTTTATATGAATAATATTAAAAAAATAAAATAGATGTTTTGTTTTAATTTGAGTCACGCGAAAAAGCACTTGACTGTTAAATTTTTGACCTCACGACTGAATTTACAAATCTATGATAATTTTGTTTTTTTTTTTTTTTTTTTTCTTTTATATTATTCTAGTTTTTTTTTATTTGCTTCTGTTTTACTTTACTCTTCAACGATATAACTTTTCTCAACCCAAAAACTTCTCATTCCTTCATCAGTACAATACAAAGTCACATTTGTAAATACAACACGTTTTGCTTTTAAACCTATCTGCATGACACGCAGCCCAAACCTGCACTTTAAAGTTACGATCTCGCGCCGAGTTTTCGATAAATGCTAAACGCAAACACGTGAGTTTTCTCATCCGTATAAATTTTATTGTCCTATCCTGACTTACATGAACCAATGGTTTTCTTCCGTCTCATCTCTGAATATCCATCTTGTTTCTCTGTATATATAACATATTTTATTTTATTTTATTTTTTTCTCATTCATACCATTACTAAACACCTTTTTCTTTTATTTTTCTTATATTTTTTCTTAACCTTTATTTGTTGCTCAGTTCATGCATCCATATATACTTGATAGCCTAAATGTTTTTTTTTTTTTTAAATAAGAAAAACAATTTGTCGTTTAAAACAGTATTCATGTCACGTATATATGAAAATATAAAATAAAAAAAAAACTGAAAAACAAAAAAAAAAAACCAAAATACACATAAAACACATTGAGATCGTCGTATTTGGATTTTGTATTTTTTTTTTTTTTTTTATTATAAAATTTATTATATTATTTAAAAAAAAAAATATAATAAAAATCATTATAAATAAATATATTTACATTACATTTAAATTGTAACTTTTTTTATTTTTATTTATATGATATTTTATTTATTTTTTATGATGAAATTATTATTTAAAATATGCATCAACCTCAGGGCAGTCTTGGTACAGCCAGTATGTCAGCCACTGTCGTTTTACGATTTTATGACAATGACAGAATTATTATCGTTCTACGTCATAAATGTCAAGTTGCACATATATACTTGGTTATATGTATATATGTACTCATGAATTTAGGTAAATATGTGGTCTATATTTGTGAATCGAAATAACATATAACATGTGTGCAAAACATATGTGTGTATTTGTGTTTAAAATAAGGCATAAAAGCAGTGGGTGTGAATACAAACCAAGTGGTAATAACTGTCTACAAGAACTTGTCCCTCATTCTCCCTTTACTTCTTTACCCTGTTTCATTTTGCATCTCTTATGCCAACCAAAGTTGTCTGTAAATATTCACAGTCATGACGGTAAATCAATCGTCATTTCACTGTTTTTTTTTTTTTTTTTTTTTTTTGCCTGTGAAAACGGACATGGCATTCTCATCTAATTCTTAAAAACAAAAACTTGTAAGTTTTGAATATACATACATAAATATATATAGAATGTGAATAACATGAAAGAGGTATCAATAAAACTTGAAACAAAAAAAAAAAATGATAAGAAAAATTAAAAAAATGCGTTTCTTTAGCAATTGAATTTTGTATTTAAGTGGTGAAAGGAAAGATATCTTTAACCTATAGCTCGATTTTGATGTGATATCCTATACAAAGCGTATCGAAATGCTAAAATTCTTTCAATCGAATCAGTTGATTTTTTTTTTTATTTCCTTGTCGTATTTTATTTCTTTACAATAAAAACATCACAAGATAAAGTTTTTGGAGTTACACATATATACTCAAAAAAATATTGTAAAATATCCTTTTTATTTTTTTAACATAATTGTATAGAAAAAAAAAAAATAATAATAAGTATGATAAATCTGTCACAATTGATATTAATTTATAATTATATAAAAAAAAAAGGAATAAAAAAAAAACAAAATTGATAATTAAATAAAGTTATAAATTAATTATTTATATTTTAATTATAAGATATATAATTTATAAATATAATTAAAATTTACATTAATGGTGTGTATATAGATGGATGACAAGAATATGGTCGACAATAAGAGTATTCAGTCTGCGGAACACGTCTGCTGGTCAAGCCCTCCCGGGGATTTTGTCCTCACCGTTATTTTAGCATCAACAACAATCTGCTTCAACCTTATCCTTTCTCTTCTACCCTTTTACCTCAATCTAAAGTAATGCTACATTATTCTGTTAGTGTCTTAGCAAAATCGTTAGCCAGACTATCTACAACCCTTAGATGTAGCACCACCAATCTATAGATACAATGTTAGTGTTATATACAGTCAATGCAAAACATTACCGACGTGAGAGAAACTACTCATTCCATAATGTACAACAGTGGTTTATGACCATACCTCTATTCTATCTTTTGTAACCCCACTGTGTCTCAACGAAACACGGTATACTCTGACCAGTAATTAAACAGCCACGAAGTGGGGAAATTGAATCAGTCGAAAAGACAAGGTATAACATTGACACAGGATGACATCCCAAACTAGCCACAACTGTATACGATGAGATGGTTTTCCTCATTTTCATAGTACATAGATTTTATATATTTTAATCTTTATTATTATTATTTTATATTTTAATAACTTTTTCTGGTTTATTTCTATCATCATCATCATCATCATCATCATTTTCATCTTTACTTCATTTCCTTATCAACTAAACTAATGTCACTTTGTTCTTGGATTAACTATATAAGTTTTCATCAAGATTATAAGACTTAATGCGACGTGATTAATTATATTTATTTTTATAATTGTTTTTAATTTTTAAATAGTAACAAAATAATAATGACAAGTAGTTATTGGATTATTTTATAAAAAAAAACTTGTCAAATCAAAAAATATGTCAAACATTTTTTTGACGAGGGTTATATCAACACAAACTGAGTAAACAAACAGTGTCACATCATTACAAATTAAACCAAGTATGATATCAAAGCTATGATATAAAAAATCATCAAATTAATGAGAGTATCATATTTTTTTTTTTTTTTTATTATTTGAAAGATCAAAACACAACGGGACAAGTTCATAGCATATAAAATTCAATGTTTCATTTTGTTTCATTGTACTTTTTTTTTTTTTTCCCTATAAATATATCCTATACAATAATAAAAAAATAAATAAATAAATAATTCTCCCCCAAATTTAAATAGTCCCTTACAACCAAAACTCATTTAGCAGTAACTTTATGGTGTAACTTTTATCTTACTATTCAGAAAACAAATTCTAAGGGATTCATCGAACGTATGTTTGCCTCTCGTTTAGTTACTATAAAGACTAAAGTGATAATAAGAGTAAGAAAAAGATAGAATAATGATTTCAAATGAAAATATAACAGTTTCTATGCTCATGAAGTTTGTCTGGCAGCCTTCTGGCGCATCAACCTGACACATAAACTCTTATTATGCTATACGTTATCCAAGTAGCGAGGGCGCTAATGGAGCCACAAGTCAGCTTCTGGCATCATATAACCCACCACCATCGTTGCAGCAATGTCTACTTATTTTATATTTAACCGTCATAAAGAAAAAGCTACTTACCGGACGGTAGAAAATATTTAATAATAAATACCATAGCTTTTGTGTCACTATTTATGTTTATTTATTTTACAGATTATCTATATGATCAACCCAACATTCATTCAACATATTTCAAAAAAAAAATATATATATATATTTTTATCTTTAATTGTTGATAAAATTATATCAATAAATTTTAATCAATCAATCAACAAAAAAAAGTTATAAAATTATATAAATTAATATACTTTTTTTTTACTTTTTTTTCAATTTTATTATTTTTTTATTTTTCTCTTTATTCATTGAATGAGAAAACTAAATCGATAGTGCGCAAACGGATCCATAAATTCCAACAGCTCGTGTATATGGCTGTATGAAAATTACAAAGCTATTAATTATGAGGTACAATAAATTAAGCAACCAAGGCCATTATAGAACGCGAACCCCGGTGAATTGTTGGTAAACTTGGTCCAAGTACGCAACACGGTAGTTTTCGGTCCAACGCGCGGCTCATGAGATATATATAATAATAATGGCTGGTTAGAATGCTAATATATGTCCGGAAAATAGTGATACCAGGGGGACTTTGCATCATCAGAGAAACAACTGGGCACTCGGTTGTTTCTGACCGGACACCACATAATCTACACCCTGAGACGTTATTACTCCCTTAGACACTAAAATACTATACTCTTGTTCTTGTATTTTGTAAACAAATACATAGACAAAGATATACAGAAATATGAAGATACATATAGATATATATATATACATTGGCCATATCGTATATGATAATGTGTGAAATACTGGTTATAGTCTTGTTTGTTAACTATATAAATATATTATATATATTTGCTATAATATATTATGTTTTATTATACAATTTATATATGATACCCTAAATTAATTTTTATAAATAATTATACATAGATATATTATTATGATTATTGTTATAATAAATATAAAAATATGACAATGAAATAAGACAAAGTGTCATTAAAATTATCATGAAAAGCTAGAAACTATGTGGATATTTTGTTTACTTGTTTGAAGATGTGGTACCAAATATTACTGGCTTATATATATACACTGAGGGACAAACAACAAAACGCATAATATAACGGACGTGCATAAATTTAAATGTCAGTCAACAATGTGCATAAATATAGTTAACCTCTTGTAACATTGTCTTGTGGGTGTATGAGTTAGTTTAGATTGTTGTTGTTGTTGTTATACTTAAAGTCATCAAGAGAGATATTCATAAAGAAACATTGAAAGAGAAATAAAGATAAGAGAAAAGCTTGGAATATTATTGAAGAGTTTGTAGGATATATTATAACCTTTTTGGTAGACTTTTGAAATAATTGTGGTGTTTTTCATTTTGTGTGGTGACAGTTTTGTGGTTATCCTCATTGAAGGTCATACTTGGTAAACCGTATAATAGAATTTAAAATATAATTATTTATTTTATTGAAATGACAATATTTTTGTAAAACATAAATATAATTTTTAATTTGATCAACAATAAATGATAATTATTTTTATAGTAAGCTGATGGGCTATCACTAATGATCATCAACTTTTAGATAAAATTAACAAAAAAAAACAATCGACAATATTTGTATAAAGATGTCTCAAGAGAATTTGTTGATGGTGTTTATAAATAAATAGATAAATATATGTTTCAATCTAAAAATGTAATCCTGGATAGGCAATAGTATTAAAAAAGTTTGTTTTTTCTTTATACATTTCCGACACTTTTTTTTTTTTTTTTTTCTTCAGTAAGTATAAGCTTAATAGAAATTTTTTTTTCATCTTACTCTCACATTTTAACAAGATCACTTCAATGAATTCACATTGTCTATATTTAACATCAATTTTGATATAGAAACAGATGGTAAAATTGAAAAGTACCAATTCAGCAACATATTGTTTCCGGCTTCTAACATGATTACCGGTTTAAAAAAAAAAAAAAAAAAAAAAAAGTAAAAAGTTGTTTTCCTTTTTCATACTTGTCATCACAGTGTTTTTTGTTATTTTGATATCTTTATATGTTTTTAAACTTTAAGTGAATTTTATAGAAAAAACATTACAACTAAAAGTTAGTTTATATATTTTTATATGTAATCTGACTTTTACTTTTTTTTATATGTGTGGTCAGTCGTAAGTACTGGTTGTATTATCCAATTTCTTCATACTCATTTCTCAGAAAATCCTTCTACTGTTAGAATATATTGTTGTTCTTGGTCAACAGTAAAAACTATTTTGTAATATTTATATTATCACCGACTAGACTTGGCTTTGAGATAACATGAAACTGATTGTAATCCCTTTCATACATCTTGGTCTATATAGCCATGTGTACGAGGTATATTTGTCGCTTGGGACATATCAAAAAGCTGCCAAGACCAGCTTGTATCATCAACGACACTATCACAATATTTTCAGATAAACCAACTATTTCTTTTTATTTTTTTTTTCTATGTATTATGTCTGACCAAGATCTGTAGTATCACATCCACCAACAAAACAAGAAAACAAAATGATGATCTGTGATGGTCAATATCATCAAGCTGATCAAGCAAATATTTTTCATCATCTAGCAGTTGAAAAAATAATTTATAAAATTCACAAATCACTACACAAATAAACTCTTAAAGTAATTAGTAAATTTTTTTTTCAATTGTTTTACAAACATTTAACATTTTTTTTTTTTAAATAAAAATCAAAGGTAGTCAAGAGTAAAGTTATATCACTGATTATACCATGACTTGGTGCATTTTAATTTTATTTTTTAACATAGCATTGTGCTTGACTAATTAGTTGAAGAATAAAATCAAGAAGTGAACAGATTTAATTAACATTCTATGCTCAATCAATTGGTAACAATATAGCTAGTTAGTTCATATATATTTTTATCGATGAAAAATAAAAAAAAAAATATAATAAATCTTTTGTATTCAAAGAAAAAAAAAAAATTCATTTAAATCATTTAGTGTCAAAATCATACAATTGATTTTTATAATTAAAAGTTACATAATGAAAGATATAATTAAAGATGAATATAACAAAAAAAAAAAAATTTGATGCTTGTGTTGATATCAATTTTCTGGTCTCTTATTTCAAATACTGTAACAAAAATATCATCTTGAAATAATGTCAAGTTTAATAAATTTTAAAGATCTAAATAGAATTTATTTATAAAATTAAATTTTCTTGTATTTAACTTTAACAAATTTAAATATTGTTAATTAATAAATGATATAAATAAATTTAATCAAAATACATTTAACAAAACTTGATGTTTTAAAAACATGTAGTTGCGATTTGAAAATTAATTTGACATTGAATGATTATTGTCGATCTGTGAACGTTAATTTAAGTAAAATAATTGAGATCAGCTGATCGATTGGTCGCTAGAGGTGTTGAAATAGTATCTAAGTCATGTCATTCGTCTTCGGTAAAATATATATACTTTGCTTGGTTGAGATCATCGATTCAACCTAGCAGAGTTTAAGGAAAATTAAATGATTCAGACCTCAGAAAAGGAGAGACTTATTTGTCATGTTGGTTGAGAAAAAAAAAAATAAAAGCAGTTTATCTTTTTAACAATGTTACTTTTTTTATTTTTTTTTATATTTAATTCTTAAATTTATTTTAACTTCAATTGAAGGCTTTTCTTTTTAATTTTAATTAATTTTTGTTTAATTTTAAATTTTATTTTATCAAATTTAAATTATAAATGAGAAAAAAAATATCAAAATATTTCTCCCATAGAGATAGAAAATATGTCATTTATTTTATCCTGATTTTTATTCATCTTTTTTTTTGAAAAAAATTATTATTTACAACTTTCTTGTTCAACTTTTTTGCATCACTGCTTTCAACAAGATACTAGTCATTTTATTTCATTTTGTGTTGTTTTTTCCTACTCAGTGTTCTTCATCGTATATTTTATTTTTCATATATATATATTTTTTTTATCCTATTTTTTATTTTTTGTTTCATGTCTTACTACACTTCTCTATTCGGCTATACTTGTGATAAGTTTTTTCTTCTTCAACGTGTACGATGAAATTTACGCCGGACGGAGAATTAATGTATGACAGATTTGTAGTTATTACGAAGGCAAAAGTGGAATGAGTTGTGAGACGAGTAGTTTTTCAGTATTCTCTATTTCTCTCAAGTCCAGTGGGAAATGTTTTAAGAACACACCTATATATATAATAATAATATACATATATGTATACAGTAAAAATACGACGGTAAGTTTTGAAGACGGTAGTAAAGTCTTGGTTTTTTTCTATCTTTCATGACTGTATATGCCAAACCAAGCAGGCATTGAAGCAACTATAGCGGCGGAAGTGAGCCCATTACTTATTTTAACTGCTTTGAGAGTATGAGAATGAACGAGAAGCGCCTGTCATGCATCCATCATCGTGACGAATAGCCTTACTGCCAATAACATCCGCCGTCATCGCCAACTTTTCGCGACCTTGGTAAGCTACCCTTCTTCTATATACTTGTACATAACCTCTTTCCTCGTTTTTCTAGGGAATTTTTTTTTTTTTTTTTTATCATCTCTTTATTCTCATTTCTTTTGAATTCTGTCTGCCATATTATTTATTCGTGTTAATTTTCTCTGAGACATCTGTGTATTACATCTTTTTTTTCTCTTTTCATTTATACATACAATAATTTACAATGTGTAGAATTTTTTTTTTTTGTAAGAATAAATTTATTAGTAAAACTTATAATTAATATTGATTTTACGTAAGATTAATTTAATTTAAGATAGTAAGTGATTAGGTACTAATTAATGTTACAAATCTTTTATCAAATAAGTCATAAAAAAAAAAAAAAATTGAAGGATCATCATGATGATAAATTTATTTTTATAATCTTGAATTTATATCAATTGTTCAAGTATATATTGAAGGTTATTAATTTTCTAGGTAAGCCTTAATAATATTAAGAGAAGTAGGACACATTAAACTGCACGTGCAAGTGACCGAGAATTATTTGCAACAATAGTATATAGTTATATAAGGGCATATTGCAGAACGTATCTGTTTACCGCGTTAGACATCTAGAGTGAGTCATGGTGGATTACAGTGATTGCTTGTTTATGGTTATTAACATCCTCTCACTTTAATATATAAACTACTCTGGATGGTGTCTCCTATCACATCAACCAGTCACACTCATGTACTGCATTGTACATAGTTATATTCCCTAGTCAAATCTATTCAACACACATATGTATGTGTTATGATTTTCTATGTACACATTTACTTTGTTATTGCATTGATGTAGATGTGTATGTACACTTAGTTAATTTTTATGACATGGGTTTTTTTAGATATAATTCCAATTGCATTGATTTATTGACAATAAATTTACATATCATCAATTTGAATTTGATTGTCATTATATAACATTGAACTGTTGGTGATACAGTGATTACGATGAGCATCATTAATCATTTGATTTATTAAAATATATATTTTAGATTGATTGAAACTAATAAAATTTTATAATCAGTATTAGTATTCTCATGAGTCCAAAAATTATATACCTTGAACATGAAACATTATATGAACAAACTATGATCATATAGATCGACATGATCGCGAACTGGTTCATTCACCTCCCTTCATGTTGCCTGTAGTAATACTAATATACATGAGGTTTACAAACTCATAGTTTACCCTTGTAAATAACCACAATGTATTCGAATCATCGACCATCAATATCATCAGTTGACCATTGGATACTTTGATTACCTCATTTGATGGTATTATGTCTATCCCATTATCATAATTTAAACAATTTTTTTTTTGTTATTTTTAAAATTAAGAACCACAAAACATTAAAATATATGATAACTGTAATATATTTAAGATGTAATTATTTTAATTACATCAAACGAATATATCATAATAATATAATAAACATTTGTTTATAAAATTTTAGATATATCATTTGAATTATTTACTAAAACATGAACATATAACATTATGTATTTGTATGTATATGTTTACAAGAAATGTTGTAGTAATATATAATATGATAATAACACCCTCTGAAACAAAGACGATGGGTATAATTGTCGGTCATAACTCAGTCTGTAGTAACGTGGACATTTTAGTGATGTACGTTTTAGGTAACGCGTTTATAGTACACTACTAATATCTAACGTTTCACTAAAACTCCTGTTTCTGGATGCTGTTTGTCCTAAACTTTGTATATGAATGTATAATATGTATATATATATAATATCTTCTACTTAAACGTAACATTGCAAGAAAAGCACTCGACAAATTTATTGTTATAATCAGCTCAGCTTTACAAAACTTTATACATCAAAAAGTAAATCTGCTTCAAAAAATTTTCTCTACAAAAATATATATATTACTTTTCAAAATGACTCGATTAAAAAAAAAAAACAAATTATTCTCTGAAAATTTTTTCTCAATTACAAATTAATTTGATATAAAATATACAGATGTATAAAAACAAGATTGAAAAGGAAGTTAATCACTTGATGGTATATAGATGTGTAGTTAGACTAACGATTAAACACCTCACTTTAAAGCTTTCCCAATTGTTGAATTGTGTGTCCAAAATAATGTATAGATATATATATATTGTGTTGGGCATCATGATGGTTAAACAGAGTAAGATAGAATATGCACAAGGGGGAACAAGTATTAGACCGATTGACTACCGGACGTAACTCGGTACGTGGTGGTTGGTAACACGTGTAACATACTGCCACAATGTATCTTCCTATATATTTACGTGTTTACGAGCATTTACTAGTAGTGATTCTTCTGTACACTATATTCGCACATTTACAAGACTCGCTTAAATGTGCATATACATTAATTTGGACAAGCTCAATCTCATTCAACCGACATATATGTACATATATATATAGGTATATAACTAAATCTGTTGTTCTCCTGTCGATCATATATATTCACTCACTCTCTCTCACTATAAATTTTGAGTTGTTATATACACGATAAGTACCAACATATAAATAACAGTTGTTTCTGTCATTCGATAGGTTATCATGTCAAATATAAATTTTTACACAAATATTATTTTTATGATTATACAATATTGTACCTAAAATTTGATAATAAATTTTAACTCATTTGTTCATTTATTCACTCACATTTGTTTGTTAGTTTCTTTCTTTTTTTTTGCTATTCTCTCTTTTTTTTTCTCAAAAATATCCAAAAGTTTGATCATAAAATAGTGTCGTAGTTGTATTTTCAGGTGGTTTATTGTAATACGACAAAAATGTAAATAAAAAAAGAAGATAAAAATATCGAAATTTTGTGGTATAAATCAATGAGTTAAAGTCTGCAAATGTTTTTCAGTGTGTGTATATATAAAGAGGGCAAAAAAAAAAAAAAAAAAAGGGGTTGATAGAGATTGAACCATGAGAAAATATACAGATTCAATAGACAGAGTTGAAGCAAACAAGAGAATAAGAAAGACAAAATGATAAAGTCAAATAATATATATGTTTTTGTTAAATATATGGAAAAACGTTCATTAAGAATCCTTGTACTTGATATATACTCAACATTTAAAGGAAGAAAAAAAAATATATATTTTTCTCCCTTTAATGCCAAATGTATTACACTCACTGTTAAAATTGTTATCAAGGGGGAGGAAGTCATGATGGGTAGTGTCGACGGAAGGGCAAAGAGGATAGTGTTTTGTGTATAGGTTGGGGTTGCTCACCGATAGATCAACCGGGTGGCAGTGTTCCTTTGAAAAACATCCATAAAACGCAGTAGGGCGGACTCAGCGACAATAAACTCTACATATAAATCTTGTCCTGTGACGCCGTGATACGTTGATGGCGAGCACGATAATCTTTGAGAATGCGGGTCCCTTCTTCTTTACTCTCGTCTGTTGCCTTTCTTTTGCATTTTTTTTTTTTTTTTGTTTTTTATGTCTTTCTATCTTTCATTTTTGTTCTTTTGTTTACTCTTTTTTTTTGTATATATTCTGTTTTTTGCTCTATTCACTTGTCTTGACTTTTAATTTAATGTTAAATATGCTTCTGAGTGTATTTTTAAATAACACGTATAAAATTTTATATATTTTTTGATCAATAAGACTGTTTGTTTCAGTTTACAGATTGAAATTAATAATGAGCTTTAAATTCTTTGATGATTTAATCAGTTATGATATTATTATACGTACTTAAATGTGATACATTGATTTTAGAAAAATAATTTATTTTGTAATGATGCCATTTATTTTTGTAAATGACAAATGAGTTGTTGTATAAGTCACTAACTAGACGTAGCAGTACTCAATTATTGCTGTCAAAACTCATGTTAGTTTAAGTCATTCAGATTTTACTTTAGCTATCCCCAAGTGATAATATTTTCATTTTTTTTTTTTTTTTTTTTATGTATTTTATTATTCTATCTCTCTTGAATTATCTCTATCCTATTGCGTCCGCTATTGCAAGTATTTCTCTTTTACCCTCAACATATACAGTACCACCTGCTACCCCTCAACTAAACACTTTACTAGCAGCTTGCCTATATGTCGTATGCGATCAGTGTCGTATTGATAATACGCTTATTGAGAATGGCAGACAGTTCATGCTGTACGTATGGGTTATAAACATAGTCATACTGAATATATGTATATATGTTTTTCAGTCTCAATAAGGGTTTGAGTTTGAGATAGGGTCTAAGTCATCATCGTTATCGACGACACGTTGTTGCTAATATATCGCACCTAGATGCTCAAACGATTACAGTAAAGACTTATGATTCGAGACAAGTGTTTTATGTTTTTTTGTAAACAATTTTGTAATGGTGATTGAAAAGTTTGTAATTATTTATGAAAATAATTATTGTTCGAACGACAAAGATCATTAAACAATGCAACAAATTCAAATGAATTTGGACAAAAATGATTTGAACAAAAAAGATTTATTTCTATCCAAAAAACATTTCGATGATTAAATTATTTCTATGAAATAAATTTAATTGAAAACCTTCAATCACTTATTGTTCTGTTTTGTCTTCGAAAAAGAACCCATTTTATCCAATTGAAAATGACCGTAGAATCATCCGAGCGATTGATTGTTTGTCAATTCAAAAACGATCAATTTTTTTACGCGGGAATTTTACTGCAGTGAGAAGTATGCTACTTGGGATTATTTGAATTCGATGATCAAAATATTCAAGTAAATCGTTCCCATGAGCTTTTTTTCCAATGATAAAGAAAAAAGCTGTTTGGTTTGTCTATATGTGGTTTTGAATGTTTTTCATTCATTGAATCGTCCAGGGACGTCTGATATGTATATAATATTTTACGTCTGATTATTATGTTGATGTTAAATTGAGACATGTCAATGTATAGATATACATGTTTAAATTTCTCAATATATTAAATTTCGAATGATGTAACACACTGTAGATTTCTCTGAGGAATTTCAACAAATAAAATACCACGTGGTTTCCAATCAACACTTGTATTTTACAATACAACTGAACCATTTTTTTTTTTTGGTTGTTGATGTTGTTATTTTTTTTTTACCACCAACACCAAGATCAACAACCAATTGGCAGAAAAAAAATAAATTTATGTTTCACCTGAAAACTTGATATATCATAATATTTTTTCATATTTATTTTGAACAATAATTCTTTAAATATTGTTTCATTTTTTTGAAATTTAATTTAAAAAATATTGACATTTTAATTTGCAGATTATAATCAATATATTATATTTTATAGAAATATTTTTTGATCATTTTTGAAGGTAGTATATTAGTGACGATACGTGTTCAAAAAGTATTATTTTTATTTCCATATGAGTGAACATATTTACCAATATCCACTCAATTTATTTTCACTTGTATTTCGGACCATTTACTTGAATAAAATAAAATATTCTGAATGAAAAACCAAATGTTTTTAAACATAAATTTTCAAGTAGATAATTTTATTCTAACAAATTTATTTTTCAATTGTTTTATCTCATAATTTTACTTTTTAAATCCATCTCAATAAAAAATAATTCAAAACTAATTAAATTATTTATTTAAATTTTAATTTCAATCAACTTATTGATTGATGTCAGTATTATTAAATAAAAAAATTGATGATCATAACTATCACGACAAAGATATATATATTTGATTAAAAAATTATTGTCTTTGTTTCGAAAAGAGTATTTTTATTTTTTCATCAATGTGAGCTTGCAATATACACATATAAAAATGAAGAAAAATATATATAAAAAACGAGAGGATAGAGAGAAAAGTGTTGGACAAAAGTGGTAAGAAAAAACGATTGATAAAAAGTAAAATACAACAAAGATAATATATAAATGAAAGAGAAAGAAAAAGATTTGAATGAACTAGAGTATGAAACTTGATTCTTTTTCGTATTTTATATATTTTTTTTTACTTCCTTAACCGATAAACCGTCCCCGAAGAATCCTAATAAGAACTGTACTGCTGCTATAAATAGTAGCCTTCCTATTCTACAAAGAAACAAAGTATATTGCCATTGCCACTGGCAGAATCATTGGGTTTTCTTTTCTGATGGGCTAGAAAGATCTTACCTTCTCTTGTCTTTACTATTTTATTTTTCATTGTCTATCTTTTTTCAATATATACAGAAACGATATCCATTTGAAAAAAAAGAGAACACAGGGTTGAAAAGAGGAAAAGAGATTTCTTTCGCTTGAAATGAAACGAATGGATGCGCAAGTAATACAAGGGTGTGAGTGCAATGAAAATAAAAAATAAAAAAAAAAAAAATATATATAGTAACAGATGAAAACAAAGAAAGAGTAAAAAATAGTACAGAGTTGACTATCGTAAAAGTAAAATACACTGTTGAGGGTTGAGGGTTGAAGACGGAATCCGAAAAATAAAAAGTATGCGGATTAAGAATATCTTTTTTGGAGACGAGTTATCGTTGTTTCCTTCCCGTTGTTTGAATTAATCGGTCATTCATGAATATAGCTGTATATTAACAAGGTCACGTGTATTTTTTTTAAGTTTAAGATTTGTGTATCACTGTTAATGTATAAACAAAATGAAAAAAAAAAAACAAGAAAAAACAAATGTAATTAAGATAAAATTAAAAAACAAAAACTTTGACTACCTTGAAAATTGTAAGATAGGGATGAAACGAATAGAGATTAAAGTAAATTTGAAAATGGACTTGTCGGAATTTTACCCTATTTTTTTTTATTCCACTCTTTTATCATTGAATCGAATAATAGGATTTGAAAACAATTGACTTTTGAAACCTTTGTCCATTCCTGACTGAAATCAAATTTTGATCAAGTTAAAATCATGAAATTTATAAATATTGGAATTAAATTAAGTTCAATTAAACATTTCAGGATGTGCCAGTCGATAGTTGGTCATTACTGGAGGAAAACAAAATTATGAATTTAATTAGTAATCATTATTTTACTAAATTTAAATTGTGTTTTATTTAGGTTAGTCTGTTTGATTAAATTTGGTCAATTTTTTGATTTCTTGAAATAGGAATCAAAAATTACTACTCTCAAAAAAGATAAACTTTTAAAAAAAAATGAAAGTATGAATCAATTAAAATGTTGTTCAGTAAAAATATAATAAAAGATAATTTTATATATTGAATATTTTTGGTTGTATATCTCGAAAATTAATTCAAAACTGATGTGCATTAATAAAAAACTGAAATATAATTTTACGAAAAACTCTAGATATGTTGATTGAATAAACAGTTAATCCAACTCTTTTGTATCAACTTTATTTCGATTTTTTTTAAATGCAGCAGGTAATTTTAAAAAAAAAATCCTGATCCTGGACAAAAACGGGAAGCAGCATCGAATACCTCTTGTCGAGTTCTATAACCCTGTTAAAATCTCATATTTTTTCAATTTTTTTTGAATGCAGTAGGTAATTTAAAAAAAAAAGTCCTGATCCTGGAAAAAAACGGGAAGCAGCATCGAATACCTCTTGTCGAGTTCTATAACCCTGTTAAAATCTCATATTTTTTCAATTTTTTTTAAATGCAGTAGGTAATTTAAAAAAAAAAGTCCTGATCCTGGAAAAAAACGGGAAGCAGCATCGAATACCTCTTGTCGAGTTCTATAACCCTGTTCAAACCTCATATTTTTTCAATTTTTTTTAAATGCAGTAGGTAATTTAAAAAAAAAAGTCCTGATCCTGGAAAAAAACGGGAAGCAGCATCGAATACCTCTTGTCGAGTTCTATAACCCTGTTAAAATCTCATATTTTTTCAATTTTTTTTAAATGCAGTAGGTAATTTAAAAAAAAAAGTCCTGATCCTGGAAAAAAACGGGAAGCAGCATCGAATACCTCTTGTCGAGTTCTATAACCCTGTTCAAACCCTATAATTTTCCGATTTTTTTTAAATGCAGCAGGTAATTTTAAAAAAAAAGTCCTGATCCTGGAAAAAAACGGGAAGCAGCATCGAATACCTCTTGTCGAGTTCTATAACCCTGTTAAAATCTCATATTTTTTCAATTTTTTTTAAATGCAGTAGGTAATTTAAAAAAAAAAGTCCTGATCCTGGAAAAAAACGGGAAGCAGCATCGAATACCTCTTGTCGAGTTCTATAACCCTGTTCAAACCCTATAATTTTCCGATTTTTTTTAAATGCAGCAGGTAATTTTAAAAAAAAAAGTCCTGATCCTGGAAAAAAACGGGAAGCAGCATCGAATACCTCTTGTCGAGTTCTATAACCCTGTTAAAATCTCATATTTTTTCAATTTTTTTTAAATGCAGTAGGTAATTTAAAAAAAAAAGTCCTGATCCTGGAAAAAAACGGGAAGCAGCATCGAATACCTCTTGTCGAGTTCTATAACCCTGTTCAAACCTCATATTTTTTCAATTTTTTTTAAATGCAGTAGGTAATTTAAAAAAAAAAGTCCTGATCCTGGAAAAAAACGGGAAGCAGCATCGAATACCTCTTGTCGAGTTCTATAACCCTGTTAAAATCTCATATTTTTTCAATTTTTTTTAAATGCAGTAGGTAATTTAAAAAAAAAAGTCCTGATCCTGGAAAAAAACGGGAAGCAGCATCGAATACCTCTTGTCGAGTTCTATAACCCTGTTCAAACCCTATAATTTTCCGATTTTTTTTAAATGCAGCAGGTAATTTTAAAAAAAAAGTCCTGATCCTGGAAAAAAACGGGAAGCAGCATCGAATACCTCTTGTCGAGTTCTATAACCCTGTTAAAATCTCATATTTTTTCAATTTTTTTTAAATGCAGTAGGTAATTTAAAAAAAAAAGTCCTGATCCTGGAAAAAAACGGGAAGCAGCATCGAATACCTCTTGTCGAGTTCTATAACCCTGTTCAAACCCTATAATTTTCCGATTTTTTTTAAATGCAGCAGGTAATTTTAAAAAAAAAGTCCTGATCCTGGAAAAAAACGGGAAGCAGCATCGAATACCTCTTGTCGAGTTCTATAACCCTGTTAAAATCTCATATTTTTTCAATTTTTTTTAAATGCAGTAGGTAATTTAAAAAAAAAAGTCCTGATCCTGGAAAAAAACGGGAAGCAGCATCGAATACCTCTTGTCGAGTTCTATAACCCTGTTCAAACCTCATATTTTTTCAATTTTTTTTGAATGCAGTAGGTAATTTAAAAAAAAAAGTCCTGATCCTGGAAAAAAACGGGAAGCAGCATCGAATACCTCTTGTCGAGTTCTATAACCCTGTTCAAAAAAAAAAAAAAAAAAAAAAAAAAAAAAAAAAAAAAAAAAAAAAAAAAAAAAAAAAAAAAAAAAAAATACCTCATATTTTTTCAATTTTTTTTAAATGCAGTAGGTAATTTAAAAAAAAAAGTCCTGATCCTGGAAAAAAACGGGAAGCAGCATCGAATACCTCTTGTCGAGTTCTATAACCCTGTTCAAACCTCATATTTTTTCAATTTTTTTTAAATGCAGTAGGTAATTTAAAAAAAAAAGTCCTGATCCTGGAAAAAAACAGGAAGCAGCATCGAATACCTCTTGTCGAGTTCTATAACCCTGTTAAAATCTCATATTTTTTCAATTTTTTTTAAATGCAGTAGGTAATTTAAAAAAAAAAGTCCTGATCCTGGAAAAAAACGGGAAGCAGCATCGAATACCTCTTGTCGAGTTCTATAACCCTGTTCAAACCCTATAATTTTCCGATTTTTTTTAAATGCAGCAGGTAATTTTAAAAAAAAAGTCCTGATCCTGGAAAAAAACGGGAAGCAGCATCGAATACCTCTTGTCGAGTTCTATAACCCTGTTAAAATCTCATATTTTTTCAATTTTTTTTAAATGCAGTAGGTAATTTAAAAAAAAAAGTCCTGATCCTGGAAAAAAACGGGAAGCAGCATCGAATACCTCTTGTCGAGTTCTATAACCCTGTTCAAACCTCATATTTTTTCAATTTTTTTTAAATGCAGTAGGTAATTTAAAAAAAAAAGTCCTGATCCTGGAAAAAAACGGGAAGCAGCATCGAATACCTCTTGTCGAGTTCTATAACCCTGTTAAAATCTCATATTTTTTCAATTTTTTTTAAATGCAGTAGGTAATTTAAAAAAAAAAGTCCTGATCCTGGAAAAAAACGGGAAGCAGCATCGAATACCTCTTGTCGAGTTCTATAACCCTGTTAAAACTCATATTTTTTCAATTTTTTTTAAATGCAGTAGGTAATTTAAAAAAAAAAGTCCTGATCCTGGAAAAAAACGGGAAGCAGCATCGAATACCTCTTGTCGAGTTCTATAACCCTGTTAAAATCTCATATTTTTTCAATTTTTTTTAAATGCAGTAGGTAATTTAAAAAAAAAAGTCCTGATCCTGGAAAAAAACGGGAAGCAGCATCGAATACCTCTTGTCGAGTTCTATAACCCTGTTCAAACCTCATATTTTTTCAATTTTTTTTAAATGCAGTAGGTAATTTAAAAAAAAAAGTCCTGATCCTGGAAAAAAACGGGAAGCAGCATCGAATACCTCTTGTCGAGTTCTATAACCCTGTTCAAACCTCATATTTTTTCAATTTTTTTTAAATGCAGTAGGTAATTTAAAAAAAAAAGTCCTGATCCTGGAAAAAAACGGGAAGCAGCATCGAATACCTCTTGTCGAGTTCTATAACCCTGTTCAAACCTCATATTTTTTCAATTTTTTTTAAATGCAGTAGGTAATTTAAAAAAAAAAGTCCTGATCCTGGAAAAAAACGGGAAGCAGCATCGAATACCTCTTGTCGAGTTCTATAACCCTGTTCAAACCCTATAATTTTCCGATTTTTTTTAAATGCAGCAGGTAATTTTAAAAAAAAAGTCCTGATCCTGGAAAAAAACGGGAAGCAGCATCGAATACCTCTTGTCGAGTTCTATAACCCTGTTAAAATCTCATATTTTTTCAATTTTTTTTAAATGCAGTAGGTAATTTAAAAAAAAAAGTCCTGATCCTGGAAAAAAACGGGAAGCAGCATCGAATACCTCTTGTCGAGTTCTATAACCCTGTTCAAACCTCATATTTTTTCAATTTTTTTTAAATGCAGTAGGTAATTTAAAAAAAAAAGTCCTGATCCTGGAAAAAAACGGGAAGCAGCATCGAATACCTCTTGTCGAGTTCTATAACCCTGTTAAAATCTCATATTTTTTCAATTTTTTTTAAATGCAGTAGGTAATTTAAAAAAAAAAGTCCTGATCCTGGAAAAAAACGGGAAGCAGCATCGAATACCTCTTGTCGAGTTCTATAACCCTGTTCAAACCCTATAATTTTCCGATTTTTTTTAAATGCAGCAGGTAATTTTAAAAAAAAAGTCCTGATCCTGGAAAAAAACGGGAAGCAGCATCGAATACCTCTTGTCGAGTTCTATAACCCTGTTAAAATCTCATATTTTTTCAATTTTTTTTAAATGCAGTAGGTAATTTAAAAAAAAAAGTCCTGATCCTGGAAAAAAACGGGAAGCAGCATCGAATACCTCTTGTCGAGTTCTATAACCCTGTTCAAACCTCATATTTTTTCAATTTTTTTTAAATGCAGTAGGTAATTTAAAAAAAAAAGTCCTGATCCTGGAAAAAAACGGGAAGCAGCATCGAATACCTCTTGTCGAGTTCTATAACCCTGTTCAAACCTCATATTTTTTCAATTTTTTTTAAATGCAGTAGGTAATTTAAAAAAAAAAGTCCTGATCCTGGAAAAAAACGGGAAGCAGCATCGAATACCTCTTGTCGAGTTCTATAACCCTGTTCAAACCTCATATTTTTTCAATTTTTTTTGAATGCAGTAGGTAATTTAAAAAAAAAAGTCCTGATCCTGGAAAAAAACGGGAAGCAGCATCGAATACCTCTTGTCGAGTTCTATAACCCTGTTAAAATCTCATATTTTTTCAATTTTTTTTAAATGCAGTAGGTAATTTAAAAAAAAAAGTCCTGATCCTGGAAAAAAACGGGAAGCAGCATCGAATACCTCTTGTCGAGTTCTATAACCCTGTTCAAACCCTATAATTTTCCGATTTTTTTTAAATGCAGCAGGTAATTTTAAAAAAAAAGTCCTGATCCTGGAAAAAAACGGGAAGCAGCATCGAATACCTCTTGTCGAGTTCTATAACCCTGTTAAAATCTCATATTTTTTCAATTTTTTTTAAATGCAGTAGGTAATTTAAAAAAAAAAGTCCTGATCCTGGAAAAAAACGGGAAGCAGCATCGAATACCTCTTGTCGAGTTCTATAACCCTGTTCAAACCCTATAATTTTCCGATTTTTTTTAAATGCAGCAGGTAATTTTAAAAAAAAAGTCCTGATCCTGGAAAAAAACGGGAAGCAGCATCGAATACCTCTTGTCGAGTTCTATAACCCTGTTCAAACTCATATTTTTTCAATTTTTTTTAAATGCAGTAGGTAATTTAAAAAAAAAAGTCCTGATCCTGGAAAAAAACGGGAAGCAGCATCGAATACCTCTTGTCGAGTTCTATAACCCTGTTAAAATCTCATATTTTTTCAATTTTTTTTAAATGCAGTAGGTAATTTAAAAAAAAAAGTCCTGATCCTGGAAAAAAACGGGAAGCAGCATCGAATACCTCTTGTCGAGTTCTATAACCCTGTTCAAACCCTATAATTTTCCGATTTTTTTTAAATGCAGCAGGTAATTTTAAAAAAAAAGTCCTGATCCTGGAAAAAAACGGGAAGCAGCATCGAATACCTCTTGTCGAGTTCTATAACCCTGTTAAAACCTCATATTTTTTCAATTTTTTTTAAATGCAGTAGGTAATTTAAAAAAAAAAGTCCTGATCCTGGAAAAAAACGGGAAGCAGCATCGAATACCTCTTGTCGAGTTCTATAACCCTGTTAAAACCTCATATTTTTTCAATTTTTTTTAAATGCAGTAGGTAATTTAAAAAAAAAAGTCCTGATCCTGGAAAAAAACGGGAAGCAGCATCGAATACCTCTTGTCGAGTTCTATAACCCTGTTAAAACCTCATATTTTTTCAATTTTTTTTAAATGCAGTAGGTAATTTAAAAAAAAAAGTCCTGATCCTGGAAAAAAACGGGAAGCAGCATCGAATACCTCTTGTCGAGTTCTATAACCCTGTTCAAACCCTATAATTTTCCGATTTTTTTTAAATGCAGCAGGTAATTTTAAAAAAAAAGTCCTGATCCTGGAAAAAAACGGGAAGCAGCATCGAATACCTCTTGTCGAGTTCTATAACCCTGTTCAAACCCTATATTTTCCGATTTTTTTTAAATGCAGCAGGTAATTTAAAAAAAAAAGTCCTGATCCTGGAAAAAAACGGGAAGCAGCATCGAATACCTCTTGTCGAGTTCTATAACCCTGTTCAAACCTCATATTTTTTCAATTTTTTTTAAATGCAGTAGGTAATTTAAAAAAAAAAGTCCTGATCCTGGAAAAAAACGGGAAGCAGCATCGAATACCTCTTGTCGAGTTCTATAACCCTGTTCAAACCTCATATTTTTTCAATTTTTTTTAAATGCAGTAGGTAATTTAAAAAAAAAAGTCCTGATCCTGGAAAAAAACGGGAAGCAGCATCGAATACCTCTTGTCGAGTTCTATAACCCTGTTAAAATCTCATATTTTTTCAATTTTTTTTAAATGCAGTAGGTAATTTAAAAAAAAAAGTCCTGATCCTGGAAAAAAACGGGAAGCAGCATCGAATACCTCTTGTCGAGTTCTATAACCCTGTTAAAATCTCATATTTTTTCAATTTTTTTTAAATGCAGTAGGTAATTTAAAAAAAAAAGTCCTGATCCTGGAAAAAAACGGGAAGCAGCATCGAATACCTCTTGTCGAGTTCTATAACCCTGTTCAAACCTCATATTTTTTCAATTTTTTTTAAATGCAGTAGGTAATTTAAAAAAAAAAGTCCTGATCCTGGAAAAAAACGGGAAGCAGCATCGAATACCTCTTGTCGAGTTCTATAACCCTGTTCAAACCCTATAATTTTCCGATTTTTTTTAAATGCAGCAGGTAATTTTAAAAAAAAAGTCCTGATCCTGGAAAAAAACGGGAAGCAGCATCGAATACCTCTTGTCGAGTTCTATAACCCTGTTAAAATCTCATATTTTTTCAATTTTTTTTAAATGCAGTAGGTAATTTAAAAAAAAAAGTCCTGATCCTGGAAAAAAACGGGAAGCAGCATCGAATACCTCTTGTCGAGTTCTATAACCCTGTTCAAACCCTATAATTTTCCGATTTTTTTTAAATGCAGCAGGTAATTTTAAAAAAAAAGTCCTGATCCTGGAAAAAAACGGGAAGCAGCATCGAATACCTCTTGTCGAGTTCTATAACCCTGTTAAAATCTCATATTTTTTCAATTTTTTTTAAATGCAGTAGGTAATTTAAAAAAAAAAGTCCTGATCCTGGAAAAAAACGGGAAGCAGCATCGAATACCTCTTGTCGAGTTCTATAACCCTGTTAAAATCTCATATTTTTTCAATTTTTTTTAAATGCAGTAGGTAATTTAAAAAAAAAAGTCCTGATCCTGGAAAAAAACGGGAAGCAGCATCGAATACCTCTTGTCGAGTTCTATAACCCTGTTAAAACCTCATATTTTTTCAATTTTTTTTAAATGCAGTAGGTAATTTAAAAAAAAAAGTCCTGATCCTGGAAAAAAACGGGAAGCAGCATCGAATACCTCTTTGCAAGTTATATAACTCTGATACAAGTGGAAATTTTTTAAAAAAATTTTTAAGGAATTTCTTCAGTTTTAAAAATTTAAAATACCTCTTCAGTTATTATATTTGCCCAATAAAAATTTAAAATTTTTTTCAAAAAAAAAAATTCGAATACCTCTTCGCTCATTTTATTTTCCTAATACAAATCAAAAATATATTGAAAATTAATTGTATGGTCAATTGCCCAGAACAATTAAACTTAGTCACACACAACACATGTAGCATCGTCTTACTGTGAGAGAGAAACATAATTTCAAATAAATCAAAAAATCCTGAAAAATTTAGATCAATCAGATCACGGATAAAATGCGGTTGAGTGTATTTTTTATAATAGGATCAGAATTAAAAAATTCAATATTTTTTTCTAGTTCTGTTGCGTATCACTGTGAAACTTTGATTGAGGTGTGTTAAAGTACATGAACAAAATCATTTTCAATGATTCGGTGAATCTTATCATGACTAAAAATAAATAACAAATACAAAGATGTAAAACAGATATCTTAAAAATTGATTAAATGACAAGAAGCGCCTGCGTCAAGAAATTCTTTTCTTCTGTCCAGACACGACGAGACAGCCAACTGACAGAATGGTCCTCTCAAAATCGATACTACAAGTGAGTAAGAGAAAGAAAATTTTGCTGCAAAAGCAGCACAACCTCCGTTGGGTGCAATTCCCATGCAAATGAATCGCACTTAAGGGAGAGTTAGTTTTGAGCAGAATAAAAAAAAATAAATATAAGATTGGAGGGTTGCAGAAGGCTAAGCGATTGATTTTTGCCAAGTTTTTTTTCAGTAAACTTTTTAAAATCTCAGCATTGTATAAAATTTAAAAAATATATAAAAATTAAATTACTTTATTTATCATTTATTTATACTGATTAAAAAAAATTAATAATATTTAAATTTTTTTTTACAATAATTACTGTGATGAATGTTAAAATATAAATATAAATTATTTAACATTTTTACAATTTTTTCTTTATGAATTTTATTACATTGTTTTTTTTTTTTTTTAAAGTAACAAAAAGTTTTTATTTGTAGTTTACATAAACATCTGAATAATGAGTATGAAGTTTATTAAATAAAAAATATTTTCTACTAAATTAAAAAGTAAATAATAATAATATTTATGGAAATTATTTTAGAAATTATATTACCTTCGTGTTCTAATTATCCTGGTTTATGATAAATTGTTTCCTGACAGGAGACCTGAACCAAACAATACTTGGTTATTTTCATTAAGGTATTATGTGAATCTGTTTTTATTTGTTAATATAATTTATTATAAATTTACATGACCAAATAATGTTTGCATTTTAAAATAATATTTTCAATTTTTTATCAAAATTCATTTAACAATTTTCTTGACAAGATTTTTCTTAGTTTCAAAATTATAACTACAATTCAACTTTTATATTTACAAATTTTGATGACAGATTTATCAATTTTTCAACCAATAAACTTTCTTTCAATCAACAAATTAATTTTATAAATTAAACAATAATTTTTCCTTGAAATTTTATGCTCACTGTTGTTCATTGACTATTTTTTATTTAAAAAAAAAAATACTTTTTAAATATCAGATATAATTTTTCTTTTTAAAATACATTTGTGTAAAAAATTTCAAAGTAATTTATACGGTATTTAACAACTTTCAATGATGCATAATAAACAGCTTATATTAATTGTAACCAAACGTTAAGACAATGTGACAGTTTCTTAAAATAGTATGAATTTACTGTTTCATCATGTCAAAAATAACATATTACTTTATGCGTATAGTAATGCGTCAGAGAATAGCAACAGTGCGTCTGTCTAGTCTGTCTGTATTTTGAGTATTTCCGTGTATAATTCATCACAATCATTTGTATGTAAACATACTTCAGAGTAATACTGTAACACTTACTATAAAAAAATTTTTAAAAAAAAATTGTTGAAATATTTATTTATATAATTTTTATAAAATGAAAAAATTCTATGACGAATCAAAATAGAAAAAACAATTTAAAACATCAAAATCACAAGTTGACATTTGAAACTTTCAACTGTCATCCAACAAGTTCAAAATGTCCGAGGATACATGTCAACATCACCAAGTTTGCTAAGCCAATTTATGATAATGAATGCAAAGATTTATAGTTTTGTTTTTTAAAACTATGTGAATATTAGACACGAAAGAAGCAAAATTAGAATTGGCACTTGAAAAGAATTATAATACTGCCAGCAATTCATCAGTTGTTGATGTTTATGTATTTATAAATTGTTAAAATTTCTATATTTGTATGTTAAAATTATACAATAATGTACACATTTTATAAACTTTTAAGTAAAAATATTTGCAAACCTAAACTAGTTGTAAAAAACTTATATCAATATGTCATTTTGTAGCTAAGAAAACAAATTACAAATTTATTATTTTTTAAATTGATAATTTGTCTTTATTTTTGCACTTTTTACTGTTTTTTTTTTTTCATAAAATCAGTTAAAACAAAGACAAAGTATATTTTTGTGATAAAATTTTCCATATAGTCCTTGAAATTGTAATTAAAATTGATAATTGTACATGAATATAAATGTTTCATATAATTTTAAGTAAAAAGCTTTTTTTAATTTTGAATAGTACAAAAAAAAAAATATGATCAATATTAAGTATCCAAGAAAACCTGAAATAAAACTAAATGAAGCAGAAATATACAACCAAAATGAAATAAAATTAAAAAAAAAAAAAAAAAAAATTAGTTTTATTGGTGAAACGCTTGTGTCATTGGACTGCGTTAATGAAACGTAGCAGAAATATCTCGGCTGTTTAATTAGAAGCAATAAACGAAAGGAGTTCAATTGCCTGGTTTTCAAGAATGAGTTTTGATACTTTGTTGAAGTATCTTCACCCTGTTGGGGAGCAATTTACCACGTTTTGCAAAAAGCCAAGTAAAAAAACATGATAAAAATAAAATATAAAAATATACTTTAGATACAAAAAACCACATTTCTGTATCCAGTTCTCATGAGACCATGCTGATTTCAGGTTTGTATCAAACATTTCAACAAACTACCTACTGCATAATTTCTATAATTTTTTAACATTTAACTTTAAAATTTACTACATCACACAATTTTTTATTCAACAAAATGTCACATGGGACTATATTCACCAATGCCAGTTTTTTTTTTTGGACTTAAAAAATACTCGATAAGGAATACTGGTGTCTGTGGAAAATATAACTTAAAAAAACATGAGATACTTTCAACTTTAAGAAAAAAATACAAGTACTATGTTGATATTAATTCTATATGCACAAACATTTGTGTGACAAGAATCTTTTACTATACCCAAAAGACTAAAAACTACAAACTTATTATTTTTAATGTAAATAATTTTGTAAAATTATAATTTGTCTGTCAATTTTTTTTATCATTTTTATTTATTATTTTGTTAATTAAATTGTTGTTAAATTTTGTGTCAATAAATATTTGTTGTTTAAAATTTTAATAATAAATGAAAAATACAATTTACATTAAAAATTTGTTTTATAAATTATTTTAGTCATAAAAAAAACACCCTTGTTCTGTTAGTATTTTAATTAACAAATTTCAAGCAAAAATATCTAAATTTAAAAATTCTATTTGGTAATAAAATTCATCAATAATTTGTCTTTAATTTTCATAATATTTTTCATTAAAAATATTATTATTTTATTTTATTTGATAATTATTTCAATATTATAAACAAATCTGACAGTTCATCTTCATAAAGTGTCATTTTTTTCTAAAGAAAAAAGTTCATTAAAGTTGTCTTGAAATCATTTAAAGTAATGATTAACAACTAAATTATAAAAATAATAAAATAAATAAAATAATAAAAATTGATATATAGTTTTTTTTATTGATTATTTTAAAATTGTATAGAAAAGAAAATTGGATAGCATAGTTGAAATAAATATTGGAATTTTTATATCTACTTTTGTATATTTCAAAATACATAAATATATTTTTTATTTTTTCTAAATATAAAAAAATAAAACTATAAAAATATATATTCTGTGTATACAATATGAGTTTAATATTAAAGATAATATGATAATCCGAGTATTCATTTAAACCACTTGGCTCAAGAGACACGTTTTTCTCATTGGTATTTTGCTGGTGACCTTCTTCGTCATCATCAATTGATCTGCGTACTAATACCACATGACAGTTTATCAGAAGTGATGCCAGAAGAAATTCAATAAGGAAGCAATCAATAAGAATAAATTGAATAAAAAAAAAAATATAAATAAATTTAAATCAATTGAAGAAAAAAAAAAAAAGTACACAAAGAGTTGAGAAAAAATTAAAAAAAATAAAACTAAAATAGTGAAAAAAATTTAAATTGATTTAAAAAAAAATTGTTACAAAAATAGAAATGAAATAATTCTATAAACATTATAAAAGTTCATGTTTCAAAAAAATTATACAAGCATGGATTTAAAAAAAAACATGAATAATTTATAGTGATTATACGGGTGAAGGGTTCAAGATGTTGTTCGAGTAATATTCATATATGGTTGTATGAAACAAGACCAGTTGAATATAGGCATGTTGTAAATTTATCATCATGTTTATTTTAATGTTTATAATACGTTTTTTGTTGATACACTCTAATTTAGTAATGATCACTTGTACAAATAAACTATTTTCTTTAAAAATAAATCAACAAAAAATTTATTTAATGATTAAATAAATATTTCAAATAGTTATTCATGTGGATCAACACCCAAGATGATAATATCACCAAAAGTTTCAAAATATATAATTATAATCCATAATTATAATTTATTTTTTTTCCTTTGATATTTGAATTGTTCTGGGGTGTTTAATTTACGACAAGTGGTACGTCTGTTACTGGTGTGTTGGTACCACTATAGTATACTATTTCTAGTAGTTGATACAATTAATGTTACAACTACAAGTACAACTATGATATAAGTATAAAGAAATAAAAGATACAATTAAGGCAAGAGACTACAAAATAGTAAAGGTAAGAGAAAACTGTTCTAGATCACCGGACGTCTAGTATAGCAAAGCTGTGAGCACAGATAAGGACTGCTATTTGGCGACATTCAAGATGGACGATCAGTTGGGTCTCAGCACTTGGTTTGTGTCTTTGTCAGATATTCACATTGAAAATATATAGTACAGAAGGACGGAAACCATCTACGACGGATGCTAACATTGCCTGTCTCTTCCTTCCCACAGAAACTTCCTGGGTATATCCTTATTTATATACGACATTGGCTAGACTAACGCCCATTGTCCCATTTCAACCTTAGATAATCTGTTGGACGCAAATCTAATGCTTGATCCTTGATGCTGTAATTTTAATTTATACATTTAACAATCAAAAAACTATTGTTAAAATTTAATAATATAAAAATAAATAAATTTTATTTTTATTAAAAAATATATTTTGAATTTTTTTTATTCTTAAAAAAAAACTCTACACACATTTGCAATATATAAATGCCGTGGGTCAAATATTAACGTCGTTTCTGATAATTGCAAAGTAAATTGTATGAAGGGTGTTATTTTGTAGAGTGAAGTGAGGGGATAAAGGAAAATTTTACGGTTTGTATATAGTGATATCATCTCACCCTCTACATAAATATGTCGCAGTGAGCTTAACCCTCTTGCCTATCTTTGAAGCACGAAGTTAGGGGTAGAAAAAGCATTACTGTCGAACTGAGATGAAAATTATTGCTCCCCCGTCAATTTCCAATGAATTCAAACGTTTTTTTTTTTTTTTTTTTATTTTTTTAGTCACAAAAAAAATCGATACACTTCGTCGACTTTGTTTCTTTTGTTTTCTATCTCGTAAATATTTGTTTTTTTTTTCTATTTTTTATAAAAAAAAAAACTGTAAATTATCTGTAGTAAAAAATATATTGAAATAGAAAAATTTATAATCAAATTTATTTTTAAAAAATTTAAAAAAAAAAATAATAATTTATTATTATTGTGTAATGAGAAACAAAGAAATGTTTAATAAAATTTATTTAATTTTTAAATAAAATAATAAAAAAATAAAATTTTAAAATAAAAAAAAGTAAAAAAAAATTTTTATTATAAAAAAAAACAATAACAACGATAAATAAATTTTCATATAAAATACAGTATGTATTTTACAAAGTTACGAGGGTGGTAAAATCCACCACTAAGAAAGGTTTATGACAGGGGTTGATTCGAAAATTCCCATCAAACCACAAACATATAAGCCCACATATTGAGCTATTGCAAAGGCATTACAAAATAACATTGAAACACTTGGTCGATGTAGTTTTTAGAGATTTGATTTTGGCAAAAATAAAATGTATACAATGAAATAAGTAAGAGAGAATAAATAAAAAAAAAAAAAGGGAAAGTTAAAAAATAAAATAAATAAAGAAGATTAAGGGATGGTATAAAAGATATTCGTACTTTTGTCTCATAACTCCTGCAAAACTCATTACAATAAATCAAGATTTATTCTTCAAATTATGCCAAAGGTCTCAGCTGAATTTGTTGAGTAGTTATATAACCCTATCTTTAAATAATTTTTATATAAATATTTAAAAAAAGTTTTGTTAAAAAATAAAATCATCAAAATTAAATGACTTATTTCATGACTTAATCATTCTTTTTTTTTCGACAACTTTTTTTATTATGTTTTTTTTTTTGTTGAAGAGCCTATCAAGTAGATGAAACTGTCTGAAACATTTTGTGGTATTCCACGTGCTACAAGCGTCGACATTGACTAATGATGGCAGAGTATAGTGAAGGGGTGCTGCAGGCGCCGCATTAGAGAGGGACTGACAGTAGTAGAACGCTGGATGAGAAAATTCATCCAAGTTCACGCGACCTGTTGCACCCCCTAGTTCATCGTTTAACCTATAACCTGCTAGCCAAACATGGGCTTTAACCTTGCCTTATCATCGTATTATCAAAAATACTTGTTTCACTTCATTTCTTATTCATTCGATTTTTTGTTTTTATTTTTTACAAGAAGGGTTATAATTGATTCATTTTTTATACTGTTTGGAGGAATTTTTTTAATTGTATCACATATGATTAGTTAAAATCTTCAAAACATATTTGCAATGTGTCAATGTCAAGTTTTAATTTCACGTAGTAATCAAAGCACGCCTATTTTATGCCGCTCTTTATTGGCCAACCCACAATTCTACTTGAGATTTATTTGAACAATTGGCTTGACACTGTTCTACAAACGAGGCAAATACTTTTCACCTTAATTTTCAATAGTACTTGAAAATTGTTTTTTTCTTTTTTTTAATTTACAATGTGAATGAACATCTTTTCATTTCATCAGTTTAATCAACCAGTTGATTACTTCTAATCAATCATTCTGTATTTTTAAAATAACATTTTTTTATTTTAAATATTTTTAATTTAATTGCAAATATTTTATCATATTATTTATTTTTTTTAAGTAAATCTTATTTACTGAGAATATAGACAAAAAATTTACATTGACCCGAGTGTAACGATCGGTGTAACGATCGGTGTAACGGTCGGTGTTACGATCGGTGTTACGGTCAGTGTTACGGTCGGTGTTACGACATATCCCCTCTTAACACTCAAACGTTTTATAAAAGTTTCACTTCCACGTACTCATTACACACAAATATTTTTTATAAATAAATTTAAAAAAAAACTTGTAACAAATAATAAAATAAAAATAATAAAATGTCAATAAAATATTTTTATAAATATATATATATAAATTTGAATATAATTTATTAATATAAATATGATAATAAATAATAAAAAAATATATATAAAAATAAAAAAAGCTATACATAGTAAAGCACAGAGGTAGATGAACGTTAAAGTGGTCGTACAGTCGTTCATGAATATTTATGTTGCAATATAATAACATTTTTGAGCTACTGTTTAGCTAATCCTCTGGACTCATTTATCGTGGGTGGCAAGGACAGCTACGGTAATAATTCTTGAAAACGTACAAACGCTAGTATTATTATGCGAATAAATACCGTGGGATTAAGTTGCGATGGGGAAACGCCTATGAAACATATAGAGAGAAAATATTAATGTGGTTAAATACAATGAGTTAAATAAAGATAAAATTTTTTACTCGACCAGTTGAATCAAATGAAGAACACGAAATAGAGCTTTTAGGGTTGTATCTTTTATACTAAAGGTTACAATAAATATACAGTTATATATAATTCGTATTTAACCAAATAAATTTATTTTTTTTTTTAATATAAATTATTTGAAAAATTATTTATCTGAATATCTGAAAATTTGCATTCAATGATTTTTGATTCTGTTGATGTTTTTGGTTACTTTTTGTTCGTTATTTTTTTTGTTGAATTGATTAAAATTAACTTGTTAATTCGTTTATTTTCTTGTTAATATAAAATGTATGTGAATTTTATCAATGTAATGTTAATATATACATTTAAAAAGTTTTGATAAAACTTCAATAAACCAAGATGATCCTGTATTATGTTGAGGAAAATCCAAACAAAAATAATACAGTTTTTTTTTTGGTTAATGGTAGCACAGTCATGTCTCAATGAGATTATTATAATCTTGGTTTACACAATTGCTCTTATGCAGTTAATTCATGAAAGAAACTTTTACAAGTATGATATTCTTTGGAGTTTTATTTTGCAATATTAGTTTTTTTTTTATTTTTAAATTTTACTTTTGACAATTGTTGTTTGTTTGAGATTATATTTACAATTTCAATTGAAATATTTTAGAGACAATGAGTTTTGTTGACTTTGGTTTTTTAGTTTTTTATTTTTCTTTGAATAATTTGATTGTTATTTATTTAATTTCTTTATAAAGTTTAAGATATTAAAGTTCATTCATCCAATGATTTTACAAAGTTAATGATAAACAAAAGATTTTTATTTCATAAAATTTTATGTTATGAAATTTTTAAATTAGTCAAAGAGTATAAAACTTTTGCTAATTGAATTTTAGTTTTTTTTTTTTTTTTTGCTGAAAGATTAAGTGAAATAATTTTAATAAATTAAAAGCATTAAACTATATAATTTTTCTTTCGTTTAATTAATTGTCTATGAATATTTGAGAAAATATTTAAACTGTATTATTAAATTTTAATGTGTTAGTAAGTCAAATATATATATTTTTTTTTTAATTTTTCGCACGATTTTAACTCTGCAAAACTTCAAGACTCTATTAAACCTTGAAATAAATTGGATATTTTTAAAACAATAGCATCAAAATTTCCAACTCAATTCATAAAAAATAATCAATAAAATAAATAAATAAATTTTAAAATATTTAGTGTTTAGTTCATTAATCAAAATTTGCTTGAAAATTCATTGCAAAAACAAAAAAAAAAGTATCACAAATTGATAATTTTATTCTGTATTTTTTTTTTTATTAAATTTTGATTTATTTTTTTTCTCATTGGGACATTTCAAATGCCAACTTTTCTACATGATAAATTTTGATAATTAAATACAAAATAAAACCAACATAAAAATAATAACTAATAATTAAAAATAAAAAATTATAATTGATTTTGTCAGCAAAAAATTATTGATCCTGGTCCATCACATGTGCTATTTTTTGCTGACATCCTGATATTATTATTTTTTTTATTTCTTTTAAATCTGTTTTTGACTTTACTTTTGCTATAAATTCAACTCATACCAGACATCATTCATTGTCTTAAAATACACAGTCTTTATCAGCTTGCTGAATAAAATATTATGAACCATTTTTATAGCCCAAGTACTGTAAAAAAAACGTGCATCTTTCAGTCCATTGGCTCGACAGAATAATGCAGATTAGTTGAGCTTTTGCGTCGCTAAGGTGAACAACCATTCATTTTAAAACATGACAGACGATGATTTGTTGCATTACTCCTTGTAGAATTTTTTTGATTTTTATGAAAGAACTCTGTAAGACGGCGCCCAGATTCAAGTCCGAGACGATCGTAAATTAAAATATATGTGCTCACTAACAATTCTTAAATTTATTCTCATCAAAAATAAATCAACTATTATTATTTTTTTTCTTTATCATCTATACATATTCATTTTTTTTATTATTATTTTTATCAATTCCAAGATGACTAAATATCGTTAAAACTTTATCTCATTAAATTTTATTTTTTAAAATTAGATAATTACATTTTTTTAAAAAATTAAATTTCTCAAAGTAATTTTAAAAGTTTTATATATATTTTTAGGTTCACAGTTGATATATGTCAAGTCCACATTAAGTTTTGTGAGTCAACTATAAGTAAATGTTATTTCTACTTGTGTATATATAATTACGACTTTTGGGTGAAACCTTGTGTGACGTAAATTATACAAGATCCGACATGGTATTCACGCAGCAGTAACAACAACATCTAGCATTATAAGCTATGAGGTTATTCTTGCTTAAAATACTTGATTCATTTACTAACTCTTCAAATCACACAAGTGTCGTATACAAACATTAATTTATAAAACATTAAACTTGAAAATTTTAATGAATTATTAATGATAATTGATTCAGAATGTTGAACACTAAAAACATCTTCAAAAAATATAAAATCCATTGATGATTTTAATTTTTTTGTTTGTTGATTTATAAACAAGTATATTTTTTCATCTATTTTTTTGTTTTGTCTTTTAATCAAAATCAAAAATAGACTATGACGCTTAATTACCAAGCTGTTTATATGAAAATCAATAGTAACAAAAATTTGTAATCATCGCAAGATGAAAGAGCTGTCATGAAGATGTCAAAAGAAATGTTGAGCGGAACAAGAGAAAAATTTAACTTGAAAAGCAAATTCTGATATTGGCGTTGTATCAAGTATATATATATACACATATATAAATATATATTTGCAACACATATTCTACTTTCTACGTAGTCCCTTTCAATTAAACGATCAATCGAAAAACCGACACTTTGGCATCAAACAAGCGCATCGTATAATTAATTTTCCGTAAGGCATCAAGTAGATCCGTTGAACCTCTAGTCAAAGTGTATTTTATCCTAAAGACCTGTCATGTGTTATTATCACCATAAATTAATGATATATCTATATATATATTTATAAATTAATTATTTTTTATATAAAGATTTTTGAGTTTAAAATTGCGCTGAAAGCTGTTACAATAAATTTCAATTCAATATATTTGTATTTATTTTATGATATTTTTCAACTATATAAATTTGATATTTAATATAAAAATATTATTGTGGTCAAAAGCTAACATCACGAAGTGTTCGAACAATATAATTGCCTGAGGTTAAAGATTGGTCTTTGAATCGAAAATAAAAAAAAAAAACATTTTCTTTATTTGATATGAAATAGTGTGAAAAATAAAGTATCAAAGTTTATTGGCTTTTTGAAGAATATCTCAATTGCAATATTATTATTTTAATATCTTCAAGTTATTTATTTTTTTTTTTATATAGACTTTATTTGTAAAATATTAAAATAAATTATTTATTCAAATATTATTGGTAAAATTAAATGAGATAAGTCTGATTGAATATATCTATTGAATAATAAAACAAAAATTTTAATTTAAATTTTAAACAATTTTGTGACATCAAAAGATATTTTTACTTTATTAAAAGTAGAACATATTATAGATAATAAATTTAATAAACTATTTTTGTATATAATTAATTGATTAATATAAAAAATTCATTGAAATTAATTTTTCTATAAATTATGAACAATGTCTGTCTGTAATGAAATTTAGCCAATTTAAAAAAAAATATATATAAATAGATAAATTGATGAATATATAATTTTATCAATATATAATTTCAATAATTATTAATTAAATTTTTAATCTAGAAATACATCCAGATCATTACAAACTTGCTAGCATAAAATATATATCAATAAAAAATATTTAATTTACTGTCTAAATAAGTTTTAAATTCATCTACAAAAAAAAATTGAAAAAAAAAATAAATAAATAAAACTTTTTATTCTCCATATGATAATTAATAAAAAACATACTGATCTTTATTGAAATAATAATTTTAAAAATAAATATAAAATATAAAACATGTATGAGTGTTAATGATGCATTGATAAATCAGTTATGGTATGTGTCGAAAACGAGGTGGTTGGTGCCTCTTTCCAAACCTCCCTTTTTGTCAACCCAATGAAATCAATAATTATGGGGCTGAGGCCATTAGTAAAATTAATAAATTATACCTCACATTATGTGCATTGTGAGTCATTGAGGTTGGTTTGGTAATACATTGTAAATCATATTAGTGAATAATCCACATCACCATAACTAGCCATGTTGGGTTCTCGCGAATCCGCGTTTTGTACAGTACAAAAGTCAACCATTAAACAAGAACTGATCTATCGTTTCAACATTAACGATGAATTCAGCATTTCCAGTATGTTCATTGCATTGGTTATTCAATGATATACGCAATTATAATTATAAACACTAAACAAGAGAGAATATATACACCCAATGCAATCGATTCATCTTCAAAATGTATATATATGAGTTTAAATATATTACTTGATATTGAAAAATAATGGTGATGATAGTAACACTGGTCGTGTTGATGGTACTGGTGGTAATTATTGTGATGATGATGATGATGATCATGATACTGCTACTGGTATTGATGATGAATATTTTGATGATAAAGATGAATTCCTAAAAAAGTAAATGTTGATTATAACAAATTATTTTATTGAAATTTACAGTGTAAATATATAAATGTGTCATTAATTATACTTAATCTATGAAACCATAATATTCACTGATTATAAAATATTATATTAATGTTTTAATCATTAAATCATAGAAAATATTTTACATTAATATTTATTAAATTTTGAAATAGATAAGTTCAACATTCTGATTATTATTTTAATTATTTTAATAATTATGAGATGAAAAATTTAATATTCTTTGTTTTATTTAAATTTGTAGAATATAATTTTGATAAAGAGATTTAAATAATATCAATAAATAAAGGATGATGGTATTTTTTTTTTTTTTTATTAAAAATAAACAAGCTGACATTTGACTTGTTTTTTTTTTTTTTTTTAGTTGCATATGCCTTGCTTTGCCAAAAGCTTAGTGGCAACGTTGAGGGTTTGTTACAACCCCCTTCTCATAGCCTTATACTAAATTTTACTGTTTATATCAACGGACGACAGCAACGTTCTTGCTACCATGGCAAGTTTAAAGTTATAATTATTATCCTTAACTAGACGGTTATATGCATGCAACGTAAGAGATACAACTGAGATGGATGTACCAGACGACCATGATACAGGTGGACCCCATTAAGACCGTAAAATATGTTCCACCAGATAGATTTGTTATTTATCGCTTAACTATTTAGATAATTTTCTCATAATCTATTTTTATGATATTAAAGTAAAAAATTAATTTAAAATAATATTAAAAAATAAAGAAAAAAAAAAAATGATTTTAAATTTTATTCTTGTTTCAATCAATTTTATTGACAGTTAAAGTTTTAATTTTGTAAATTTTATTTTAAATATTTAATTAGACAACTTGGTCATACATTCAAGTAAATAGATAAAAAAAA
The DNA here is from genome assembly GCA_011426435.1 of Lysiphlebus fabarum. Classification (NCBI taxonomy): domain Eukaryota; kingdom Metazoa; phylum Arthropoda; class Insecta; order Hymenoptera; family Braconidae; genus Lysiphlebus; species Lysiphlebus fabarum. Next base: position 87,528 of record WSYQ01001132.1, read on the forward strand.
TAATAATAATTTAATTATTTAATAAATTTTATACAGATGATATAATTTTTTATATTTATTTCATAAAAGTTGGTAAATATTTTTGATGATAATTGAAGTCACTAACCGTAGTACATCTAGATGACAAATTTCATTGGTTTATATGTCATCAAGAAATTATTTTCCCTTGGTACCATAATTTTCGCTTTTTTTTTTTTTTCAACATCTGCAACAATCTTATTTTTTTTTTCCATAACTTTACTAATTTTTTTTTTTTTTTTAATTTATAAATAACTACTTTTTTTCCATTAAAAATAAAATATAATTTATCTAAAAAAAAAAAAAAAATAAAAACTACATAATTTTTTTTTTTTATTTCAATATATTTTACACCTTCATATATTAATCGTCAAATTTTTATATTTCTATACCACAACTTGTCATATTAAGTTAAATATATTGTAATTAGTAAAATTAGTAAAAAAAAAAATAGTAATATAAAAATAATAAAAATAAATAAAATGAGTACAACAAAAGAAGTGAATAAGTGAATATAGTTGAATAGTTAGGGGATGAAAAGAGTTGCTGGGCAGAAGGGTAGCTATAAAACTTTATGTTCTCCATATGTTGTAATATACTCGGTAGCAAAACGGTAGACGGGGGAATCGGTAAAATATGCGGGCAATAAGTATGGATTGTTATTAACACGGGGTGCGGTGTCCGCCGCGTTTCTGAATCCATTACCTCCGCATGGCGGCTAAAATACCGACCGATATATATACATATATCTACATGCGGATGAGAGAGGAATGAGAGTTAAAGAGTGAGTAAAATAGAAAGAGACATAAAGAAAGAGAAAAATGATAATAAAAGAAAATGAATAAGGGTGAAAGAGAAAGAGAGAGAGAGAGGGTTGAATACGTAGTGGTTGGTTGGTATATGTATATGTGTGTATCATCACCTCTTCATCATCCTGAATTTTCTCTTTTTTACTCATCTTGTGATCTCAATATTTTTTTCTCTATTTTTATACTATCTCACTTACACATTAACCCTTTCTATATTTTATAGATACACAACTATGAAGAACACTGAACTGGAATGTATGAATGGATTAACAGGGGGTTGTGTGGTTAAAATTACGATCGGATTTTGTGAATGTCCACTACTGCAGCATATACATTTTCATCCTCTACAATTTTCAACAATTATCAGACATGTATGTATTTCTGATTTTGTTTGTTGTATATATATTCACACTCTAAAGTTCATTTAACTATTTTTTTTTTTTTAATTTTTTTTATATTATATAAATAAAAATATTTTAATTAAAATTTATTTATGTCAATTGTTTTGTATGAATTTTTTCAAGATTTTTATATATTATTTTATAAATTAGAAAATAAAAATAAATATATTATATTGGGGTTTAAGTTAAGCAATGATATAGATTTCATTATGGTCTAGTATTAACTACACAAAATTACGTTTGAGACTGTTTTATATATATATATCTATTTGTGAATAAAGAACAATGAAGATTAACAGTTTATGTCATTCAGAGGCTAACCAATTAACAGTTGTGAATCAATCTTCCAAAAACCATTGTTAAATTCAAAAAAATTCAATCAATATTATTAGTATTTTCTATTACTTTAAATTTATATTTGTTTAGTTTATTTTTTATATATATAAAAGTATATTTTTTTGTGTCAGTAATCTATGTAAGGGATAGATAAAAATTATCAAAGTATTCATCATCTAGCAATACAGAATTTTTCACAAAAAGAATAACTATTCAAGTAAATTCATTCATAAAAATTGTTAAATTTTTTGTACAACCCTTATTTATTGACCCAATATCAGTTTGACCTAGATCAATTATTATTACTTATGTCCATCAAAATGACAAAAAAAAAAAAAAATCAAATTAACATAGATGAAGAAAATAATAAAATACACATTGCTATCTTTTATTATTATTTTGATATATATTTTATTTTTTCAGTACTTTGTTGTGAAACCATGGATGCACCCTTGTCAGCAATGGGGGTGAGCTGGAAACGGCATGTCGGAAAAGACAGAGTTAACTCGGGTTGATTTACCCGATGGTTGGCATAGCAAGAGAGCAAGCAAGCAAGCTTCTAGACACGTACCACCAGATTTAGTGAGACGTCGTGACGCCGCGACGGATACATAGATATCTTCCAGGGGTATACTCTTTTACCCTTTCTTCTTCCGCTTTTTCATTCTCGCGTATCTCATACTCTCTTTTACCGTGTTCTATATTTTGTGTTCACAAAAAGAGAGAGAGAGAGAGAGAGAATACTATCTCTATTTATTCTGAGAGTTCAAATGAAGAAAAGAACCATCATGAGAAATAAAAAAAGAAAAAAGATTTTTTGTTTCACTCACAAATGGGAAGTTGCTTAAAAACATAAATTAAAAATACGACATGTCAAGACTAAAGTACGATAAAAATTTTACCATTTTTATATAATTTAAATGTTTGTTTATTTGATGTATAAAAATAATAATAATAATAATTTTATTTTGCTATTAGATTCACCTGTTAATTTTACATCTACAAATATAAATACACACTAACATAAAAATGGTTTAAAATTTTGCAGGCAAAACGCACACCAGAGTGTATTTATCGTTATCCGAAATACATTCATTTTCATTCTAAACATTACGAAGAGCTGAAGCAAGAGTAAAAGAGAGAGAAAAAGGGTATTACCAGAAGCCAATGATATAGTGACTATTACCGTCACTACATACCGGGTACAGAGTGATGGCGGGTGACTGCGTGCCTCGATAGCACTAAGCCTTCGGCAGTAAAATCCATTTGGTCTGGTGCCTGTGATCCAACCGTATCAATGCTAGTTGAACTGGTATGACCAACACTGTACTCCATCTCTTTTTATATATCGTTTTTTATATTTATCTATCTTTTTTACTCTTATATATTTTATCTTTGTCTAGATACTTTTCCAAAATTCTCTACTATCAAGCTTTTTGTCCGACGACCTTTTATACATGTATGTATATTTATGTATATAATTATTTTGTCTCTTATTATCCAATTGTTTCAATGTTTTATATTTTTTTTTTTTAAATATTTTTATACAAGTATACAAAAAATTTACTTAAATATATAACTTAATTCTGTCATTATGTCACTCACTTGCTTTGTTAATTAAGACACTTTCAAATAAAAAGACAAATAAATGTTTTGAATTGTCTTTGATGATAATAATTGGCATATTTTTATTGACCAATTGTTTATAAATAAAGCTCAATTTAACTATATTTTTCATCATTTTCAATGACATTAAACCTTAAAAAAAAGTTCAATTGTTATTTTATATTTTTACTGATAAAAAAAAGGTGCAGAAGTCTTTTAAGTTATGCCTTAGGCAGACTTTTAAAACTTTAAATATTCATTCGATTGATGAGAATATCTCGGGTGTATAAAGAAAAATATGAAGAGTAAAAAAAAAAAATAAAAAAAGGAACAAAAGCTTAAAAGCACGATGTAGATAAATATAGATGAGAAAGTAAATTCATTCATGGTAGAAAATTTTTGTTCGGTCAAACTAAAATTACGCGTCTTTTCTAATTATCTTTCTCTAGTCTAATCGCTGGCTGACCAACCGTCAGATCCAACCCTTTGAGAGAATATTCTGTACACCTTAATGCTTAACATACGTTAATACCTTACACACTACATACTTATGACAGCGGTTGGTACAAGGGTATACCAAATTATGCTTGTCAGCTCCATTATCCCAAAGGGTGATGGTAGATTCACTGTCAGCTTTCAAAAGTCTCTATATATAAAAAAAAAAAAAAATACATAAACACTTGAACGCAATAAAATCTAATAAATATTTTCATACTTTTTTACTTTTCATAAATTAGTGGTAACTTTTTTTTTTTTTTTTGTTTAATTTTACTTGAACAAAACTCCAGTCATCCAAGTTCTAGATGCCTGATGATTAAACAGTCAATAAATATTTGAGTAAGAAAATTGGTACACCAAGTCAACTGATTCATCAACATGTCAATCAACAAAACCTGTCTTTAACTGTGACAATAAAACTAAATATCAAATGCAATTGATTTTTAATTCAGTCACTCAATTTTTATTCAAATTAAAAATATAAATGACCCACATTTTTTATAAATTTCCCACTGCAAATATCTATACTCTTGTACATACATAAATAAAATCAAAGTAAAGGTAAAACTATTTGTATAATATTCTACAAAAGAGCTTGAATACTGATTTATATTGAATGTATAATAGTATGACAACTAGGCATACTGTTTTCATATATATAAAATGAACAATTGCTGGATAATTCAATGAATGGAATTGCCATTAGTCCATGCTATTATCGAGGGTTAGTCAACATATTTTAGAATTTCAATCTATATGATCAAGATATTCATTGTAATAAATAAATCAAAATTTATATTGTCAAATATAAATTGTTTAAAATCATACATTGTTTAAGTAATATTACAGTTTTAACAAAATTTTTCAAAAAAATTAAATGCAAAAAAAAATGAATAGTCTATCAAATACATTTATGTAGATATATGTATCTCATAAAACTGGCTATATGTTACACAGTTATAATAAACAGGCACCCTGTTAATAGCCAAATGGTATGAGAATATTCATATAACGAGTTAACGTATGTGTGTGCATATATATATATAAAATAGTAACAACAGATGGTACAGGAGTGATAAAGATAGGTCGAAAATGAAGGGTGTATGTATTAAAAGGGATGAGAAGGTTGGTTTGAATTGGGCCCAGCGGCTGGAAGCAAGTTGTATCTCACAGATCTGTCGTGTGATTAAGCTTATTAAACGCTTAACTCACAACGAGTTGGTTATGTTCACTACTAGAATTTAACACATTGGATGGTTCAGGTGGAATTTTATGTTTTATATATATATACACATATACAAGTGAGATAAAAAATATATATTTTTTAATGAGAAAAAGTAAAAAGAAAAAAAAAAGTTGTTAATATTGAAAAATAAAATGATAGAGAACATATTTTTTAATGTTAAAAAAAGAGAAAAACATATACTGTATATATTAAATGAAAGACTATAAAAAAAAAAGAGCAAAAAATACCAGAGCTTTTTTGAATGTTAACAGCTCTACATACCAAATCATTGTTATAACAAAATATTACACAACCTTGTACAAAACTTGCATACTACTACTACTTTTACAGTATCATAAAATGTGGTTACTCTAGACCTTTTCTAATACAGTAAATCTCAATGTTATAACAGGGGAAAAAACCATGCTGATATGTGCGTAAAAGTATCTACCAGTTTGGACATCTGTGTGTTGTCTGTTTTTTTTTTATTTTTATACTTTACTATTGTAAATTGGAATTTTTTTTTTTTTAACTTTTCACCATTTTTTTTTTTATTTTGCTCGTGTGAAATTAATTGCTCCCTACTTTATGTGTATAACAAATTAATTTTTTTAAAAAAAAGCAGGAAAGTAGTATATACACATGAAATATTTATATAATGATAAAATAAAAAAAATTTCCGATTAGCGTGTGCGAGTATTCGATAAAATAATTCATTGAATATATATATTTCAATTTTTCATTTATTATGTTTTCCAAATGTTGTCTACTATCGAAACATCGAGAGAGTAATTCAATGGAAAATATATAAATATTCATTTGCGGTATATGGTAAAATTTTAAGTGCGTAAAAGAGTTTGTTAACGCATGCGTATTTAATATTTTATATATTAAAAATTTATCATGTATATGATCATAACAAAAATAATAATAATAATATTGATTTTTAATTTTTTTAAAAAAATAATAAATATATAAAACATTCAAAATTCAAATATGATTTATATTGGTAAAATAATAATTTAATTTCACCGCAGTTGGGCACGATACAAAATTGCCAGAACAAAAATAATAAATAAATTTTGCACCGTCAATTTGGGTGCACCATCCGAGTAGTCGATCGACCCCATAAAATCATGATTTTTTGTCTTTTTTTAACTTTTATTTTTATCATCTATCCTACCTCAAAATATTTTTCCACGTGCCATGAAAAATATACTCAACCAATATTTTGCATTTTTACATTTTATATTTATAGCAATATATACATTTAAATAATAAAAATATTAATATTAAATTTATATGTTGAATGATAAATAAATGTTGATAAAATTTTATAATTTTCAGTCAATTTTAATTGTGATTGTATTTTTTTTTTTTGTCATAAAGAATATGGAAGAGTATTTTTGTAACAACAATATCCTATTTTTAATATACACAGTGGCTGAGATGTTAAAAAAATAAGCAGATAGTTTTACAGATAAATGTTTTTTTTTTACAATTAAATTACGTAATTAATTAGTTTGTTGATTGATTTGAAATTGTTAAAATTAATAAAATAGTTTTATATGTATATTTATGTGTATATTAATATAATTTCTTTAAAATGATTCAACATTTTACTCAATTTTTATCTCACACTATGTTGGCAGTCATACCATTTTCAGGTGAACCAGGAGTATCAGGTGAACCAGAAGCATCAGGTGAACCAGGAGCATCAGGTGAACCAGGAGCATCAGGTGAACCAGGAGCATCAGGTGAACCAGGAGCATCAGTTGAATCCGCAGCTACAGGTGGAATCCATGAGTAAATAACAGTCAAAAATAAACTCACCTAAACAAATAATTTAAATAAAAAATAAATAATTAATTATTATAAAAAAAATAAAATTTAAACAATTAAATTACCTCAACAAAAACAGAAGTTATAGCAACACCACCAATAATTTTAATAATCAAAGCAAATGCTGAAATAATTGGAGTTTTACATCCAATTTTGTAGATGTTTTCTAATGTACATTTTGATTGGTATATCTCATCACAACAAGAAAATGGTAAAGTGACATTACTATATTCCATTGTTGCATTTACAAATCCACAACATTGAAACTGTTAAAAACAAAAATTTTACAGTTAAATTATTAATAAATTATATTATATAATTAATAAAGAAAAAAAAATGATTGAAATAATTTTACAACTTACATTACGTCGTACTGGGTCAACAAAAAAAATATCGATGAGGAAATTTTTATTAATAAACAATTCTTTCATTGATTCAATAAATTCATCTGTATTTATATAATATAAATAGTAAATTGTCATGATACATAAATAAATAGAATACATGAAAATTAATGCATGTAGAAAAATAAACTAAAAATGATAAATAATTAAATTAAATTATATATAAATACATCAATTGTATATATTTAAAAAAAAAAACAAAATAATTATATAAATATAATTACCACAATACAAGAGAACCCCAAATAAAGCATATTTTTTGTTACTTTTGAAAGTTGAAAACCTATGCTTATGATAACAACAGCAAATGCAGGGGTCAGAAGAATTATCATAATAGCAAAATGTTCATGTTTGAGTTCTGTTTTTAAGTCACACTCAATGACACGTGAAAATAACGAATCAGAATACTCAACCAACACTGGTTCAAAGGATAAAATTACGTAAATTATCTGTAATTATAAATTATTATAAATTATTTAAAATAATAAAAAATAACAGTTTTATTTTTGATAAAAAATATTCATGACTTATAGTTTTAATTTTGATTATGTGTCATCATGCTCATTTTATGAAACAAAGAGTACATATTAATCATTTATGTCAAAATTAACAAACATTTATATTAAAACAAATGAATTAATAATAAAATACTTTATATAGTTATAAACTTATTATTGATAATTATTACTTACCATTTGAATTCTAACGTAATTTGCAAACAATGATGCACGGGATTGAGTTTCTGCATTATCATCCATATTGAAATTGTTTAAATTATTGTTAATTAATAATAAAAAACAGTACAAGTCAATAATACAAGACAATTTATTTAACAATAATGCTGATAATTTTTTAATTAATTTCCAACGTGGCAAACAAGTATTCCAACCAGCAAATTTCAGTGTTGGACACGTAAGAGGTTACTATTTTTATTTTTTTTCTATTCGTTTGTTAATGTATAGATGAGGTGAAATGATGTGTGACCCAGGTAAATTATATACCTATGTGTGTATATACATTTATACTTTCAGGGATGATTTACTCCTACCACATTTATTTTTATAAGAGTTTTAATTTGCTGTAAAAGTTTCAATAAAGACGATAAATTTACGAAGATGACCGATCATATGTCAAGTTGATATTCGGCTTGACAATTTGACATTAGTCATCATTTAAAATACTGATGTGTCACAAACTATCACATGAAAATGTTTGATAACACCGACATTCAAATGACTTTGTTGTTTAAAATAAAATCATTATTGGTTTTTTTTTTTTTTTTTTTTTGGTTCATTATCTATCGTATTTATAGAAAAAATAAAATGACAGTTAGTAGTTTTTTAAATAAATAAATATTTTTTGTATTAAATTGTCATTTAAATTATTATTATTTAATGTGTTAAAAAAGACAAAGTTAATAAATTTAATTTTACATCAAAAAATTATTATAATGATTACAAAAAAAATTGTTGAAAATTATTAATTTTAATTTTGAATTGAACATTTAAAATAACAATCATATTAAATTGACCAAATAATTAAAATGAAAAAGAAAAGCAATTAATTGTTAGTTACATTACATTTAAAAATTGATTTACAAAATTATTTAAAAAAACATAAAATAATACCTCAAATTATTTAAATGTTTATTTTTTTTTTTGCTTTCTCATTTGTTTTCTATTTGTTGATTTATTTTTTTCTTTTATTTGTTGAATCTTTGGGCCATCATGTGAATTATTATCTTCTTTATCAGGCACAGGATATGCACGAAGAATAAAAGCATACAATGCCAATACAATAGGCATAAACTAAAAATAAATAATAAAATAAATTGTTATAAATTAAATTTTATATAAATATTAATAAATTAAACAAACAAAAATCAAGTAAATTACCTGAAGAAGAGTTGCAGAAATAATAAGAAAAACACATGATTCAATTACTGGTGTAATAGTTGATCTAATTACATCACTGCAACCAATATTGTAAGCATTTTCATTGGAACATGACTTGAAATTTTCTGGACAACATGAACGAGGTATTGGTAAATTATAAAAATCATACTCAATTGAACCATCAACAACTCCACAGCATTCAAACTTTAAAAATTAAACAAAAAAATAATTAAAAAATTGGATTAATTTTAAATAATTATTAAACTTACTTTTTGTTGTATAATATTTCTGTCTTTCAATGATCTTTGACGATAAAAAGTAAACAACAATGAACTTAAATAATCTTCTGAATTAATATATTCAAGTACAATATAAAATCCTTTGTAACTCAATACGAAAAAATATACCAATGCAAATACATTCATAAAAATAAACTAAAAATAAAAAAAGAAAAAATTAAAAATTAATTTTATTATTTATAAAATTATATTATTAAATTATTAAAAAATTTATAGACAATAATATTACCAAAAATAATTCAATTTTATGTGGAGAATTACAGATTGCTTTTCTTGTATTATACATTGCATAATTAACCACCATTATCATCAAATAAATCATCAAAAATTCGATATACAAATTATCAAATAATTGACTTATTTCAACTCGAGGAATGTCAAATAAATATTTGTCTTTTTCGTCAGTCAAACGTTTGAATTCAACAACAGCAATTAACTAAAAATTAATCAAATATTTAAAATATTATTACCAATGATTTATCATCAAAAAAAAAAAATTAATAAATATTGCATAATAATATAATTAAAATAAATCAATAATTACTTACCATTTGAATGACAAAGTATGCTTTAAATATGATGGTCCAAATTTTCATTCTCAATGCCATGTTGAAATTTTTTTTGATGATTTAATAAATTATCAATTGACAAATTAAATAATTGATAATATTTTTTGTTACTTTATCTTGTATCCAGATACAAGAATATACTAATTTGACTGATTGCCAAAGACAACTGATTGTCTGACAAATTAATTTCTGTTTTTATATCAGTCCCAAATGAAAATGATGACTTACCATTTACAAATACATGGAAAATTTGAATGACATTGTGAACCTATACTGTTTAATTTGTATTTCATTTTTTCTAGTTATGATTTAATGGAAATTTATTTTATTTTAATAAATTGTTATCTACAAGTTTGAGGAATGCATTGTCATTATTTTATTTCAACAACAAAATCAAAACAGTTTGCTTCGATTATTTTTAAATTTTCATTTCAATTTTTGTTTAAATGAAATTACAAATATATATTTTTATGTTGATAAATTGATTTTCAATTTTATTTTATTTATTTTTATTTATTTTATTGTTGTAAAATAAATAAATTTTATAATTATGATGATTTTTAATTGTTTTTATAAATAAATACTGTTTTTTTTTATTATTTATATTTATTTCTAAATATTTATGTTTATATTTCATATAATATTTTCACAATTAAATTGAATATAAATTGAATAGGCATTAATAAGTTTCTTTTATCATCATGAATTAAAAATAATTGCATCAAAAAAAAAAAACCAACATAATTGATATATTGAATCAAAAAAGTATTATTTAGAAGGCATAGCAGGTGTAAAATTTGTTATTTTTACCTATCATTTCATAGACATGATGTCACTAAATCTGGTAATAAATATATATTAACATATTTTTTAAAATGATTTTTCAATTGATATAAATTTTATAAAAAAAAAATTATATAGTGTATTAAAATATATATCAAATAATATTATATGATTATAGCCAAGTTATATATAAAAGTGTTGACATTTTTTAGAAACTATTGCGATATCGAATGACCCCTATCCAAATGGTAACCATCGGTATCTGAGATACTTGACGCCATTAGCAACTGAAAATGGCTCTTGGTGTGCAGTTAAAGTGATTTGTTATCCTCTAAACCAGAGACACTTCGTGGCTTACTTTACAACCATGTAAATTGCCTTTTTTATTTTTTTATTTTTTCATTTTTTTTTTCTATTGTCACCCTCTCAGTTAACTACCTCTTTTACCTCGAGAAACGATTTCAAAAAAAAAAAAAAAAATATAACAACTACAACACATGCTTTTATATTTTTCAAATTGTTTAAAATTTTATAATTATTTAAATATACTTTTTTACCTAAATTAAGAGAAATTATTTTTAATAATAATTATTTATTTTATAATTAAAAATACAACTAGTAATTAATTTTTTAGCATCAATTATAACAGTTATTTCTGCCATTTTTTCATACGGAGTAAATTCCTCTTTGGCTAACCTGAATTCTTCTTGAGAAGCATTCATAAACTCACATTTTGTCATATTTTGAATAATGCCACCGATTCGAGTCCGATAAAACTATATTTTTTTTATGATGATAACAATACAACAATTATTATAAGAAAAAAAAAAAATCCTATAAAAATAATTAAATATAAAACAAATTAATTTTTCATCCAACAAAAAACCATAAATTAATTTTATTTCGATATGAAAATTTCTTAACGTTAATGTGGTCACCTAAAAATTCATATTAAATTTAAATGATACTTTTATTAACCCTTTTTAATGCATATTAACTAGTCTGGTATACTCAGCAAAAATTAATGAAAAAATTGCCAAGAGAACAGTATAATAGTGTTCTACTATGGGTCAGAGAGACATATAGTTAACTGAGGTAAAATAAAAAAAAAAAAAAATGTATATAAAACTATTCAGTATAGTATCAACGTTAGCAATTGCTATTAGTAGGGTTCTTCATTGGTACCAGATCGCACACGGTCCTTTTCGTTGCAAACGATATCGTATAAACGCGTCGTTAATTACTTAGTCAGTACTCATGGATACCTCTCACCATTTTACCCTCTCTATTTATTTTTTAAAAAAAAACAAAACTTATTTTGTCTCTTTTTTCTAGTGATCGGGTTCAACTCATACTCCTACTATATACCTTTTTCCATTGCAGCACTCATGTCGTGTTACAATGCCACGTGTTAAGGAAACAAACGTTTATTTGAACAAAAAAAAAGTAAATTGAACAAAAATCCTCATGCATTTTCTCTTTCGTAATGGTTAGCAGTTACTGGGGATTATTCCAGTGACTGGTTGTATACGAAGATGGCTAAAAAGCCAAGTTATTTTAACGTTTTTTTTTTATGAATATTGTATATATAAAAAAATGTGGATATACATATTCTGAAACGATGTAATTATCAGTTTTAGATTACAAATACAATGAACAGATAATATTATTGTAAATAAAAAAATTTTAAACAAAAAAATAATAATGTTAATTAAATTTGAAACATGTTATTATTTATATATTTTTTTTTTTTATTATAAAAATGATAAATTATTTTATATGTCAAGAAGAAAATATTTTTAAGAATGTTTAGTCTCTATTACTGATTGACTAAAGCACAATCAATCAAAATGTTGATTTGTTAGAGTATGAAAAATTATACATCAGTGTGAAAAGAATCAGAGATAAAATATGTTTCATCACCGTAACTCATTTGATTCAATGTGTGTTTGTGGTTTAAAAGTGTCTTTTTTTTTACTATGAAACATCATTTGTCACTGGGATAAAACACATCATCTACCAACTGACCTCATCATGTTGACAGGCAACATACTACAATTAAATGTGGAAAAACAAAAATAAAAAAAAAAAGGATTCATCTAAAAACACTTGAATAGATTCGATATAAATTTTTATCTCTAAAATTTACTGTTGTAATAAATAGATTGTATCATTAATCAGTAGTATTTTTATTGAAAAAAAATCGTAAAAAATGTTTTTTTAAATAATTATTTCAAGACATATTTAAATCAACTTAAGTGAGAATTCAGTAGACTTTTGGATTCTTCTTGTCATGTAAAATAAAATTTACTTATTCAAGAGTGTGCCAAAAAACTGTGAGTTAACTCTTTCTCATTGTAAATATACACCCCTATTTCATCCCTATTTTATATATATATATTTTTTTTTATACTCTTTTGTCAACGAGCTCTGTATAACTACCACCCTCGCGTATTTTCCGCGCTTAAATTTCAGCTAAATAACTACTCGTAACCACACAGTACTTAACGGGTACTGTTAACGATCAAAAAAAAATAAATAAAATGTTAAAAAAAAAAAAAAAAGGGTAAAGGGATAAATGTGGTAATGGTAAAAAATAAAATCGCATCAGGGTGTATATACGATAATTTTTTGACGCGTCAAATAGAGGCACCCGCAGTTAAAAAAAAATAACAAAAATAAACAAATCAAACAAAGGAAAATTAAATAAACAAAAAATCATTGATGAAAGGTATGGAAAAATTTTAACAACAATATTTATATATTTTGTTTTTCGATAGGTTTGAATAATCAATTTGATCGTGTGGAATCGACATTGATATTTTTTTTGTTATTTGAAAGAAATGACCCAGAATAAAATTGTTTGTAAATTTATATATATTTAAATATATCCATACATATTGAAACAATTTTATTATAAAAATTTGTGATAATGTCAAATATTATTTTTAATTGTATAAATAAATATAGATAAAAGAGTTGGTACATCTTAACGATCAGTTTTTGTATAAATAATTTAACTGATAAAACAAAGAAAACAATTTAAAACACCTGGCAACGAATATTACAAGTTGATATTAGGTGAAATAAAATAATCCAAGCACAGTATAACATATCCAAGAATATTTGTAATTTTGTATATCTTTTTTTATTTTTTTATACATATATTTTTCTAGCAAAACAAACGTAAATGAAAAGTCTAAAAAGCTCATGCTAATTACCATGGAAAAGGTTAACACCGGTTATATCTGAATATCGCGATCTATATTTAATTAGAAGTTTGTCTGGTTCTTGAATAAATTTATATTTTTTTATGCTCAAACAAATGTGTATTTTTTTTTTTTATTAATCAAGTACAATTGAAGGATTTTTATAGATACATAAAAATAAATTTTATATATATTTTTTCCTATAAATTTATATATGACAAGTTTGGATAAAATATTTTGTAAAATTTGTGTAAATTATTTTACAAAATTTTGATTAAATTAAAAAGTATAAATTTGACATTAAAAATAAAATAAAATTTGATAACAAAAATAAAAAATTTTAAAAATGTAAAATTAATAAAAAATATATGGATAGAAAATAAAAAAAAAAAAAAAAAAAAAAAAAAAATAGGAAAGCTTGCTTGGTTGAGGTGTAAAATGAAGAGGTTAAAATTATCGATGCTAGACGATAGAGTGTGTGTGAACGACGCAAGAACAATGGTACTCGAAATCGGCATCTAACCAGTGAGCAATTGGTTTCATCCTTTTGACTATTGAACGAATAAAGGCGCGCCCAGTAATTAATGGGTCGCCGATGAATCAGTTTTCACAGTATAATACCAAGAAGACAACAGAATAGTTTATAAACCTGCAAACGCCATTTCCATTTTAAACAAATAATATTTTACAGATGAATTCAATGAAAAATAATAACAACAATTGAATTTTCCAATATTCAATCATTTTTTATTTTTTTATTATTTTTAAACAAAATTATATGTTATTTATAATTTTCATTTGATTAAATAATTTTTTCAAAAAATAAATAAAATAAAATGTAAAAAGATTGATGGAAAATTTGGGTATAATTTTTTTTTTTTTTTTTTAAATTGATTTGTAATTTTTTTTTTTTTTCTAAATATCAATAAAAAATGAATAAAGTAATTAACTTTAAGTTTTTAAAAATATAAAATTTATTTGTTGATGTAAAAATATATCATCTGGATTTGCTAAAATTTAGCCTTTTTGTTCTCAACATGGCTATTGTGTCGAAATATCACACGTCTATATATTATCATGTTCAACCGCATATAATCCAAACTATTTGCGGTAGTTGGATCGAAACTGACGTATATTTCGTTGGTCAGTCTTGTTTTACTTTTTTTTTAAATTTCATCGGTTTTTCCTGTACACTTGCACAAGTATCATAAATCAGACAAAATATTCATATGTAACGTATGTTATCACGCGTGTATCATTGTTTCAATGTTGACCCAAAAATAATAATAAATAAAACTTTAAATAAAAAATATTTTTTTGAATAAATAATTTTATAATAAAAACAAATTAATTCAATTTAATATTAAATTTTATTGTTGATCATTTTTTTCATTGAATAATGATCAATAAATACTTAAATTTTTTTTGTTTTCAAATAGTGACTTGCACGTGAAAGAAAACGCATTTTTTCGAGATAATCGGGGGTGCTATCGCAAGAGTTTTGTATCCCTCTACCAAGATTTATATGGATAGTTTATTGTTATTCCACCTCACTTGGTTTTATGGCCTCTTTTTTTTTTTTTTCTAAGTAAAAAGGTTATAGAACTGGTTGTTTTTCGGCCACTAGTTTTTTTTTTTTTATATTTATTTTCATGGTTCTAGCCTTAAATGCCATTACCACCCTCTTTTTTTTTTACTCTTTAACTTCCATCACCATTTCTCCTCTTGTTCTGAAGGTTCTATGGTTTTCAACACTGACCCTGTAGGTACAGCGATAACGTAAAATAGTTACCAAAGTAACGAAGAAATATCTTTATTTTTTTTTGATGATGATTATTAATTTTTTTTTTTTAATTTAAATAAAAAGTTAACAATTGTCATAGTTTGTGTAGCACAACGTGCCTGTCGACCTATCACTCATTTAATTTCATATGTATATATGCAAACCAATGAGCAGGCTGATCTACTTTTATTTATGTTTGCAGTGAATCATGTCAGAGGTTTGATTTGTCGATGGCTTTTATGGATGAGAATTAACGCATACGATGCTTTGCATTTTGTTGCTGCAAATGTATCCCATACCCAACAATGCATTTCATTCCATTCTGTATACAAATTCTCTCTCATATATATATATAAATACAATCCAGTCATGCAATTTCAGTGAGGTCATCGCTTCCTCCAACTAACACCTATACAAAAAAAATATATATATTCAAAATTCGAGTATTTTCAATGATTTGTATTTTACATTTTGCCAATTTTTATTTTTTTTTAATTTTCAAAAAACTACCATCAACAAAAACAACAACTCTAAAATTGTCAACATTTATTTAAATTAAATATGATATATTTATTAAATTTGATAATTTAATTATAATTATAAAAGTATGTAAATTATAAAAACAATTTTTTATATATTTTTAAATTTTTATATTATACTTGAATAAAAAATATAATATATAAACATCGTAAGCATCATAATTATATACGAAAGATGGCACTTTATTTGGTATTTTGTCGCCTTGGGTTTTACCCTACGTTTAATGGTTGGTGGTTTGATAACAAGGTTTTCATCGCTGGACATTGTACAATATATATACTGAGAGATTTTGACAGGGGCTTTCAAAATTACATCTTGGTCAGACTAAAACCGACACATAATTTTCAATAGTCTATGTTAATAAATAAATATTTAAAACATGACAAATATTAAAATTATTTTATAAAAAATTAACTCAAGAAAATTAATCATTGAAGAAAATTATTATCATTTTATAAAAACAAAATTTTTTTCTTAAAAAGTACACATATTGTTACTTGAAATATTTTTCTAAATAAAACATTTTGTTGTTTTTTGAAGAAAACAAAGTCTAGTTTTCATTCAAAAGATGTTAATCTTAACATAAAACAGTGATTTTTTTTTGAATAATAAAATGACAAAAATGTATTTGTTTTTTTTTTTTAAATATACCTATAACTTTTATAATATTTGACAATAATTTATGTTTATGGTTGTGTACGTGGTCAAACGTATAACACGACATAACAAGAAAGCTTTACATTTTAATCCCAGTAGCGTACCAAATGAGATGGTGGATTTGTTGAAAAGAGCTTACTTGGTTTTTTGATAAAAAAGGACAAACAAACGAACATATATAAAAAGGTTAAACCAAGAAAGATAGATATATTATTATATAGGTGAAATAGAGTGAGTATATATTTGTAGTTTTGTAGTTGGTATTCTTGAAAGTGCAAAGCTCGAATCCACACGTGGACCAACAACAATGGGATCCTACGGGGATTACAAGTACGACGAAAGCTTCAGTAGTCTCTCTGGTTTACTCATGTCTCTTTACAATAACAGAAAAAAATAATATTAAAATAAGTACACATAGTTTCAAATAGATGGAAAATTTTATTTAACTATAAAAGTAAAGGATAAATACAAAAGAGAGTAGCTAAGTAAACAATGCAAAGAGAAAGATTAACGTAATGTACAAAACAACATTTAAAATTCATAATACAAAAGAATACATGTATATAGTAAGCATAAAGCCTATGTTGTTAGTGTCTTTATCATAAATATTATAAGCCATGAAAAATATTTTCCTAGAATTGTAAAAATATTTTTTAAATATAATACTTTTAAAAACTAGATAAAGAAATTTTTTATATATTATTATTTATATTTTTAAATTCAATGTTATAAATATAATTTATTAAATAAAATTAATATTATTTATAAATTCTGGAACTTTTAGAAATCATAAAATCGTTAGTAAGCTATCAAAATAATTTTTCTAAACAATCAATTTTTAAATTTAATATTCACACTTTTATTTGAAAGATAAGTATTTTAATGTATATTAAAATTTAAAATATAAAAAAATTTAAAATTAAATTACATTTTTTAATGTAGTTTTAATGTAATTGGATATGAAAACCAATAATATCCACATTGAATTATATGAGCTAAAACAGACAGCAGCTTACATAGTATACTAACATTCACTTGTGTGTAAATGTGTTGACGTAGATAGATAGATAAATAAATAGATAGATTTCAGTATGATAAACTGACAGTAAAAAAAAAAAAAATAATAAAACAAGAGAGAGTGGTGATAGAAAAGAAGAAAAACAATTCTGTGATTTTCACCTACTGCACATACGCATGAGTAGATAGAAATGTCAAGCGATTTAGTAGTCGACGTTATGTCGGTAATAGATATACACAAAACGGAGCTTTTAGAATATATATATATATTATTTAGCTGGATTGGTGACGTTGACTAATGATGGTGGTAGAAAACATACTCCAATCTAACCCAAACCTGTTGCACCCTTTCTCTTTCCTCTTTTCCTCACTGAATAAACTCACCATATCAAATTGTGTAAAATCTTTCATCACAGTGACTGACTGATTTAACCACATTTACTTATGTTCATTAGCATTTATTAAATTATATAATTATAAAATTTTATAAATTAATTTTCATTATTAAAATTGACATTAAAAATTAGATTTTATATTAATTTTTTAGTTGTTATTGACATAAAAAATTGTCCAGTTATTAAATCATTGAATTGAATGAAAAATAATAGATGAAAAATTTGTACCAGGTGCCCATTGGTATCAATAAATGAAAAAATTATTATTATATTTAAACCTATTATATAGATTTCGAAGGACAATATATACTTGTTCAAATCCTCAAGTATCATTCAATGTGTATTCAATTTTGTGATTCTATATATGAAATAATGATTTTGTAGGTTCTACTTATAGTTCATCTCTATCATTTGCAGATATTCTATCTTGTAAATTGGTACAACCTATACTATCATCTACAGACAAAATTTTCTCTTATTATCAAGCATAAAACCGTAAATTCTGTAAATTCAATAATCGTTTTTTATTTTATTTTTTTTTTCTTGGCATACACATTGATGATCTGTGAAATTTTTAATATCAAAATTATATTTTAAATATTAAATATACTTAAATTATCATAAAATTTTTTATTTTTTATTTTTTATTTTTTATCATCATGTTGTAAAATACGTGTTGTGTATTTTGAATTATATTTTATATTTTATAAAACGTAGACTAGGTTTTTTTTTTGTTTTGTTCATGTATACTATTTCATTCTTCTTCAGGTCTGGTTGCAATGAAAACCATTTATGCCTGTAGATTTTATTGTTCTTGAAATCAAGAAATGTGTCAACAACAGGTAAAGTAAAAAAATATTAGCTACGTTTTCAACTGTGTCGAGGCCATTAAGATTTTTTATTTATTTTAGTAGTTGGTTTACCGATTAAAGTCTGAAAATAATATAAAAATTATATCGTTAAATATATTTACTGATATATTATATATCTGCAAATAATCACTATCTAATTAAATTATTTTAATTTATTTTTAATATTGTAATAAAAAAAAAAATTAAATTTGGATTAATTCAAGTTGATTGTCTTTGATTTTAATTGTATGGTTGTTTTGTTATTTGATCATATTGATTAATTATTTATCTGGTTAAAAGTTAAAAATAAATTATGTATATTACATCGTTGTTTTTATGGTACTAGTAGAATACTTGTCATTAGGAAAATGGATAAAAAAAAAAAAAAATGTTAAAAAGGCAATTCGTATGCCACATGGTTCTTATATATATCTCACAAAATGGCACGTTTTTTGTCAGTCACAATGACCCAACTGAATTGCTCTTTGAAAAGACCAAAGATGTTGCTTAATCAGAAATTAAATCTTAACTTTAATATCATCTAGATAAAAATAAAATAAGAAATCTACTACTTTTGTTACATTTTTGTTTTTCTAAATTTTATATTTACAAAAAAATTTTTATTACAGACTTTTTTGGGCTTTTAAAATTCCCAAGTGTTGAAAATCATTATGATTCATTTGAGAAAAGAATTTGTTTGAAGAGAGAAGACATTTGTTTGATCCAGTTTAGATTTTAGTTTGTTATTTATACAAAAATATTCCCAGACTGTAATGCATTTTGATTACAAGACAAGATTAAAATTACCAAACAAAAAACAGCCCAATTTATAATGCTAATTGCAACATTCAACACCCAGATAAAACCCAAAAAAAAAAAAAAAATAAAAAAAGTCACCAAAGCTATGAGTTCTTTAATAATAAATCAAGGCTTTAATAATTGAAGTGGTTGAAACAAATTCCCTCGGGTATTATCATCATGTTTCATTCTTAATAACAAAGCCATCTATATAATTCAAGACTTCTTCACTGTCAACTAACTTTATATTTTTAATCTAAATTATAATAAAAAAAATTTCAACAAAAACAATTAATAATAATTTATTTTTCATATATAAATACTTAATCTATAAATTTTAAATAAATGCGTATTCACTTCTCAAATAACGATAAGTCACAAAACTAAAATTTTCAAATAAATTCAAAAAAAAATTAATATTATTTAACGATATCAGTTTTTGACGTGACATACGATTATCAGATATCGAATTCATGCTAGTTCATTTCGTGACTAAATCATTAAAATGAGAGAAGAATTATAAATGTTCATTTTACTTATATAATATTTTAGCTAATTTTAAAATTTAATACTATATTCTCTTGTCTCTTAAATATATAGATATATATATATATATACAAAAAACAAACTCGATACGAGAGAGAATATAGCAATGTTTCACCCTCATATAAAACCCCCCCGTCTAATAATTAACACCAGTTACAACTTGTGGGAATAGTAACGGCGTTTATGCTCCCAGGAACCTCGTATTTTAGAGAAATGTGCTCTCGTGCCATCGCGAATTAAAGCTATATATAGTTAAAACAAGTATAAAACCCAGAGAAAGACAAACTTATATATAACCAATGAAATGTAGCAAAAGGGAAGGATTTGTCGAGTGCACACACAAAATCTTCTTACTTTATTTAAAATAAGTTTCTATCATTCTCTTAACTAAATAATACACCATATCTAGTGTAGAGATACAATCATTGAAGGTCTTGAGTTAAATGAAAAGAGAAAGATAATATAGATTTAGGCTAGCACTTTGATAATAGTTACAATGTAAATTTCTAAGTATCATATACATATTAGTATATATAAGTTTAGAGAAAACCCAGTCAAACACACATTCAGATACACCAAACTGACTAAAATATCCTTTAGTTAAATCTATGGTTTACGACGATTAAAGATCTTATACACGCGCAAACCAAACTTTCAAATTTCCCGCGTTATTTCCCCTCTCTCTTTTACTCTTCTTAATAATTCGTATATATTCACATCTTGCAAATATATATATACATACAGACAATTTTCAAAACCAAAACTATATCATACTGTATTTACTCTGAGTTTTAAGCTTTAAATGTAAAAGAACACATACATATATATATATATTTGTATTATTTTCATCTTTATCCAAGATAAAGATACCAATAACAAGAGGGTTGATTTACAACAAGCTTAAAATAGTGTGTGAGATGACTCTTCTATATATTTTATACAAATTTAGATCGCCTATGAAGGAGTTAATGGAGCGAATCAAGAACGCGCGCGCTTTTGCGCTTATTACTTTGATATAACCTTATTCTTAACAAACAACAGTATAAGGGTTGTCTTATAACCCTATATAAACACATTCATCTATATACATATACATATAAAATATATCCAATTTCAACTTGCAACTATAATCACTAATGATAACAATATTATACATTAAAACCGTCTGAGCCATCATAGTTATGATTCACTGCATCGTAAAAATTAAAACACAAAATATATATATTTATTTAAATTTTTTTTTTTTGGATTATAAATTTGTTGATATATATATATATATATATATTACTGAATTTTTATGTAAATTTATAAATTACATATGTTTTATTTTAATTGAAAATGATGGACATTAAATAAGGAAAAAAAAAAAAAAAACATAAATCATTTGAAATAAAAAAAAAATTAATGTAAAAAAATTTCAAAATTAACAAATGAAATGTATATGTATATTTTTTTATGTATATATGTGTATACATTGCGGGTTAGTGTTAAAACAGTTTACGTTAAATCAGAAGGTTTGCTCGTTAGGGGCGAAGATGTAGAGGCTAATTAAAATAAATCTTAGAAAGGAGTAATTATACGTGTATTAGCTGGGTCGCACCGGTAACTAGGCGGTGATGAACGACACAACGCCAGATGTACGCAAACGCCTCTTCATTACTAGATTTTCCTTATTACCGCGGACAGCAACTATTGCCTGAACCAAAAAGCCCCTTAATTCTCAAACATACATGTACATTGTCTCATTTTATAGATATACATTTTATTTACAAACATATTATATCCTTTAATAATATGTTTGTGGATTGTATATTCACAAGTGTATTATTAATATTTATTTTGTTGACTTATTGTCGTTGTATATCAACATTATCAGCCTCATCATCTTCAGCATCATAATCAGCATCATGCTCATCATCATCATCATCATCATCATCATCATCATCATCATCATCATCATCATCATCATCATAACCATCAGCATCATCAACAATTGCATCATCATCAGCATCATCAGCACAATTAACCACAAAAATGAAATAATATTTATTGATTAAACTGTTAATAATAATAATTAATATAAATGAAAAAATCAATACAGCAGACAGTAAAAAATGATAACAAATAATGGTTTTTTAAAAAAATAAAAAATATATAATCATTTTGTCTCTTTGAAGTTTATCGGATTAACCATCGATAAAGCGTATCATGAAATACACACAATTACGAGTGTCGAATGAATGCACAATCATCGATTACGATTTTCATTGGTAAACTAATGTACCGAATAATAATAAACTCAAGTACAATAAAATATACAAAGAGAAAATGATAAAAATAATAAAAATAAAACAAAACATCTATAAAATAAAGAGAAAAAAAAAAATAATTTAAATTTTCATATAAATACATGATAATAATACTAATTTATAAACGCAATATAACAAATAATTATCAATCAGTCAAGTAAAAATAATAATAATAAAATAAAAACAAAATATCATAATAATTTTCTAAATAAACTGATTCTCATAAATCCATTTGAATAATAAAAACTACATATATTATATAGATATATCAAATTCTCAATTTTATATATATCAATGCAGTATCGATATAGAGTAACATGTTTAACCCATTGGGGGTGGTTTTTAAAAAAAAAAAAAAAAAAAAAAAAATAGGGGTTTGTTACAAAAAGACAACCACGTGTGTCGAATGGCCAGTGAACATTGGAGGCAGTATTAATGTTTTCAGGACAAACGAGAGGTAAACTATATAGGTGGTTGAAAATGTCAACGTGTGAGAAAGATAGTAGAGAATTTTGGTGAGAAAAGAGAAGGATAAAAGTGGGTGAGGTGGTAGCGTTATTGTTATCTTAGATTTATAGTCATAACGGATGGTAGTACCATACTAGCCAGCGACCCCGAGCGGTCTTATAATCACCCTTTACCACCCTCTCTCATACACAACTATATATAACCTATACAGCTATCCAGTACCTATACGAAAACCCATCTCGATGGTTTGGTGTCTCACCCTTGTGTACTTCAGGCTGCAGTTTAAGTGATTTGCGACGTGGTAGAGCCGCCATGCAGATCCTTTTGCCTTTAGCATCCACCACTACTACCCTTCCTCTTCCCCTCCCGCATCTACCTTTTGAACTATTTGTCTTTCTCTTTCTCTCAATTTTGTTCTTCTTCTCTTATACACTTTTCATTCTCTCAACCCTTTATAGCTTTTCATCCCTCTACTTTTATTTTATCCCCCTCATTCACTACCATCATTTCTCCTTTATCTTTTTTTTTTTTAATTTTTTTTTTTACTCTTTCTATCTCTTTTCAGTGTTGATTCTATTTTACTATACTGAATACACATTTACACATTAAAAGTATTTATAATTCATAGTACATAGACGTATGTATATGTAGATTGTCGTATATCAAGAACAAGGGTGTAAGTGTATATGTAAATTTTGTGTAGTTACGTCATTGTTCTTTGGATATATATATATATATACGATGATATAAACACCTAGGGATTTTTTATATACCTATATGTGGTGATACTGAAAAGTCTCGATACCCTCCAGAGAATAACGAATGAGTGATTTGCAGCAGGAATGGTCAACTTTACTCGTTCACATTATTATTATTTATTTTTATTATTATATACAACAACAATAACGTTAAATTTATTAATTTAAATACAAAAAAAAAAAAAAATTGTATAAATTTTGCATATTCTTGTTTTGTTATTTTTGTTGAAAATTTTATTATTTAATTTAATTTTTTTGGAAAAAATAAAATAAACAAGTTAATTTTTTTTTATATATTTATTTGATAATTGTCTATTTTTTTTTTTAAGATAAAAAGAAGAAAAAAAAAGGTAAAGTTAAAAAAAAAAAAAAAGAGAGTATTGAAACTGAGATCTTTGAAACGAACTGTTGTGACGAGCACGTAGAACTGCGGATGGAGCCAATCAAAAAATCTTCTATCGTCAGCAAATTTAACCCCTGTAGCGCCAGTGTCAGTTGTTATCCTGACTATCTGGCATTTTACTTCGTGACTCTCATGCCATGTACTGTGATTCTTGGTCTTTCAAATGATATATATATATATACATACAACATCACTTACGTTTCCAAAAAAAAAAAATACATTTATTTTCAAAAAAAAAAAAAAACGTATTAAAAAAATAAGATATAATTACATTTTAAATAATATATTTCATTGCAATAAAATAAACATTATTTTTCATGTTATCATAAAAAATTACTATATTTTTTTATTATAAAATTTAAAAATCTACAATTTTATATATGCTGAAATATATATGTATAGTAATATTGATGGGTCAAAGTGATATAGAGAATTGACGATAAAGAAAGATATATAAAATTGTGAAGAATGTAAAAGAGAAACGCGAAAACCCGGCTATATAACGATAAGAGCCCGTGGAACTTGATGGAATTCTGTAGATCTACGTTGGCGTCGAGACATATCCAGCTAAGCAGCCATTTAAATGCAACCGATGTGTCTCAGGGAGCTATTACATCTGATGGACGGTTATTGACGCACTCTGGCTTATACCAAGCAACAACTATCCTTCTCTTTTACATTTACCACCTTTTTTTACAATCCCCATCACACATTTTCATCCCTTCTCATCATCACTACTACTACAACAATTTAAAATCACCTACAACCTATACAATTTCTACATTCATTTTACTGTTGTGTGTATTTTACTTCAATACTATTTTAGTTTCTATTTATATATACATTTTAGTTTATATATATAAAATATTTTGATACACATATACATTGATATATATATACATGTACAAAAACCAACCCTCTATCGAAATAATATCCAGTTTTTACCTCACCACTTTTATACATACACAAAGCAAACAGATCTACCCGATTGGTTTTTTAAAAAAAAAACTGACAAGGACAGTTGAATATATAAATATAAAAATGAAAAAAAATAAAAAAAAATGGAAAAGAAGAGAAAATAGGGAAACAGTGAAAGCTACACCACGGTGACATATCGTGAATTGCTGTTGAAAATGTTACAAAAGCTATGTCGACCAAGTTCGTGTTGTTCCTAACCTAAAACCAGCTAGCGAATACGAATGATCGTATTACTGAATTTACTATAACCAACTTATTTTTTTTTTTTACTATGGACCAAAAAAGCTTTAGATTTCTTTTACCATCGTTCAAGCTGTAGATGTGTGACTATTACAAAATAATAAAAAAAAATAAAATAAAATCGTAATTGTATGGAAAACGATCATCGAAGTAGATTAAATCGCTGCTGGATCCAATTGAATAGCAAGTAAAAGTAAACAGTAGCTATAAAATGTAATTTATATTAAGTGTGACTGAAATAATTTTGCTAAAGAAAATCGCAGAAAATGAAAATCCCTTGAGGCGAGTACAACATTCGAAAAAAGATATACGTGTATACTTGAAAGAAGCTCTTAATCCTGATACTCAAAGGGGGTGGTAGATGGTAGATGGGGTTAAAATATAAAAAGACATTATATAGCTAAAAAAAAAAAAAACCAGTCTCTATATAGTCGCTGTGGGAAAACGAGTGGATTTAGAATTAAAAGAGCCAAAGTGTTGGAAACCATGATATTATCACTGTAAAAATATTACTCAGAAAATTGCCATCGTGACTTCGTCCAGCCTCGTTAATTACCGTATATTATCCATAATTATAAGGACTGAAAAAGTTTTTACTATCGTCTTGGGGCAAGCAACTGGGATAGATACTGAGTAGGTTAATATATATATTTTAAAATAAAAAAAAAAAAAAAAAAATAGGGGCCTCTGGTGATGCAAAAGCACAGTCAAGCACAATCTACTTTTTCGAAAAATTTAGCTGAGTGTAACCTACAACCCTTAAATCTTCACATGAAAGTATCATATATATACCTAATAACGACAATTTTCTAATAAAAGTTGGCCTCATTTGTAAAAAGATTAGACCAATTCAAACAATTTTTTATTTTATTTTTTTTCTTTCATTTTATCGTTGGCAAGTTAAAAATTTTCATTTTATATACAAGTAGGATAAACGTCATAAGAAGTCTGTGTCTATATGGATAATTTTTTTTATGAAATCATATAGTTCACTGAAAATTGTCTGACTTGTACGAGACTTTACTACTTGACTCGGTGGTAATTGGAACTTTTAACTACCATATCTACTTTTTTAAATTATGTTTAATACATTGCTCTTATTTTTTCTTTAGATAAATTTTAATATTCTACAAATTAAAAGTATAAAAAATTATATTATGTATAAAAATGATTTATTAAATTACAGTTAAACTTTGTAATTCAATCATTAAATTATATTTATTTTTATTACAAAATTTTTTTAAATTTTTACATTAAAAATTATCTGTAAGTTTTATGCAAGACGATAATAATAAAACAAAGTTATAAAAAAAAAAAATACAATTAAGATGTTGCATGTTGTGAATCTAGGTTCATTTTTTTTTTTTTTTTTTATAACTGTTGTGTAAAGTTCAATTATAGGCAAGATGTTGTTATGTCATGATCAAAGTATCCAAGTGAAAATTTTACTCAGTAACAGTCAACAGATGTCAATAGACAAATCATAAATCAAGATGTCAATTATTGACTTGTTCGTATACGCAACTAATCAAATTGTCTGACACTTTGATGTGTTTAATTCAATTTCAAACTCTAATCAAGTTAAAAAATTTCAAATTAAAATAAAAACAAAACAACAATTTAAAAAATACAAAATTGAACAATAAAAAAAAAAAAATCTATCAAATGTAGTTTAAAATTGCAATGAATACTCTCTCACCAATGCATCCATCAGTCAATTCAAATACACTCTTTCGTTCTTGATAAACGGATGTGCACATTTTATGGGACACTTGTTGCATGCGTGCGGTACACGCGCATCTCTGCATCGAACTTTAGTACCCTAGGAATCATGAAAACAGTAAATAGATTGCAAGCCAAAATCTCCCCCTATGTAAACAGCCTTTCAATTGTTGGAAAAAAAAATAAATAAATAAATAAAACAAAAACAAACAAAAAAAAAAAACTATAGGTTTAATACACATGAGAATAGTAGAGAGGATTTAACAAAAAAAAAAAAATACAAAAAAGTAGATAAAAATATTGTTAAAATACCGAGAGGCTATTTATCGAGTTTTTGAGTGACAAAAAAAGTCATGTAATTCAACAAAATTTAACAAAAAAAATTAAATAAATTTAATAAATAAATAATTTCTAAAAAGTTATATATCTAATTCAAAAAATTCATAGTTCCATAGTTTGCCATAACTTTTAAAAACTTGACAATCAATATTTAAAATAAAAAATTTATTTAAAAAAATATATAGGTATAATTTTAATAATAATTTAACTTGTCGTATTGATGATAAAATCTAAAATATCGTTGAGGTTTAAACTCAACGAGTCTATATATAATAGATTAGAGAAATAAAGGATAACTTTAAGAGACAATCAAAATAAGAAAAGGATAGTTTAGTATGGTTTCTATATATATATAAAATATTCTTGACTATCTCATGGATGAAATTCATAGACTAGAGAACTCGAATAAACGGCATTTTGTTGCCACAAATCACCGACAATCTCGAATTACTTGTGTTTGCCCATTGGTTTAGTATAACACTTGGTGCAAGACCAAAATTGTAATATAACCAAAACCAAAACTGAAACAATATATATATATATATTTCTGAGCTTTGTCGTTAGACCAAACCAACTGGTAGCATTAGAAAACGTGAGATTACATATATATCTGACTTAATACAAACAATTTTAATATTATTATTATCAATTTTACATATAACTTATATATATATATTTCTATTTAATAATTAAGATTTTATACTTGATATGTAAAACACTTTCTATAATGTATAATATTAACCACATCACAGTAAGATATTAAATTTATAAATTTACCAAAACTCATCTAGATAACTTTGAACATCAAAAAAACGTAAAAATTTTGATTTAAAAATAAAAAAACAAAATACAATTGTTGTAGAAAAAAAATAACATGTGTTTGCGATTAAAATAGAGACATTTTAAAGTGCTGAAAGTTTGAAAAAAAAAGGACAATAAATAGGGGTAGTATAGTTGTAAAAATAGGGGTGAGTTTTTGATGGTAAAGTGAGCTAAAATGTGAAATGAGGATTGTTTTTTGGGTGGTAGGAGACAGTTTGACGCCGCACGTTTTAAGCTACAAATCAACTGTTTCGAACAAATTATGAATTATATATTCATTTCACGAGTTTGATATATATGTTTAACTATGTGAGTGCAACAATGTCAAGTTATTTTTTTTTTTTTTTTATAAATATAAAAATTATTATTTTTGTTTTTTTTTTTTTTATATTATTTTTAAACATATAAATTATTTTTATATATATATATATTTTTACTACATACTTTATAAAGATGAGTGTATATATGATTGAGAAATGACAGACAAAACATTTGTAATCATAAAGATCACTGATCATTTCCAATAGTCTGTTTTTACTGCTTCTATATTTTCATATATTTTTTATTTATTTATTATTCCCCCTATTTTTTATTATTGTTTATTTTTTTTTTTTTTATTATTATTATTATTTTGATTGTGTATGTGTGTTCATACGTTTATACCCGATAACGTTCGATTCTAATGTTCAAAAACGTGGGACGAACGGCAGGGACGGGCCGCAATAACTTGCCGCTATAAAAGCCATCGACAAATCAAATTTTTGACATGATTCATTGGCAATCATAAATTTTCAAGAGTACAGTAAAAGAGTGATAGAGATAAAAAAAATAAAATACTAAAGCTAAATATAAAATGTGAGAGATAAAAAGAGAAAAGGTATTACAAAAAAAAATTTATAAAAAACAAAATTATACGTAACGTAGACAGAAGAGATGGGCAGTGACGTCGACATGTGTTTCAACTGTGGCCAATCGTCCTTTTTTTGTTGTTGTTTTTTGTTTTTGTTGTTTTTTATTTTATCTTTTTTACCTATATATTTTTCTTCCATTACTTGTATATATTCGTTAAACACTGCAATGTTGATTCCCTAGTGATTTTACATGTCCATCATCCTCACACTCATTGTAAATGTACATAGATTTTACAATTCATCCAATAAAATGTTGAAAAAAATGTCACTATCCAATCATCCATTTCATTTTTCTGATTGTCAGTTTTTTTGTTTTATTTTATTTTTGTATTTTTACAAACCACAAATACTTTTTTTTTTCTGGTTCTTTTCATCACCTCGAAAACAAAAAAAAAAACATCAACGAAACTAATCATAGTACTAGCTCATTATTTTGATAATATTTTTTTTTTTTATATATTTTTTATCTTAGTGTCTTTAGAGAGCTAAATATTTTTCGTCAAGATGTTACAAAATAGCCTGAGGTTTTTTTAATATTAACAAGAAAGAAAATAATTTCAAAAAAAAAAAAAAATATAAAAACAATATTATTTTAAAACAAAGAATTAATATGTATTTTTTTTTTTTTTATGTTAAAATTAGTAATGAAGAAAAATAAGTTGAAGAAGCTAAAAAAAAATAAGACATTTTATATATATTCATGTTAAAATTTTGAATTAGTGATAGTATAAATGCATAGTTGAATGTTTGTATGTGAGTTTGTTTACGATATAACCATGACATGGTCTCATGAGGGTAATTTTGAATCGTAAATGCTTAAAAATATATATATGATATATAAAACTTACATTGGTATAAATTTTATCTGTGTTATCAAAATATATATGTACATGAACGAGTGATTATAACATCACATACTAATTTTAAGCCAAGAAATGTTTGGAATATGTGAGACACCTTGGAGCTTGTGATAGTTGAAGATATTATTAAAGTTAGTTTTGTGTTGGTACCAAAACGTGAAAAGAGAATGGAATTTTAAGATTATCAGAAAGAGAAAAAAGCTGATTCTGTAATAATAAAGATATAGAACAAAAGATAAAGATAGAAAATAAAAAATATGTGAAATACAAAATGGCAGATATAAAACTGTAGCCAATGTCACGTACTAGTTCGAGTGTGATGGTTCTACTTCAACTCTTCACACGCAATATACGAACCTTATTGCAAGAACAAACGTGCTGTTTTTTTTTTTCAAATTTTCTCGTATCCCAATATTGCAATAAAGAATGAATTGCTATTGGTGATTTTTTTTTATTATTATTATTTTATTATTTGTCTTTTTTATATAAAAGAAAAAGAAATTTTCAAGCAGAAAGACACATCTTGAATATATATATATCTTTGTTAATGGTAAAGTTAAAATAAGGTAAAATGAGAAAATTCAAAGGGTTATGGCATAAACGAGATAGCAAAGCAAATGATAATTGTTGTATATATAAAGTAAAGCAATCAGAATATAACTGCTAAACGAGAAAATACTTAATCAAAATAATTGTTAAAATTATTGTTGGTTTTGATACTCATCTTTGTATTGTCAAAATAAATTTTTATTATAACAAAAAAATAAAAAATAAATAAATACTTAAATTAATTAAATTTTACAAATTTATATATAATTTTTTATTTTTAATTTCAATTATTTTGTATCAATTGATTTGTTGCAATATTTTAGTAAATCATTTGTATATATTTTAAAAATAAAATAATAATATTTCTTTGCTGACAAGTAGAAAAATAAATAGCTTCATTTTTTCAAAAATATATTTTAAAAATCAGCAATACGTGCATATGATATAACATTTTTTTTTTTTTACATTTTATTATGACTTTGACAAAAAAAAAAGAAAAATATTTGTATATCGAGTCAACATATTTATTTTTATCGTTGATTAACTTTATTATTTATTTTTATAAAAAAATCTCAGACAAACGTTCATGTATTTTTAGTAACGTTCAATGTACTTACTAGGATATAATATAGCTTATAAATGTCGCTACGTGCTCTACTAGATGACTCAGCGTATATAAAACAGGCCTGAACTCTTTACACCCTCAGACGAATGAGTTTACTCTGAACTGTTCATTCAGCCATATCTTGAATCAACAGTGTGATAATTTTGTTGATTAGTAGTTATATACTTGAATAAAAAAATTAAAAAAGTATAAATTTATTAACAAATGACATTAAGTCTGTTACAAATTAGAAATTGAAAATTTTGAATATCTGTTGTCTTCAATATTGACTTGATAATGATTAAATGTTTAAACAATTATTCAAGCAATTTAGAAATATATATTGTTTGAATAATTTAATAGCATCAAATAACTAACATGATCGTTTCATTGGATCCATCTAAATGGAAGATAATTATACCAACGTTCGAAGTATGCAGCAGTGATTAGCCACAAATCCTCATTTCAGAATTCTAGCTATATATATTTACATTTACCCTATTTACTATTTACTATTTACTGTTAAATTTTACCACAATGTGTCATTACTCGTCATTATATACATCTGTATCAAATTGATCAAAAATAACTGAACATTTATAAAAGCCTCATAATCCTAAATCAAAAATTCTCACAACTTCAAAATATATGATCAGTTTTGCTTTACATTGGAATTTATATATTTTATTGATTGTTGTTTATTTTCATCATAAAAATAACATCAAGATTTAAATTATCATTACAAATTCATCCAAAAATTTTTTATTAACTAATTTACAAATTTATTTAACAATATTCAATAATAATTACTTTTTTTTTTTGTGAAAAATTATCAATTTTATTATCACAAAAATATTAGCAGTTAGTATAAAATAAATTCATTAAATAAAAAATAAATTTTTTAAATTTTATTCTAACATTATTTAAAATTGAAAAAAAAAAAAAAAAATTATTGTTAACATTACAAACGGATGTTATTGACATTCGAATGTAGTCATTAGTTGTGATGATGAATGTTTGACAAAAGTACAAACGTCCTAGACCGTTAGTATAAATAACGACTTTACTCTAAAGAAAAACCACGACTACCCTAGTTTTTTTTTTTCTTTACATCCATTTCAACTTGCAATCTCTTGATGACCTAATTTTTTTTTCTAGTCATACACACAATTTCACAATCTACATCAATACATTACTAAAATATAAATAAATCATCTTGCAAATAACAACACGTCTATTAATATTTTAACATTGAAAACTTTTATATTTTTATTTTATAAATTTTATTAAATTAAAAAAAAATATATACACAATTAATATATATATATTTTAATTATATTTTTTAATATAATTACAAAATTTTCATTGAGTTTAGTTGGAACAATTAGAGGATAATCTCATAGCCTGTTGGGAGTGTTTAAATCA
This sequence comes from Lysiphlebus fabarum, assembly GCA_011426435.1. Classification (NCBI taxonomy): domain Eukaryota; kingdom Metazoa; phylum Arthropoda; class Insecta; order Hymenoptera; family Braconidae; genus Lysiphlebus; species Lysiphlebus fabarum. The sequence continues at coordinate 120,396 of WSYQ01001132.1, forward strand.
AATTTATAAGTGTAAAGCTAAATACAATATTATTGGATAATATTTGAAACTGTATAATATGAAAACATCATTGGAGAAGTACCAATTATATCTATGAATCGATATAGATTAAATATATTTTTTTTATTATTTTATTATTTGTCTCATATTCATATACAAATATACTCTATACCACTCTCTAAATCATTGATTGTTGCATTATCTGTTATTGGCAATGCAATTAACTGTTTTACGTTAAAACAGTCGAACGAATATCGAAACACTTGCATTTTGCTATATTCCAAAGTACTTTTGTTTATATATATACATATATTTACTGAAAATTTGAAAATTGCAACAACAATACACTGTCCAATAGATGATACAAAATTTTTATATTTTAGATGAGCAAAAGTGGACTCATATACAGATGTTCATTATCAAATAAATATTATTAAATTGATATATTAATAACCTCAGGGCCGTTTAACTATATTTTGATTATACAAATAGCTGACTATTTGTTAAATTGATTTATTCAATAATTTTGATTTCAATAAATTATATATTTAGCTGTTTTTTAACTATCAAATATTTATCATTAAAAATTTATTTAATTTTATTGGAAATATAAATTAAATTAAAAAATATTTAATTGTTAATTATATATAATTTTAGATGATAATTACAATGAAATTAACTTGAGATATCATAAATTTAAATTCTATACAAATTTAAATATATATAGACAAACGTATGTGGAAGTGTTGTAGTTTCATATACAATTTCAATTTAATTTAGGTGAACATTATACAGGTGTATAAATTCATTGGTGTTTTGTGTATATATAAAAGCTAACTAATGTTTATTGAGTCATTTTAGAACGATAGAAATTTGCGTATACGTATAATAGCGTCAATTGCAAGAACGACAAAATACTTAAGCTTCTTAAGAGATATCACAACAAGGGTTATTTGTAAATGTATAAATTTGATTCACACAAAACCACATACCATCACTTATGCAATTATATTTTGAGTAGAAAATATGTTATATAAAATAGGGAGTTATAAATAAATATCTCTTCATCGATGGGATATTTCTATATCCTAATATTGATAGTCTATGATCCGGATCTCAAAATGCATCAATTATATAAATTTTAGTTTGTATGAAAAACAAATTATCATTAAATCGTTATATATGTATTTATACAACATTAATTTTTATGAAATACGAAAATTAAAATGTAGAAATCAATTATCAGTTAAATATATTTGAGAGTTTAATTTGTTTGGTATTTTAAAATGAAAATTTATTTATTTTGTCATGAAAATTAATGAGAAAATGTTAAAAAATATTGATGAAGTTTAAATTTTATTTTAAAGAAGTTAATTTATAAAAATTTATTATTATATTTTTATTTTTTTATAATTTACTTGATATTTTTTTTTAGGTAATTATAAACATGATGAAAAATCAATGATGATTTACAAAAATTATTCAAAAAAAAAAAAAAATAGACAAAAAATGATAATAAAATTTAATTATTTTTTATTTTTTATAAATTTAATTTTATTTATTTTTTTATTGTTCAGTTCATTCAAGTTAATGAGAAATTACTTGAAAACTTTTTATAATTTTTAACTGCAAAAAGTCACGATGAGTATGTAAATGACTGTAAAATAAAAGGTAAAATAAGTGAGACAACAAGTTAAAAAAAGAAGATAGTATTAAAGATGAGATAGAAATATATATATATACATATAATAAACGTATTTTAATGTCTGTTTTCTAGGGTATATCTATATACCCAATGAGCCACAAGGATTCTTGTTGAGGCTTTTCAACATAAGTCCTTGTTATGATTCAACGTTTTAAGCTTCACATGGTCTTTGATGCTGCATCAAAAACCCCTTACTAAGTAATTCCATTAATTCTTGACAATGTCAATAAGGAATAAACATTTTTTAAATTTATAAAAGGTGTTAGGAGATAATTTGATAATTTGATTTGATAATTTTATTATAAAATTATAAAATTCAAAATTATCAAAAACTATTTCCTAATTTTTACAACAAATTTTATAAATTTTATAATTAAATTTATATTTTTCATCGATTAAAATATAATCTATTTATTTAGTAAATTAAAAAAAAATTAAAATTAATTATTTATTATATTTTTCAATCAGTTATCAATCAACACTTACTCGTTGAATATCATAACACTAATTTTACAAAATAATGTCTTTTCAACAATTTTAATAATTAAAAATATATCTTTCAATATCAAAAAGATTTATTATATATACTTGTTAGTATATATACCCAATATTTTTTTCCTTCAAATTAATTGTCTTATTAAAATAAAAAAATGCCCAAAGATTCATCAAAATAAAAACTTAAATTTACAATTATCATAATTTATAAAATTAATGTATTAAAATTTGCATGAAATATATAATATATTTTAAATTTAAAAAAAAAAAAAAAATCTAAAATTATATTTTCTAGTTTATGATTGCTCGATTCTACAAATAGATATACATATATTATGAATAAATATGTAAATAACATTAAAAATTATAAAAAAAAAAAGCGAATAAGAAATAAATAATAGTAAAAAAAAAAAAAAAAAAAAAAGTGTCTTGGTAGATTTTTGAGGTATATACCCAGTGGTATCCATTAAGGACAGAAGTATTCGCAGCTCAAGATATATTGACGTCACCCAAGAGAATTTATAGTGACAGGCAGCGCTTGAAGGGATTGTAAATCCCCGTTTGAGGATCGCTGATACCAAGTTTTATGTGGGACATTAGTTGGGTGGGGCGTGGCTGAATGGCGCGGAGTCGAGAATAGCGTTAGAGTTGCCTGGGCGCAATAAATTAGCCCGAAATGAAAGACAAATCGCCTCGAAGCTGTCCGCCCGTTTGCCCAACGTGATAGAAGCATTGAACAGACCCGTAGAATTGAAGCTGGTGGTGATGGTCTCTTGGTGTTGGTAGTGGTAAAGATTCTCAAGATTCAATGGTATAAAAGTGATGGTAGCTGTTGGTTGCACCAATTTTAAATGCAACTCTCTCATGGGACAAATATTAAGACTTTGAAAATTATGTCAAATTTTTTTCAGTTTTTTTTTTCTTATTTTTAATTACATTTACAATTTTATAACATTAATTAAAATATATACATTGATTTGTTATAATTCAATTGATAACCATTTTAAATCTACTTTTATAAAAAAAAAAAAAATATTTTAAAAAAATTAAAATTCAAGTAGTCAGCTTCTTTGTACAGATCAGAATTTACTAAAATATAAATATAAAAACTTGTAACTTATTTTTTATTTTTTGTGAAATAAATATATTTTGTCTTTTTCTTTGTATGTCAAATTTGTTCAATTTGAATTCGATTAAAGTTGTTTTTAAAATTTTGATTGGACTATATATAATATACAAATTCAAAAACATAAACAAAGATTATTATACTGAGTGTATATATATATTATATATATTTAAATCCTGGGGCAGTTGAATTATGAATATTGTAAAGAGAAGAACGACATTCACTTGCCCGCGGATGATTTGCTTTGTTAACGACCTAGAAGATCAGAGGGTGAAATCGCGATGTATATCTATATATATTTTACCCCTCGTACAAATATATACTACGACGACAAGTCTAGCTATATAACTATATATACATCGAGTACCAAACGACAAAGAGCCTTATTCTAAGAACAAACCGCAAACGTGAACCCTCGGGGTAATATTCTTCAGTAACCTGATGTTACGTCGACAAAGGTTTTACTCGTCAATTAATTAACAACGTAATTTTTTTTTTTTTACTTTGACGATGAAAATAAATTTCTTAACTATAATTTTTTTTTTATTATTATTATTATAAAACTTTTTTTATTTTTTTGCCTTGTTTATTAAGAAACTCAAAAAAAAAAAAACTAAATTAATATATAATTTTAAATTAATATCAATATTATGATATATTTTTTATATTAATTTATAAATGATTTATTTATTTATTTATTTCAATGTTATATGTTTGTTGTTAATAATTAATTGTATATAATTTTTTTTTAATTTTCAAAAAAGCTTGACCATTTTGTATTTTGAAAAATAACTCATATATAACAGAGAGAGAAAGAGAGAGAGGAGGACACTGTCTGTGGCGAAATGAACGTTTTAATTCCCCTCTATAAAAGCCAACGACAAATCAAACGCCTTTGACATGATTAAATGTCGGACATAAATATTGGTATCAATGCACGTGCACGCAATGACGTGTCATGTCCCCACTCACATTTTTTTATTTTATTTATTTTTTTTTTTTATAATTTATTTTCCTGTTTTTGTTCATAATATATATTTTTGTCATTCATTTTATTTTGTCTTTTTGATCGATATGCTCTGTATTGTAAATATATATGACTGGTTGCATATGAACATTTATATTTTTTTTTATTTATATATTATTTGTATAAATATATATATATATATATAGGAAAAAAATGCAAACGAGATGATGAGAGATCTTTTCAACCACATGCTATTGTGTTTAAATTTTTAAGATTTTACTGATATTAAACGAGATGAATTAGCTTGGCATGGTATTAAAATAGTTAAGTCTGAAGAAATATCCTGGGGTGCATCCTTGGACATCGATTGTATGCAAATTTTTATTTTTATTCAATATTTTTTTGTTTATTCTCATACCATCAAGTACCATATTCCACTTTATATTTATACTTATTTTTTTTTTTCGAATGAATTGACCCTTTTTTTTTTTTAAATAATATACATGGACTTGATTTGTTACACTCACTTTTCGTTTGCAAAGTTGATGTTCGAAATATTTTGAAATATACATACTAACGCCATCTGTTTGATAAATGCTGGACTAAATTTTATTTAAAAATACAATTTTTTTATTGCTTTGTAGTTTGAATGATATAAAAAAATATATGTAAAACTATATATATGATTAAGTTTTTGTTTGTTGTTTAATTGTATCGAGTTGTATATGAAAATAAGATTGACATTTTATCGAAAAAATTAAAAGAAAAGAGAGAAAATTTATTTATATATTTATATAAAATAGCGTGCAAAGATATAAGGATTCTCAAAAAAAAAGTTTAAGAGTTTACTAGAGGTAAGAAACTAGGTCAACTTCAACAGGTGGGTACTAAAATAAATATACGCACATTTTGGTCATTTATAAAATAGTTGCACATAAAGAAAATATATACACATTGATTCATAAAATTATATATAATTGCGATAATAAATTTTAAGTTGATGTAAAGATTAAAAATGATGTACATATTTTAATATTGATTGATAAAAACAAACGAAAATGTTAAACTAATTTGTTTTTTTTTTTTTTTGTTGAAAAAGTAATTTTTAAATTTTTTAAATTGTTAGAATTTTTATGTTTGTGGTAATATTTGACAAAAAAAATCTTCATAAGTGTTTGAGGCAAATATCTTCTAGCGTAGAACAAACAAGGAAGTTGTGCCTCAACTTGTTCTATGCCAGGAAAGATTTGCCCCAGATACAATTTCCCATATTAACTGATTATGTCTGGGTTTGAACTCAAGACCTATCGCACAGTAGGCAGTTAGCTTGTCTAATTCAACTATGACTGACTAGATCAAATTTCTTCATATACATATATTTTTTTAATAACAATTCTATTTAAAAATATTTATTGTAATCGATTAAATAAATTCAAATTTCAAAAAATACATGCTTCCATTAAATCATATAAATAATTACTCATTGTACTTGGCTAAATTTTTTTCATGAATATTTTTCATTTTATAAAAAATATCTTAAAATTATTTTATAAAAAAATTAATATAGCCTAAATCTTTTGTGAGAATAAAAAAAAAAAAAATTATTATCAATATGTTGTTTGTTTTAAAATATCAATTAACACCTACTCAAAAAATCATAAGCTTGAATATAACAAAATTGAAAATAGCTGATGATATGTTTGCACCTGTGTGTGTCATTAAAATGCATCGTTGAATATCATAACACCGATTTTACGAGGTAGTAATGTCTTTCCAACGACTTTCATATATATAAACTTGTCTTGACGATATTACGACTTGTTGAAAAGTCTTACTGAGAATATTGTTTGTCATTAAAATATTGAATTATTGATAATTATAATAATTTATATAATAAAAAAATAATAAATATAATGTTTTGAGTCTTAAAAATTTTACTATAATCAATATTTACAATTTAAAACAAACTTAATTATTCAAACCATAACAATTTTCTAATTCTATGATCAATATTATTTTTGAAAAAGCTGTGCAAGAGCTTTTGTCTTTTGTAACAATAAATTTCAACTCTGACAATTTGTCATATGATACATCATCAATACAAGTAATTGTGTCCAAAAAAAAAACATTTTTTATTCAATTCAATCTAAAAAAATAAAACTTATTCTGATAACTACTCTTTTCAAGTATTTTCTTTTTGAAATTCATCGATAGTTTCCCAAAGGTCCAATTTCAAATTTTAAATATACATTTCTATAGGTCAGATAGAATAAATACAAGTATATATTTTATAAAAAAAAAAAGAATAAGATATAAAGATAGTTTACTTTTTTGTATATACATATAAATATAATAAGGGTATAAAACGTCGTACATGAAATCTCCCTTCAACATTTACACGGGGGTATTTTTACGTTCGATAAGCCGGTACCCTTTGCCTACGCACAAAGGCCTAATTACCCATAAATTGTCTGATTTACGGTCGGACTAGAAATGTAAATATGAAATATGAAAATGAGAACGGTAGTAATAAAAGTGATGTACGGTACTCCGTAGGGTCGTTCATGAAGGCGTCCATCATGTCATTCTGATGGGGGTGTCTTTTGTTTGGTGCCCAACCCAAACGGCCATTTTGACTTGTCATTGAATTGTTTTATATATACTTTTCTTTATTTTTTTTTAAATATATATTTTCATTATTTTTAATTTAATTAATTTTTTTTATTTTTATCATTAATATTGTTATAGGTATTTATATTTACTATATTATTTTATTATAAAAAATTATTGTTGAATCAATTGATCAAATCTTATTCTTTATCTGCATATATTTTATTTATTTTATTATTTTATTTTATATACATTCCAATTGAGTTACAGTGTTCATTTTTTGAAATAAAAATTAATTTATTTTGTACATTAGAAATTTAAAAATATTGCAGTTATCTTTATGCTTTTGCCATGAGATCATATAATTTTACGTAGAAATATAATTTTAGAATGAAAGAAAATATATAAAAATAATAAATAAAAGGTATATATATATTTTTTTTTGTTAAATAACGAAATGTCCTCACAGTAAAACGGAAGAAAAGTACTAAATCGTAACGAAAAGTCAAGCCATTTGGAGCTATAAACGACAAAACCAAGCGCATTGGTCCAAGCATGTACAGGGGGTGGTAGTTTTTGGGGTGGATAAAGAATACACAGAGAGAAAAGCACTAACTGTATGATTGTGTAATTGAACGAGAGTTGGTTTTCACCGACGGTATATATTTTCGTAACATTCAAACTTGTGCATATCTACTAGACTCAAAACTCTATATCTATTTTATCCTTATATTATTATTCTATCTTTATTTTCTGTCTTCTCATTTTACCTATGTTATGCTGTTGAAGTCCAGTGGGATTACACTGGAATGCATTAAAATATATATTCAAAACAAAAATTAAACTTTCAAGAAAATACAAAATGTATTTTTTGTTAATATATTGAGACATTATACAATGTTTAATATTTCTTTGAAAATAATTTCTTTTTTTTTTAACAATGAGAAAAATAAATTTAATTGTAAATTTTTTATAATTTTTAAATGTATTTATTATTGTAAATTTAAAATCAATATATTGATTGAATATTTTTTTGTAAATTTAATAATGCATATATATTCTTTTGAAACAAAAAATATAAAATATATTATCTACATTTATTTTATTGAAATATTTTTTCAAATTTGGCGTAAATAGAGTTGTAAATTTTCAGAGTAATATTAACAATCGATTTTTGTGAAAAAAACAGTATTTCAATATTAATTTATAATATATCAAAATGTGTACAGGATATACATGGTTTTAAAAAACTCATCAGAAATTATTTTATATTCATGAATATTTTTAGTTATGGATAGTTGAACAAAAAATATTTATCAAAGGTTTTATTTATCCAGAATTTTATAGCAATATGTTAATGTTATTAGAAACTATATCCAGTAATTTAATTATTGTTATATTTTACTTGTTTAATTGCTTAAATCTATGCAAAGTGTTTTAATCTAAAGGCCATTATTGTAAAAATTCCACCGAATAAAATATACAATTTAAAAATAAAAAAATTGTTAATTTTTTATGACGATATTAGTAGTTTGTGGTGATCATTTATCAGCATCCTTACGGATCAGTATTTTCATCAAAAGATAAGACTTTTCTCTGTGTTATTAGTTGAAGTGTTCAAATCTAGGTAAAATTACCAAGCGCTTTTTAGAGAAAGCTTCAAGTTTTTCAAGTTCAAAGCTGCTACCACCTATTGGATATTGTTTTATTTGTTAAATCTCATCCAACTGATTCTATGATTTTTTTTTCAAGGTAATGATAATACTAATGATCGTTATATTTGCCTTTTATAAAATTTATCATCATCTTTAGGCAATAAAATATACATTTATTATAATAAAACTTATTTGATTTATGATTTGAAAATTATCGCAAAAAGTACCTTGCAGTGCCATCTGTTGTGACTTTTTAATAAGCTATACGCTCTCCATGATACATAAAGTCGGTAATGTAAATCCTTACTTGGTTGTGCTTGGTAAAATAGAGCTCTAGCATAAAGATATTTTAATAATTTCTTGTACAATTTTATAAATAATCCTAGAATTTATTTATATCAAATATTATCAAGCCCATTGATAATTTGTTACTAAAAAATAATAGACTACAAATTCACTAATTTTTTTTGCAAATTAACTCTGTACTTTCGTCTATTTTTTTGTAAGTTTGTATGTCAATAATATAACAAAACAAAAGGCAACAATTGATAATGCAACAATATGGATAAACAAAAACTCTATGATATTTTATTAATTTTTATATTTCAGTTGCTCTAAGCACAATTAAATAATCAATATCAATTCTTTTATAATTTTTTATTTGATATTTAATTTATGTATTATTTATACCTTTTCTTGTCACTTGACAAATCATTTTTACAGCTGTAAAGTCTTTTTTGATGTTTTCTTTGAAGAATACTCTCTTTTGATTTCATATGTCTCAATGTAAATTTTTCAATACATAATTACAAAGATAAAAAGTAAAACTGCGTACAACTTGTTTTTTATGAACTTTGTCATTCACAAAAATATTACAAAAGAACATGTATTGTTTTATAGCCTCTAGCAAAACGTACCAGACAAATATGAAATATAAAGTTAATATAAAATCTAACAAAAAACAAAAAACAAGTATTTTGTACAAAAAAAAGAGTCAAGTACTCGAAATTGTAGTGAATTTGTAATGTAACTTGTTTTGCCATTAATTAATCTAAAATGTTAAAAAAAAAAAAAAATAATAAAAAAAAAATTATACTTGACCCTGCGTAGTTTTTCCTAAATTAAAAATAAAATTTTAAGCCAACATTATTCAATCTTATGTTTATGATGATTATAATGTTATCATCAAAAATAAATATGAATCGGCGATGATTTGAAGGTGTTCGGGGGGTCAAACGATAGATAAATTTGACCCATATGTTTTTTTTTTTTGTTAAAATGTCGTAATGACAATTGAAATTGTAATTAATCAAAATAAAATTACAATAGATCATTATCTAATCTAATCTTGTATCTAAATACAACACTGTACCTATATTTATTTATTTATTTTTGTTGTTACACTTAATTTCATGAAAAATTTGATATTTATTGCGCTATTTTTAGCAGCAAATAATTTTTTTTATAAATTTTATACTAATACAACACTTCATTTATAGGTAGTACCACATGGGTATTAAATTATCAAAAGTAATAATAAATCAGAATAAAAAAAATAAACAAGCAAGATGACCTGAAAGTAAATATTCAAGAGAGACACAAGACAGTCATGAAGCATATATAATAAATTATATAATCAACAACAACTGTTTATATATGTATTATAAACAAAGATATCATATAGGTACAATTATTAATTTAAATAAAATCCTACCTTGTATGGGGATGTTCATCTTCCCACGATGACATCAAGATGTTCGTCATGTAGTTAATGATGATGATTAAACCAGATAAATTTATCAGCAACAATTTCAGCTATCACATTCAGAAACACAACACAACACTTTTTATATCAACTTAATTGATTATTTTTTTTAATAAATACACACTTAAAAAAACACTTCACCAATCACCACCATCATTACCAATTTTAATTATATGAAAATTATAATCTACAAGCACTGATTCAATGACTTTTAGAATTTCATACATTCATACACATTCAACAACCATCACTATCACTATCACCATTATCACATAATTTATTTTTTAATTAATTTAAAAAATTATAATAACGTTTATAACAACATATATATGTATATATATATATATTATATTTTAATACTAATATTATATTTTTCACATTATCTTTGACAGCGACAGCTGATTCTTGATAGTCTCAAGACCTACATGTTGTTGATTATTAACAACAATAACTCCATAAAAAACAACAACAACACACTCTAGCTTATCAAAAAAATTCCAATTAAATTAGATAAAGTCAATGTTCAACCAATATATATATAACAACATCAAGTGGTACATGAGAAAAAAAAGTAACACAACTGGTACCACAATTAATATCAATGATTCATCATCATTATAATCAGACAATATGGACAATTGTTGTTTGTTGCCGACTATTAAATGTATTAGTATTTGATGATTATTGTCAAATAGTTTATCACAATTAATTTATTTAATTATTGAACCACTTGGTAATGGCACTTTAACTATCAACATCATCACTATCTTTGATATTTTAGTCTCTATTGTCTCAGTTAATTGTATTTAATAATCCGGTTGTTCTTTTGTTATATACTAATTTAATTTTTATTTTTAACACTCACTAAACTAAAAAAATTGTCAATAATAATCTCAATAATTATTTTTGTTTTGTATTTTGTTATCTGAAATTATAAAAAATATACCAAATAAAAAATATTTATCAAAGTGGACTAATTATTGGCAACAAAGAAACTCTTTGATAACATGAAGATAATATGTTAAATTATCAAATTTATAATAAATAATTAATATATAAATAAAATTTACAATAAATTTAAGTTTGTCAAATAACAAAAAAACACCAACAAACAAAGCCATACATGTATATACTCACACACATACACAGTCTTAAACAATGACAAAGGCGTCCTTTTGTCGTTCATCAAATTACACATTTAATTATTTATTATCGTAAAAATTTATATAAATAATTGTTTAAATAATTAATTTAAGCTTGTTGAATAAAAAAAATCACAAAAAACTATATACATAAATTTACATGAACAAAGTTGAACGGCGTCCTTTTGGCGTTCACTAAACTTGCTCATATTTTTTTTTTGGTTAAAATTATGCAAAAAAAAATACTACCAAACAATAGCCTGACATTTAATTGACAATAAAATTATAAATTAATAATTTTTTTGAGCAATAAATTGACCAAGAGATACACTTTTAACGGAGACGACGCGAACACGTCAAAACACAAAGCAAGACTGTGGTAAACAAAATGGCCGCCAGAGGTAGTGACAATTTTTTTTTATTAACAATTAAAAATTAAAAATTATTACAATCAATAATTATTTATCAATAAATAATGATTATTTATTTATAAAATAATTGTTGTTAATTATTATTTATAATTGTTTATATTAGTTTCAAAGAAATTAATAGATGGCGCGCAATGTAATTATCCAAAATTAATTTGTTTATAATAATAAAATTTTTTATAATTTTTTCAATTATTACTAATATAATTTATTAATTATTCTTTATTTTTTTTAACAATTATTGTAATATTTTTTTTTTTTTTTTTTGTAAAATTTTTACTACACCTGGCGGCCATTTTGTTTACCACAGTCTTGCTTTGTGTTTTGACGTGTTCGCGTCGTCTCCGTTAAAAGTGTATCTCTTGGTCAATTTATTGCTCAAAAAATTATTAATTTATAATTTTATTGTCAATTAAATGTCAGGCTATTGTTTGGTAGTATTTTTTTTTGCATAATTTTAACCAAAAAAAAAATATGAGCAAGTTTAGTGAACGCCAAAAGGACGCCGTTCAACTTTGTTCATGTAAATTTATGTATATAGTTTTTTGTGATTTTTTTTATTCAACAAGCTTAAATTAATTATTTAAACAATTATTTATATAAATTTTTACGATAATAAATAATTAAATGTGTAATTTGATGAACGACAAAAGGACGCCTTTGTCATTGTTTAAGACTGTGTATGTGTGTGAGTATATACATGTATGGCTTTGTTTGTTGGTGTTTTTTTGTTATTTATCAAACTTAAATTTATTGTAAATAAAACTGTTTATAAATTTTAACTGTTAATTTATTTTTTTTATTTTTTTGCAGATTATATATCTTGCACTGGCAATATATGCTTATTTTTTCAAACTGTTAAAACCACCAAAGAAAATACTAAATAAAATAAAATATATAAGTTATAACAACCAGTTAAGTATAAAGACTTAAATAATTTTAAGTAAAAATTCATAGTCGCGCATTTTACATATTTTTGTATATCACTTATCAAACATGTAATGAATTTTTAGTTCAAAAAAATTCTCATAAAAAATTAGTTACTTGATACACTTACATAATGTAATACTTGTATAAATAACAACAACATTATTAACCTCCGTGAAAGAAATCTTATTTATTAAATTAACTTTATTATTTCAAGTAATTTTATATTATATTACTTTGACATTAAATAAAATGTAAATTTTTTTATAAATAATAGACTGTAAATGAGACAAAAATTTATTATTTTAATTTTTAAAATAATAACATTATTAAAAAAGTGATAAAAATAAAAATAAAAAATGTATTATAACAACTATTGAATAATTTTCAAAATTATTAATACAATTATTAATAATTAATTGAAAATAAAAATAAATTAAGTGAATATAAATGTACTTTGTTTTTTTTTTTTAGTTTTAATTTTTGTATTTTTTCTTCATCTTCTGCGCAGACAAGTAGCGCCACAATTGATCTATATAGTGTGCGCTTTCTGAATTAATTTATTCCTGAATACACACATACACACTATTACATATTTTCATGACGCGTCCGGCATCGACCGCCATCTTTTTTAGTCGTCAAAGTATCGTGGAATAAAACGGAGTGTATAAAAGTGCTCCAACATTGTGACTAATAAAAAAAAAAAAAACATTTTTATAGTGACTCATTTATTTGTAATTTACAAATTTTATAAATTTATTGTACCTATTTAAGGTACTCGTTTAGCTCTAATTAAAGCGGTAAGTAAAATATATTAATTATTATTTAATATTTGTTATTAAATTTATAAAAAATATTATTAAAAATGCATGTTTACGCTGGGTGTGTCAAAGTATTTTCATACAACTTTCTTTTTCTTTTTATTATTTTGCTATCTCTCTCTCTCTCTCTCTCTCTTTATTTATTTATATTTTATTATTTCCTGTAATTTTTTTTATCATAATTTTATTTTAATTATTTTTTATTAATAGAATATGTTTATTGAGTTTTACCATCTCTTTACGCATGTCAAAATACAGAGAATAATTTTTTTTTTTTTTTTATAAAAATTATAAAACATTCTCTTTGATTCATTTAATATGTTCTTTGTTGTGTCTCTTTCTATTCAGTCATACCAACTAGAAATTTATATAAAATAACATAAAAATAATAATATATTTATCAAAGTATGTTGAAAAATAAAAATGTACTTATCCTTATCAAACAAGTATATTCTTGTTTGTACCACACTATTTTTACTTGATCTTTTTAGAAAATTTTTTCACCTCCAATTATGTGCAAAATATTCAAGTAAAAAAAAAAAAAAAACTGGCGTCTCTGTATTTGCTGCGCGACTTTTGACTTTTCCAAGTGAATGATCATTCAAGTACTCTTATTTTTTTTTTTTACAATTTTTTATTCAATTTTTTACAAAGTTAATTATATAAATTCGTTTGTTGTTAGTTTGATAGATGCTAATTATTTATTTTGATTGTAAACAAAAATATCAATATTATTAAATTGGAACCTAAAAAACAACAACAATTAAATCAAGTTTTTTTTTTTTTTTTGAAAAAGCGTCAACTAAGGAGACAGATGCAATTGAAAAAATAATTGTTTAAAGAATAATTGTACAAGTTGCTGTTTATTTTTCAATTGCATCTTTTTCCATAGCCATTTGTTTATTTTTTAACAATCAATTTATTATACGTATGATACTCCAAAAATCGTTGAATTATCCATCACTGCTACCGTGCCTCTTGATGTTAATAATAATATTTTAACTAGTTTGATTATAAAGTGTATAACGTTATTTGACGTATAAACAAATGTACATGTAATTTTATCAATTGTTATTTATATTGTTTAAGAGTTTTATCAATTGATTGAATACTTTGTTGTGTTAAGGTGTGACATTCACCCGTTGGAGCCATGAGTTACCAAATGCCAATTAATCAATCCCGGCCAGGTAAATAAATAAATAAAATAATAAACAAAAATAATTAAAAATATATGCTATTATAATAATTTAATTATAATATTTAAGGGTCACATGGTAATTACCAGGGACTTAATGATTTACCAATGGGTTCAGCAAAAGAACAAACTCTGTTGTGGCAACAAGGCTCATATATGGGAGATTCAGGTATTCATTCTGGTGTTGCTACAACAGCACCATCATTATCTGGTAAAGAAGAAGAAGATATGGATAGTGAACAAATGATGATATTATCATTGGATGGTCTTAATCAAAATTTTACTCAAGATCAAGTTGATGAAATGAATTCACAATTAAGTCAAACACGTACTGATCGTGTACGTGCAGCAATGTTTCCTGAAACATTAGAAGAAGGTACACCAATACCATCAACGCAATTTGATTCATCACAACCAACAGCTGTACAACGTCTTGCTGAACCAAGTCAAATGCTTAAACATGCTGTTGTTAATTTAATAAATTATCAAGATGATGCTGATTTAGCAACACGTGCAATTCCAGAATTAATAAAATTATTAAATGATGAAGATCAAGTTATTGTATCACAAGCAGCAATGATGGTACATCAATTATCTAAAAAAGAAGCATCACGTCATGCTATTATGAATAGTGCACAAATGGTACAAGCATTAGTACGTGCAATATCACACAGTGATGATTTAGAATCAACAAAAGCAGCTGTTGGTACACTTCATAATTTATCACATCACAGACAAGGATTATTGGCAATATTTAAAAGTGGTGGAATACCAGCACTTGTTAAATTATTAAGTTCTGGTGTTGAATCTGTATTATTTTATGCAATAACAACACTTCATAATCTTTTACTTCATCAAGATGGTTCTAAAATGGCTGTACGTCTTGCTGGTGGTTTACAAAAAATGGTTGCATTGTTACAACGTAATAATGTTAAATTTTTAGCAATTGTTACTGATTGTCTTCAAATTCTTGCTTATGGTAATCAAGAAAGTAAACTTATTATTCTTGCATCACAAGGACCAATTGAACTTGTTCGTATAATGCGTTCATATGATTATGAAAAATTACTCTGGACAACATCAAGAGTTTTAAAAGGTAACATCATTACAATTTGTTGTTTTTATTTTTTTATTTTTAATAAATTTAATTATTTCATTTATTTTAATAATTTTTTTTTTTTTGTTTTATTTAGTTTTGTCAGTATGTTCAAGCAATAAACCAGCAATTGTTGAAGCTGGTGGTATGCAAGCACTTGCAATGCATTTGGGTAATCCAAGTCAAAGACTTGTCCAAAATTGTCTTTGGACTTTAAGAAATCTTTCTGATGCTGGAACAAAAGTTGATGGTCTTGAAGGATTACTTTCTGGACTTGTACAAGTACTTGCTTCTCAAGATGTCAATGTTGTTACTTGTGCAGCTGGAATTCTCTCTAATTTGACATGTAATAATCAACGCAATAAGGTAATTTTATAATCAAGTTGTTAGTTAAATAATCAAAAACATCAAACTGTTAACAATTAAATTTATTGTAATAAATTAATTTTTTTATTAAATAGATAACAGTCTGTCAAGTTGGTGGTGTTGATGCTCTCGTTCGTACAATTATGAACGCAGGTGATCGTGAAGAAATAACAGAACCAGCAGTTTGTGCACTTCGTCATTTGACTTCACGTCATGTTGAAGCAGAAATGGCTCAAAATTCAGTACGTGTAAACTATGGTATTCAAGTTATCGTAAAACTTCTTCATCCTCCATCACGTTGGCCATTGGTTAAAGCAGTCATTGGACTTATTCGTAATTTAGCACTTTGTCCAGCTAATCATGCACCTTTACGTGAACATGGTGCTATACATCATCTTGTAAGACTTTTAATGCGTGCATTCCAAGATACAGAAAGGGTAAATAAATTAATTAAATATTATTGATACAATAAATTTATATAATTTTTAATTATTTATTTATTTTTTTTATAATTTTATTTTTTAGCAAAGAGCATCAGTTGCTGGTATGGGAACTCAACAAGCTTATGCTGATGGTGTTCGTATGGAAGAAATTGTTGAAGGAACTGTTGGTGCACTTCATATTCTTGCAAGAGAATCACACAATAGAGCAATTATTAGATCTCAAAATGTCGTGCCAATTTTTGTTCAGGTAATTTTATTTTAATTACAAAGTCTTTTACATGTTTAAGCATTTTATTTCGTTAATAAAAACAAAAGAAATAAAAAACAAAGTAATAATAGTATCTTTGATCTGAGTATTTAATTATAATTGTAATTGTATTTTTTATTTTTTTTGTTTTCTCATTACAGTTACTATTCAATGAAATTGAAAATATACAGCGTGTTGCTGCTGGTGTATTGTGTGAATTAGCAGCTGACAAAGAAGGTGCAGAAATGATAGAACAAGAAGGTGCAACAGCACCACTTACTGAATTATTACATTCACGTAATGAAGGTGTTGCAACTTATGCTGCTGCAGTACTTTTCCGCATGAGTGAGGATAAACCTCAAGAATACAAAAAACGTCTCTCCATGGAACTTACTAATTCACTCTTCCGTGATGAACAAAATCTGTGGAATAATGGTGATTTCGCTATGAATCAAGATTTACAGGTGAGTTTATTTTTTAATATCTAAATTTAAAATTGATTTATTCAATAATAATCACATGCTTACCAGCTAAAACAAGGTGAATCAAATATTTTTAATAAAACGAAAAAAAAATATATATATTTTATTTAAACAAAAAGAAATTATCTAGTTTGCAAGTTTAGTTTGTTTTTTGTATATTTATTTTTTTATTTGCTAAGCTTTTTCATAAGTTACGTAATTTATGTGTAGAGTAGATTAGATATATTTTGTTTTTTTTTTTTTTTTCAAAACATTATCATATTTATCATAAAAAATTTAAATTTAAATCAGAAAAATTACATGTTTGTTTTATATATTTTAATCCAATTTAAAAAATCCAATTATCATTTATTCCTTTAGTCTTTGTCAAAGTTATATCATCTCATTCATATTCCATCAAACATAAAAGTTTATTTTAATTTTTCATTTAAAAAAAAAAAAATATATATATAAAGATAAATAATTTATTATTATTTTAATATTAATTATATTATTTTAAATCATTATTTGTTTTCGTTAAACTATAAGTTTTGTGTTTATCCTTAACCCTAATCTTCAGGATATGCTCGGTACTGATCAAGGCTATGATGGTATGTATGGACAGGGACCTCCTAGTGTACACAGCAGTCATGGAGGCCGTGGTTATCAGCCCCAAGGTAACATGTTCATTAACACACATTAATTAATTAATTTTACAAACGAAACTATATTAATCAATCTCAATAATAAACATACTTTAGTGTCATTATACTCTAACATAATATTATTTTGACAGAGTAACTCATGGACTTAATTTTTAAGGCTATCAACAAAAAAAAAAAAACTAAAAATATCGCAGTAACATAGGTGAAATTCATAATAATTAATACTCATTTTTAAAACACTTAATTTTTGTGTTTATTGTTGTTGTTGTAGTTGATTTTTTTTTATATTTACACCATTTGTTTTTGTGTTTAATTATCACTGCATATTATAATTATTAGTTAATTAAATATTAATGCTTTTATGATTTATTATTTATATATTTAAAATTAATTTTATGCACGTTGTAGATTTATATAATATTTTTATTATTGATTTTATATATATATATATATTTCTAATTAAAAAAAAATATAATAATAATAAAATACAAAGAAAGCTTTGTAAAGAGAGATGACTGTCAAAAAAATTTTTTGCTCACTAACATTAAAAAAAAAAAAAAAAAAAAAGCCCTGAGCAATCAGCAAACTTCAATATGAGCCTTGTAGTTTTTTGTCATGCCTTTCATCTTTATTTTATATATATTTTTTTTTCCCTTATCATTCTCTTCAGTATTCCCCTGTTTTAGTCATATGTTTATTGAAGCTGAAAAATCAATAACGCCATACTTTAAACGGTATATTTTTTTTTCTATTTTATCTCATACCAAATTTGTCGAGATTATGAGTACTAAAACCGTTAAAATGACTTCTCTTTTATTTTTATCATTTGATGTTAAAACCAAGAAGACGAAAGGGAAAAAAAAATATATATTCTTTTGTTCATATCTCTCCCTACATTATGATTATTTTTTTTTTTTAATATTTTTTTGTTATCAAATTTCTACAAGACTCAGAGAAAAAAAATATAATAATGATATGTTTTTTTTTCATATTTTTATATAATGAATATTTTATTATTTAAATGATGTTTAATTTTTATATTTTTAATTTGTTTAATAGCCGGTTATGACCAGGTACCAATAGACTCAATGCAAGGATTAGAAATTGGAGGTGGTTCAACATACGGAGCAATGGATACAATGGATATTGGTCATGATGTAGATTTAAGCTTTGATCATCTTGATGAACTACCAGCACCACCCCAAGATAACAACCAAGTTGCTGCTTGGTACGATACAGATCTCTAAAAAAAATATACATTTATAAAAATTATTAGAAGTTAGATACTGATATAATCATTAATGTATTATTATTTTTTTTTTAAATCATGAATTTATAAACATTTTTTTCTTTTTCATATTATTTATAATTATGAATTTTTTAATAATAATAAACTTAGTACTGTTATACAACAGTAATTATAAAAAAAAAATAATAAATTTGTTAATAATTATCAAAATATTTGACTGACTTTTTATAATAAATATTCAAAATTAATATTTTTCTTTGTTAAAAATAAATATAAAAAATGCATTTTTAATTTATATTAAATATAATAATTTTATTAATAAAATAGTCAGTGTCTAGCTTCTTGATAAATTATTATTAAAATAAAATAAAATCAATAAAAATAAAAAATTTTTTTAATAATAAAAATTAAAAAAAAATCCGAGAGATAAAAAAGTAATTTAAATTCAAGTATTATATCATTGTGAAGTATAAAAATAAATATTTGTTTTAAATTCATTTGTCACTGCATAATAAAATATAATACTTAATTAGATTTTATAATTAATAAAAAAATATATATCAGGAATTAATTGGCACTCATCAATATTTATTTTATATCTAATTTTAAATGGATGAATTTTTTTTTATATTTTTAAATAATCAATGGTAAATTATTGTCAATTTTAATTAACAATTTTAACATAAATTTAATTTTATTCATCAATTCATTGACAATAATTTCCATATGTTTTTTTTCTTTTTATATCTTTAATATTTTTATTGTTTAATTTATTTTACTACGTATAATTTTAATTGTTTCATTGGACCATTTTGAATCATAATGACACGCAGGGTATCGAGTCTTGCGACTCAATTAAATTTATTCTTGCGTTACAGTTGAGAAAATGACTGAAAAAAAAAAAATTAAATTTTAATTAAAAAAAAAAATTGAAATATTTGTTATACCGAAATTCAAATCGTGTAATAATTTTTTTTTTTTTATGTCTAATGTCCCGTTAAAATAATCTTATAATAGTATAGTAAAAAAAAAAGATTGGTATTGTTTTGAGTACCAAACAAAATGAAATTTTAAGAGACCTAATTAACAGTGTTTTAATATAAACAACAGATAAAATAAAAACTGTTTTTATGATGAAATAAACTTATTTATACAATTGTTTCTCTAAAATATTAGCGCAGCTTGAGATAATTAAGTAATTACTTAAACAATCACATATGAATAAATATATAAAATCATTATAAATTCTATATATTAATGAATTATTCGCAATTTACAGGGTAGTAAGTAAAAAAAAGGATAAAAAATTTAATTAATAAAAATTTAAAAAAAAATGTATTAATTTTATCTATCATTAAATGTAGATGATGCATTATCGGATTTAATTAAATCCGTGGTGCCTTCAATGTAATAGTTTTAATGAGCAAGATAAAAAAAATAAACAAACAGAATATGTAACTTGTATTTGTATATGTATAGTTTACTTGTCAAACACAAATAAAATAAAACGTCTAAAAATAAATTGTTATAAGTATAATTTACCTAAACATATTTAACAATGATATATTATTTTTCTAATAAATAACTTGTTGGTATAATGCGTTCATATGATTATGAAAAATTACTCTGGACAACATCAAGAGTTTTAAAAGGTAACATCATTACAATTTGTTGTTTTTTTTTTTTTATTTTTAATAAATTTAATTATTTCATTTATTTTAATAATTTTTTTTTTTTGTTTTATTTAGTTTTGTCAGTATGTTCAAGCAATAAACCAGCAATTGTTGAAGCTGGTGGTATGCAAGCACTTGCAATGCATTTGGGTAATCCAAGTCAAAGACTTGTCCAAAATTGTCTTTGGACTTTAAGAAATCTTTCTGATGCTGGAACAAAAGTTGATGGTCTTGAAGGATTACTTTCTGGACTTGTACAAGTACTTGCTTCTCAAGATGTCAATGTTGTCACTTGTGCAGCTGGAATTCTTTTTAATTTGACATGTAATAATCAACGTAATAAGGTAATTTTATAATCAAATTATACATAAATAATAACCATATTAATCTATCATTAATTTTAACTTAAATAATTTAAAGACTAAATCATTTTTTAATAACTCTATTATCTTGAAAATATCACTCAAAAAATCATCATTCATTTTTTAAATAAAACATCAAACTATCAAGATTTAAATTTATTAAATAATACAATAAAATAAATCTTTTCATATTCAGTTTAAAATATAAAACAAATGTTGACAATAAAAAATAATCAATCAAGTATTTTGATGAATATTAAAATATAATTTTTCTTTTGAAATACTTTCTTTAACAACAAGTCTATTATTTTTAATTAAAAGCAATTCAATAACTAATTGTATTTTAAAAAGAAAAAAAACAATAATAATATTTAATAATTACATTTTATATTTTTACAAAAGAAATTATTTTAAATAATCAATCTCACATAAAAAATTATTATTTTTATTTTGCAAAATAAAAAATATAAATATAGCCACAGACAGTAAGAAATTAACATTCTGAGGCATCTTTTTAACCGCGTTTCTTTGATAACGGTTTTTTTTTTTATATATTTTTTTCAGAATCGTTGTCTTTATAGTACAAAACTTACAAACAAGAATTCTTACGACATTAAATCTATGATTCGTTTACTTATAATCCCAATATTTATCTATTTTTTTTTTCGTTTAAAAAACTACAAATGAAACAAAGTATATCCGGTCCCGATAGATAAACAGCTGTCCACTATATTTACTGTATATAATTTCATGACTAAAGAAACTCAAGATCCACAAAGTGAAGGGGTCTATCAGTAATTCAGTATAATTTTGTATCTCACAACACTCACATCTTCTTGTTGTGTTTTTTTTTTATTTTTAAAATCAATATACTTTATTATTAAATTAATAATTTAAATTTATCAACAACAAAAATTCTAATTATACCAGTGTAACATGATAAAACTATGAAAATAGTCTAGATGTTCTTTCAACTTGTAATTGATATTTTTTGATTCTAAATGACATTTAATATACTTGTTGTAATAAAAAACGTATCAAGTTAATAATAAAATTCTTTCTAATTGTTCTATAAAAAAATTTAATAAATATATTTATAATTAAATTTAAATAATTATATAAACTTTCACAATATGTATTTTTATTTTTGATAAAATTTTAGAAAATTTAAATGATACAGCAATTATTTTTTTTATTAACTAAAAAATTTATAATAAATTTTTAAATTTATATTTTTATAATTATTTTTTTTATTATTTTATCAATTTTAGTAGTACAAGTTTGATGCAAAATTTATTTACGTGAAAGTGCATTCACATATACAAAATATACGTTGGCATACCTAAAGGCATAAAGTGGTTTTAATATTTCTGATGTGTACCACTCGTGTGTTTGACAGTGGAATTGGCTGTATCGTCTTGCAAACTTGCTGGGCAATCAGAGTATTCATCTGACCAAGGTGCTGAACGGTTCGTTCAACCAAGTTTTTTATTATTTATATTTTAAAAAAGTTTATTGTGTTGGATTTCAGTGTAATATATTTCATTTTTTTTTAGTGTCAATATTCAATATATTTAATTTCAATTACTGCAATATAATTTCCGGTTTTTTTTTTATTTAACTTGGACAGTTTTATTTCTTTGTTTATATATATATATATATTTTTTTTCTTATTTTTTAATCGGTGAAAATCTTACCGTTTGACGGATCAGACGTGAGGTCAAGTAGAAGCAAAAGATAGCTGTTAAAATTACACCTGTTAAACTATTTAAAAGTAATATTTATTATATAATTAAATTATTAATATTTTAACTTAAAAAATGATTATTTAATATTTATTTTTTTATTTACAGATTTTATTTGAATACAATAAAAGAGGCCAAGGATGTCTAGATCTCGATCAATTATTTGGATATTACTCATCAGTATTTCGTGACTTAAAATAAAAAACAAAATTGATGAAAAATATATATATATATTTCTTTAATTTGTTTTTACATTAAAAATTACTTTTGTCTTTGTGATATTGTGATTGATGTGATTTTAAATATAATATATAAAGTGTTTATTCGTGAACTATAATAAGGAAAAAAATATATATAATTTAAAAATGACTGTTTCAATGGAACACAAGCGAAAAACCTCGTGGGATTCAAAGGTAAATTGAACTTTCACATGTATATTTTAATATAAAGTTCACACGATATATTTTAATAGAAAAAAACAAAACAAAACAATAATTTTAGTAACTGATATTTAACAATAAATAAAACAATTGAAAAATAAAAATATATAATAATTTTTAAATTACTATATATATAAAACAAGTCATCCTGAAAATTTTTTATTATAAAAATTTAAGTTACCCTTCAATGGATTTGATGGATATGGTGAAAGTTTGATGTCTAATGTTTATTTATTTTTCATCTGTCTTGATAAAAAGTATTTCTTTGAATTCAAATAAATATATTGATTGATTAATTGTCAATTTAACAAGATAAATTATTACATTATTTTTTTTTTTTTTTGTAATAAATTGAATTATCTTTTCTGTAGAAATTGTGGTTTTAAATTAAATTTAGCATTTCGATTTTGTTTTTTTCTTTTATTATATACCACAAGCAATGATAAATTGTGCAAAATAATTCAGCTTATGATTTTCTTGATTCATCATGGATTATAATAAAAGTGCAAGTATTTTTTTTTGTTCATTTTTATTATAAAAAATTGTAAAATAATAATGATGATGAGAGAAATAATAAATGAAATTGTGGTTTTTTTTCTATAATTTGTTTCGCCTTTAATTTGATTTTAAAAAAATCAAATATTATTATTTTATATTTTTTAAATGTTGATGAATATTATTATTCATTTATTTTTTTTTTATCTATTTTCATTATGAAATATATTTATTTATTTTTAATATTAATTTTAGAAACAAAGACTGAATAACAAATTAACTTT
Organism: Lysiphlebus fabarum; assembly: GCA_011426435.1. NCBI lineage: Eukaryota > Metazoa > Arthropoda > Insecta > Hymenoptera > Braconidae > Lysiphlebus > Lysiphlebus fabarum. Next base: position 144,758 of record WSYQ01001132.1, read on the forward strand.
TATAATTTTTTTTTTTCCTTTTTTATTTTTGTATATTATAATTTAATAATTTTTATTATTATTTCTTTGTTTTAAATTCCAAAGATATATATTTTTAATACGTGAGGAGAGAAAGGATGTCAAAATTCCCAAAGACAAAGGTACAAAAGATGAAGCTATTTTATTTTACATATTTTTTTTTTACTTTTTATAATTTTGGCTTTTTTATTATTATTTATATATATATATATATATTTTTAATAGAGGTCTTTAAACTACTTTTTGGAATATTTTTGTAAAACCCAATGTATGTATAAATTAAATTATTATAAGAAATAAGTACGGTGTGTGTTGTTGACCTTGTTCTCAGTTGACCCCAGATGTTGAAAAAAAAAAGTGTGTGTGGACAATGTATCAACAAACAAGTATTCTATCGTAAGATTAACTCATACAGAATACAAATTTGAAAATTAAAAAAATATTTAAAAAATAGAAAAAACTAATTTAAAAAATAAAAAATAGGCTGACCGGAATTCTGCGTGAGTATATTTGTCATCATTCTATTGCATCGTGGGTTGGGCCCATTTAAGTTGTACATATATTTTTACTATATATACATATATAAATATGTTGTTATACTTGAGTTTGTTGAATACTTTACTTCGACATCTGCCAACATTAATATATCCAATATATACCGTTATATTAAACTCCTTTCGTTTCTTTCTTTCCTCAACACTATGTTGTGTCAACGTTAATTTTTACGTTAATTTTTTCTTATTAACTTTCATCATTTTTTTCATATTTATTCTTGTATATATCCAAACAAAACAACATCTTAATTTTTAATCGAGATATGAATACTTGAAAAAAAAAAAAACAAGGTGTTTATAATTAGACTGTTGAATAAATTAAGGTTTTCTAAAAATATATACATTTATTACAACGATAAGTAGCCGTTAGTATTTAATTTATTACAGTTTTAAAAAATATCTCATGTATATATTTTTTAAATATGATAATAAACATCAGGACTTTGTTTTTTTTTTTTTCCATATAAATTTGTATTGAAAAAATTTAGTATCTTTAATAATTAATTTTTTTCATTGATCTCTAATTTATTAAATATATTTTGATATGAAATTTTTAAATAGTTTTGTATTACTAATTTTTTAGTTGATACTTGGAAAAAAATAAATAATTACTCATAATTAAGTATTTTTAGAAATTGATGTATATTTAAATAAACTACAAATTTAAATAATAAAAAAATTAAAATTTTTTATATACATTTATTAATTGAAAATAAGTCATGTTATTTTTATGAACGTCATTTGTATATGCAGCTATTTTTTATTATCATAATTTCTAATGCAGACTGATTCAGATTTTAGAGAGAAAAATAAAATAAAAATAAAAAAACAATATCAATAATATCAGCATCATAATAAAAATAAATATAATTTGTTAAAGATCAAACATGGCAACTAATTGCTTTATTAAAAATGTTAATAATAATTAAAAAGTCAAGATCACATATTGTATTGACATTGTTACCTCTAATATTTTTCATTTGAAAAACAAAACTAGATTTTACATTTCCATTACTAAATAAAATTATAAATAATAATTTCACTGAAAAATAACATGATTGAAAAATTGAAAAATATAAAATGAAATATAATTATTCATTCATTGAAGAGAATAATACAATAATTGCTTGATATTATTTTGATATGATGTGATTGGTATCCTCAAAAGCTACAAGTGCTATTAAATGTAAACTAATTTTTTTTATTCTATTAAATACAAATCATATATCTAATAAACTCTCAGCATATTTTCATTTATACTTTTAATGATGTTAATCACAACATCAAATGTATATTCTTCAATTCATCGACATTGAAATCATCATCAGCATGTATAATTCAACTTTATAATATTACTTGCATACTTTCTAATTTCTCAAAATACATTTCCTTACTGATTTAACATTATCAAGATTATAAAAAAAAAATATATATATATGTATAAACATTTTTCTGATTTCAATGAAAGTAATGAATTAAATAATTAAACAAAAAAAATAATAGATAAAATTTATAATATTAAATTATCAAGTAAATAAATACAAAATAAGAAAATAAAATATTGATTTTTTCAACTATATAATTATAAGAAAAAAAAGAAAAATTATTTATTTTTGTTTTATATTTATTTCATCATAGTATATTTAATCATCGCTATTTTACAAGAAAAATATTTTTTTTATTACATTGACTTTCTGCACAGTGTATTGACCTATAGAATAACACTTTGTTAAAAAATATTAATTTCGTAATCATGCACTTATAGTCAATTGTTATTCGATATATACCGTTCGAAAAAAAATTTACGTAATTTATCTGATCCATTTGCTGTTAAACATTGTGAAAAAAAAATATATATATATATAATCTCAACTTGACTGAATATTTTTTATGTACATATTTTTATTTATAATATATTTTTCTTGTTTTGCTTGACCAAACTTTACTTTGAATCTTCAACCACAAGTAACTAGATATTCAAAATAAAAATATACAAAAAAATTCATCATCAAAGATGCAATTCTTCCATGCTTCCTAGAGCGTGAGTCACGCGTAACATTTGCACCAGGGCGTGGGTCTCATTTATATTTGTTGGTGTTTTCACTTAAACGTGTTTGAAAATTGCATTGCATGGATTTGTGAACACTGTATTCTGTATAGTTTACATTTACAATACTGACATTACATGGATGCTTACACACAAGGATCTTCTTTGATTTTTTATTTCGAATTTTATTATTTCGATTTAACGATTTCGATTTAGTTATTTCGAATGAAACAAATGAAAAATATTATCAACAAAACACTCGTACATATTTTTTTATAGAAATAAAATAAAATAATAAAATTATTTTAATTAATCTGTACATCAATAGTTGGATTTTTCAATAGAAAAAATAGAACTTTATAGAGTTAGATAAACGCCTACAATTTCTTTTGCTAATAACTGTTTTTACTATTTATTTCACAAGATTTATTATAATAATTATAGGAAGCTTTATATGGGTGCAGTGTATAATCGGTGAATCACATAGTATTTAATTGGAATTAAAAGAAAAACATTCGCATTATCTAATACAACGAAAAAAGAAATAAACATTTTTTATTTTTAATTAAAAAAATCTACAAAATATATCATGTAATGTATAAATAATTATTTATCTTTTTAAAAATGATTTTAAATTGGATTTTAATTTAAAAATTAGCTAAATATTTTTTTGTTAATTATAAATATATTTATAAATTATTACGTTGAAATAAAATTAATCGAAACCGCAACACTCAGTTTTTATTTAAAAAAAACAAAAACCTTTTTTCATCAGATTAATTATAAAAGAAGAAAATAAAAAATATTAAAATATATATAAATGAGCATAAAATTAAAAGCATTTTTAAATAATATTTAAAAAATAATAATTTATTTAACAATAGCTTTCATTTTAATTACTAATTATACTAAAAAACACTTCTTATTTTTTTATTTCTTTATAATAAATTATTAACAAAGCGTTGAAAATAATATGATTAAATTTAATTGATATATTAATTTTAATTGTACAACTTAAATTAATTTTACTATATTTTTATATAATTATTGTTTAAGATATAATTTTCTAAAATAAATTTTAAATACTATTCATGTTTTTACATTTTTTATCATTAAAAGTTTAATAGAAATATTGTATTTAATTGACAATAATCAGGTGTTTTATGAGTCTAACCAAAGTACTTCCTAATTCGTAATCTAATTGTTTTAATTTTTTGGCATTTGTTTATTAATTATAAAACATATGTTTCTCTCTAAAATTGACACGGAGCTCTGTGTTGTTGTAAAATTACTACGTTTGATTTTTCTGGGCAGTTCAATACAATGAATTTTCGATATATTTTTAATTGGTATCAGGCGAATATAAGGAACAAAGAGGTACTTGAATTTATATTTATTTCGGAAAAATTTTAAATTTGAATTAGGCGAATATAATGACCGAAGAAGTATACAAACTTGTTTTTTTTGAAAAAAATTGTAATTTTTATTAGGCAAATAGAATAACTAAAGAGGTATTTAAAATTTATTAAAACTGCAAAAATTCCTCAGAAATTTTTTCGAAAAATATGCGGTTTTAACAGAGTTACAGAACTCGACAAGAGGTATTCGATGCTGCTTCCCGTTTTTTTCCAGGATCAGGACTTTTTTTTTTAAATTACCTGCGGCATTTAAAAAAAATCGGAAAAATATGGGGTTTTAACAGGGTTATAGAACTCGACAAGAGGTATTCGATGCTGCTTCCCGTTTTTTTCCAGGATCAGGACTTTTTGGGAAAATTGACCTGCGGCATTTAAAAAAAATCGGAAAAATATGGGGTTTTAACAGGGTTATAGAACTCGACAAGAGGTATTCGATGCTGCTTCCCGTTTTTTTCCAGGATCAGGACTTTTTTTTTTAAATTACCTGCGGCATTTAAAAAAAATCGGAAAAATATGGGGTTTTAACAGGGTTATAGAACTTGACAAGAGGTATTCGATGCTGCTTCCCGTTTTTTTCCAGGATCAGGACTTTTTGGGAAAATTGACCTGCGGCATTTAAAAAAAATCGGAAAAATATGGGGTTTTAACAGGGTTATAGAACTTGACAAGAGGTATTCGATGCTGCTTCCCGTTTTTTTCCAGGATCAGGACTTTTTGGGAAAATTGACCTGCGGCATTTAAAAAAAATCGGAAAAATATGGGGTTTTAACAGGGTTATAGAACTCGACAAGAGGTATTCGATGCTGCTTCCCGTTTTTTTCCAGGATCAGGACTTTTTGGGAAAATTGACCTGCGGCATTTAAAAAAAATCGGAAAAATATGGGGTTTTAACAGGGTTATAGAACTTGACAAGAGGTATTCGATGCTGCTTCCCGTTTTTTTCCAGGATCAGGACTTTTTGGGAAAATTGACCTGCGGCATTTAAAAAAAATCGGAAAAATATGGGGTTTTAACAGGGTTATAGAACTCGACAAGAGGTATTCGATGCTGCTTCCCGTTTTTTTCCAGGATCAGGACTTTTTGGGAAAATTGACCTGCGGCATTTAAAAAAAATCGGAAAAATATGGGGTTTTAACAGGGTTATAGAACTCGACAAGAGGTATTCGATGCTGCTTCCCGTTTTTTTCCAGGATCAGGACTTTTTTTTTTAAATTACCTGCGGCATTTAAAAAAAATCGGAAAAATATGGGGTTTTAACAGGGTTATAGAACTCGTCAAGAGGTATTCGATGCTGCTTCCCGTTTTTTTCCAGGATCAGGACTTTTTGGGAAAATTGACCTGCGGCATTTAAAAAAAATCGGAAAAATATGGGGTTTTAACAGGGTTATAGAACTTGACAAGAGGTATTCGATGCTGCTTCCCGTTTTTTTCCAGGATCAGGACTTTTTGGGAAAATTGACCTGCGGCATTTAAAAAAAATCGGAAAAATATGGGGTTTTAACAGGGTTATAGAACTTGACAAGAGGTATTCGATGCTGCTTCCCGTTTTTTTCTAGGATCAGGACTTTTTTTTTTAAATTACCTGCGGCATTTAAAAAAAATCGGAAAAATATGGGGTTTTAACAGGGTTATAGAACTTGACAAGAGGTATTCGATGCTGCTTCCCGTTTTTTTCCAGGATCAGGACTTTTTGGGAAAATTGACCTGCGGCATTTAAAAAAAATCGGAAAAATATGGGGTTTTAACAGGGTTATAGAACTCGTCAAGAGGTATTCGATGCTGCTTCCCGTTTTTTTCCAGGATCAGGACTTTTTTTTTTAAATTACCTGCGGCATTTAAAAAAAATCGGAAAAATATGGGGTTTTAACAGGGTTATAGAACTTGACAAGAGGTATTCGATGCTGCTTCCCGTTTTTTTCCAGGATCAGGACTTTTTTTTTTAATTACCTGCGGCATTTAAAAAAAATCGGAAAAATATGGGGTTTTAACAGGGTTATAGAACTCGTCAAGAGGTATTCGATGCTGCTTCCCGTTTTTTTCCAGGATCAGGACTTTTTGGGAAAATTGACCTGCGGCATTTAAAAAAAATCGGAAAAATATGGGGTTTTAACAGGGTTATAGAACTTGACAAGAGGTATTCGATGCTGCTTCCCGTTTTTTTCCAGGATCAGGACTTTTTGGGAAAATTGACCTGCGGCATTTAAAAAAAATCGGAAAAATATGGGGTTTTAACAGGGTTATAGAACTTGACAAGAGGTATTCGATGCTGCTTCCCGTTTTTTTCCAGGATCAGGACTTTTTTTTTTAAATTACCTGCGGCATTTAAAAAAAATCGGAAAAATATGGGGTTTTAACAGGGTTATAGAACTTGACAAGAGGTATTCGATGCTGCTTCCCGTTTTTTTCCAGGATCAGGACTTTTTTTTTTAAATTACCTGCTGCATTTAAAAAAAATCGGAAAAATATGGGGTTTTAACAGGGTTATAGAACTTGACAAGAGGTATTCGATGCTGCTTCCCGTTTTTTTCCAGGATCAGGACTTTTTGGGAAAATTGACCTGCGGCATTTAAAAAAAATCGGAAAAATATGGGGTTTTAACAGGGTTATAGAACTTGACAAGAGGTATTCGATGCTGCTTCCCGTTTTTTTCCAGGATCAGGACTTTTTGGGAAAATTGACCTGCGGCATTTAAAAAAAATCGGAAAAATATGGGGTTTTAACAGGGTTATAGAACTCGACAAGAGGTATTCGATGCTGCTTCCCGTTTTTTTCCAGGATCAGGACTTTTTTTTTTAAATTACCTGCGGCATTTAAAAAAAATCGGAAAAATATGGGGTTTTAACAGGGTTATAGAACTTGACAAGAGGTATTCGATGCTGCTTCCCGTTTTTTTCCAGGATCAGGACTTTTTTTTTTAATTACCTGCGGCATTTAAAAAAAATCGGAAAAATATGGGGTTTTAACAGGGTTATAGAACTCGTCAAGAGGTATTCGATGCTGCTTCCCGTTTTTTTCCAGGATCAGGACTTTTTGGGAAAATTGACCTGCGGCATTTAAAAAAAATCGGAAAAATATGGGGTTTTAACAGGGTTATAGAACTTGACAAGAGGTATTCGATGCTGCTTCCCGTTTTTTTCCAGGATCAGGACTTTTTTTTTTAAATTACCTGCGGCATTTAAAAAAAATCGGAAAAATATGGGGTTTTAACAGGGTTATAGAACTTGACAAGAGGTATTCGATGCTGCTTCCCGTTTTTTTCCAGGATCAGGACTTTTTTTTTTAAATTACCTGCTGCATTTAAAAAAAATCGGAAAAATATGGGGTTTTAACAGGGTTATAGAACTCGACAAGAGGTATTCGATGCTGCTTCCCGTTTTTTTCCAGGATCAGGACTTTTTTTTTTAATTACCTGCGCATTTAAAAAAAATCGGAAAAATATGGGGTTTTAACAGGGTTATAGAACTCGACAAGAGGTATTCGATGCTGCTTCCCGTTTTTTTCCAGGATCAGGACTTTTTGGGAAAATTGACCTGCGGCATTTAAAAAAAATCGGAAAAATATGGGGTTTTAACAGGGTTATAGAACTCGACAAGAGGTATTCGATGCTGCTTCCCGTTTTTTTCCAGGATCAGGACTTTTTGGGAAAATTGACCTGCGGCATTTAAAAAAAATCGGAAAAATATGGGGTTTTAACAGGGTTATAGAACTTGACAAGAGGTATTCGATGCTGCTTCCCGTTTTTTTCCAGGATCAGGACTTTTTGGGAAAATTGACCTGCGGCATTTAAAAAAAATCGGAAAAATATGGGGTTTTAACAGGGTTATAGAACTCGACAAGAGGTATTCGATGCTGCTTCCCGTTTTTTTCCAGGATCAGGACTTTTTTTTTTAAATTACCTGCGGCATTTAAAAAAAATCGGAAAAATATGGGGTTTTAACAGGGTTATAGAACTCGACAAGAGGTATTCGATGCTGCTTCCCGTTTTTTTCCAGGATCAGGACTTTTTTTTTTAAATTACCTGCTGCATTTAAAAAAAATCGGAAAAATATGGGGTTTTAACAGGGTTATAGAACTCGACAAGAGGTATTCGATGCTGCTTCCCGTTTTTTTCCAGGATCAGGACTTTTTTTTTTAAATTACCTGCGGCATTTAAAAAAAATCGGAAAAATATGGGGTTTTAACAGGGTTATAGAACTTGACAAGAGGTATTCGATGCTGCTTCCCGTTTTTTTCCAGGATCAGGACTTTTTGGGAAAATTGACCTGCGGCATTTAAAAAAAATCGGAAAAATATGGGGTTTTAACAGGGTTATAGAACTTGACAAGAGGTATTCGATGCTGCTTCCCGTTTTTTTCCAGGATCAGGACTTTTTGGGAAAATTGACCTGCGGCATTTAAAAAAAATCGGAAAAATATGGGGTTTTAACAGGGTTATAGAACTTGACAAGAGGTATTCGATGCTGCTTCCCGTTTTTTTCCAGGATCAGGACTTTTTTTTTTAATTACCTGCGGCATTTAAAAAAAATCGGAAAAATATGGGGTTTTAACAGGGTTATAGAACTCGTCAAGAGGTATTCGATGCTGCTTCCCGTTTTTTTCCAGGATCAGGACTTTTTGGGAAAATTGACCTGCGGCATTTAAAAAAAATCGGAAAAATATGGGGTTTTAACAGGGTTATAGAACTTGACAAGAGGTATTCGATGCTGCTTCCCGTTTTTTTCTAGGATCAGGACTTTTTTTTTTAAATTACCTGCGGCATTTAAAAAAAATCGGAAAAATATGGGGTTTTAACAGGGTTATAGAACTTGACAAGAGGTATTCGATGCTGCTTCCCGTTTTTTTCCAGGATCAGGACTTTTTTTTTTTAATTACCTGCGGCATTTAAAAAAAATCGGAAAAATATGGGGTTTTAACAGGGTTATAGAACTCGTCAAGAGGTATTCGATGCTGCTTCCCGTTTTTTTCCAGGATCAGGACTTTTTGGGAAAATTGACCTGCGGCATTTAAAAAAAATCGGAAAAATATGGGGTTTTAACAGGGTTATAGAACTTGACAAGAGGTATTCGATGCTGCTTCCCGTTTTTTTCCAGGATCAGGACTTTTTTTTTTAAATTACCTGCGGCATTTAAAAAAAATCGGAAAAATATGGGGTTTTAACAGGGTTATAGAACTTGACAAGAGGTATTCGATGCTGCTTCCCGTTTTTTTCCAGGATCAGGACTTTTTGAAAATTGACCTGCGGCATTTAAAAAAAATCGGAAAAATATGGGGTTTTAACAGGGTTATAGAACTTGACAAGAGGTATTCGATGCTGCTTCCCGTTTTTTTCCAGGATCAGGACTTTTTTTTTTAAATTACCTGCTGCATTTAAAAAAAATCGGAAAAATATGGGGTTTTAACAGGGTTATAGAACTTGACAAGAGGTATTCGATGCTGCTTCCCGTTTTTTTCCAGGATCAGGACTTTTTTTTTTAAATTACCTGCTGCATTTAAAAAAAATCGGAAAAATATGGGGTTTTAACAGGGTTATAGAACTTGACAAGAGGTATTCGATGCTGCTTCCCGTTTTTTTCCAGGATCAGGACTTTTTGGGAAAATTGACCTGCGGCATTTAAAAAAAATCGGAAAAATATGGGGTTTTAACAGGGTTATAGAACTTGACAAGAGGTATTCGATGCTGCTTCCCGTTTTTTTCTAGGATCAGGACTTTTTTTTTTAAATTACCTGCGGCATTTAAAAAAAATCGAAAAAATATGGGGTTTTAACAGGGTTATAGAACTCGTCAAGAGGTATTCGATGCTGCTTCCCGTTTTTTTCCAGGATCAGGACTTTTTTCTTTAAATTACCTGCGGCATTTAAAAAAAATCGAAAAAATATAAGGTTTTAACAGGGTTTTAGAACTTGACAAGAGGTATTCTTGTTTTTTTCTACAATCAACATTTTTCGAGATTCTGATATCAACATATCATAAATATTTTCGAAAAAATTTTGAATTTGTATCAGGCTAGTATAATGACCGAAGAGGTGTTCGACTTATAGAAAATTATCGTAAAACTTTTAGAAAAAGAGTATCCAAATTCAATAATGAAAAAAAAAGACTATTCAACGGTCGATATACTTTTTTACTTGTTTTTTATCCTCTCCTACTTTAAACAGTTTTCGAAAACAACTCTATGAGTTATTTTCAATTATTATAATATCCTTTTGTTGTTTAATTTTCGTTAACTTACACGTGATTGTTCTCAATTTTCCATTAATAAAAATCATTGTCCGTTTAATCTTATTCAGAGCCGAAGACGCATAATCCGTCTCGTATCAATAAAAGTAATAACATTGTATTCTTAATTAATTTATATATGATTTTTTGTAGATTTCAGTTAGTACTGTTAGTACAAGAAGATTCAGTCGAGCTGGTACACCATCATCAATAATATCATCAGACAGTGACATTAGATTCACAAGAAAACTTGGTGGACAATATCGTTGTGGTTGTTGTGTACTTGCAGCATTTTTACTGTTTCTTCTATTTTCTGGTGTCTCAATCTACCTTGGATGTAAGTTAAAATAATACAATAATAAAAAACCATAAAATAATTCATCTAAAAATTAAATACAATAATATTAATTAATAATTATACACACAGTGTTATTTATTGTAAATAAAGATTAATAAAATATAAATGATAAATCTTTAAAAAAAAAAGATAAAGGCAATATCTTGATGCGGCCATAGCCCATTGAGGTCTTTTACATCGTATATACAAAAACTAACGGTCTGACCGAGTTCTACCTACTCCAGCATACTCATTCTTGATCAGTTACCAATCTCTTCTAACCCATGAATATATTTAAAATATAAATTATATTATATATCTCTTTATTTTTTATTTGAATCAGCACATAAAAATGAACCAAGTGTTTATTAAAAAATAGAACTAGGTATTTTCAAACTTAATGCTTCGATAAGAAAGAATAATAGAAAAATAAAAATACATATATGTTTGTGGTTTGATGGGTATTATTGGATAAATATATAAAAAAAATTATTTGTGGTAGGATTAAAATGTGAATATATACAAATGTGTGATTCAACAATATAAGAGGCTGAATGATATCATCAGAATAACGGTATGACCGAGTTACTGAGAATCATCAGACCCACGATTATTTCTCCTTCTATTTTAAATTGATTGAATATATAAATTCGACCTTTAGAATGGAACAGCACGTCCTTGCCATATTTTTTCTGATCAAATATGTTATTTATGAATACAAAACATTTGATGCCAATTATTTTCTTTTTCGCTAAAATTATTATATTAGAATAAATATGATGATACAATCAGTTGAAATAAAATTGATATATTTATTTTTTTAAACTTATTTCGAGTCATTTTTATATATTATATCATATAAAATCACATAATAAAGATATCAATAAATATCTTTTATTAATATTTTATTTTTATCTATGTAATTTGAGACAACTCAATTTTAACAACTCTGAATCATCTTGATCAGCAAACGAAAAGATAAATAATTTAAAAAAAAAACAAACAGTATTTATATAATATTTTGTATATTATTATTTATTTTTTTTTCAGATACATTTTTTTTATCAGATCCAATGGGTGATCAAGTTTTTCTTGGTACATTTAAAGTTATCGATGGTGATTCATTTGATGAAGAACTTGCTGATCCATCAACTGAAGCATTTCGTATTAGATCAAGAGAATATAGAGATAAATTAAATCTAGCATTTCGTCGAAGTAATCTTCGTATATCATTCATTGGCTCTGAAATACTTGCACTTGATGGGTAAATATTAATTATATTAACTATCAATAAATAATATAAACTTTTTAATAAAAACAATCATAATTTTGATTGATAAAAATATAATTTATAATGAAGCAATATATGTCTATCATATTTAAATTTATTAACATAAGGATGATGATGATGATATAAAACAAGTTTTCTTATATATATTTATAAAAATATAGTTTTATTTTATATTGATGAGGAAGTGAAAGATATATTCGACCCACTGGTCTACTTGAACTCAATATTCTAGTCATGTAAATTAAACATTAAATAAATTAAAAAAAAAAATAAATAATAAATAAATTTGACAACTATAAAATTAAATTAAAAAAAAAAAAATATTCATCACTGTTTATATTTATATATTTTATTAATTTTTTATTTTATTTATTAACATTAATTAATTTAATTAATTAACTTTCACGATTACAGTGTTGAAGATAGTGACCTAGTAGTCCACTTTGATGTACGTTTTGATCCACGTTATCAGAGCGTCACTGTTGCTGATGTTGTACAAATATTGTCACGTGAAATAACACCACAAACAACAAGATATTTTACAAATATAACAATTGATCAAAATAGTTTAGAAATACAAGAAAGTATTGCAGCACTTAATGCACAAATTTCATTACAAACAACAATATCAACAGAACCATCAACAACAATACCACCACCACCACCAAGAACATGTAATAAACTTGAACTTTCTTATTGTAAACATCTTCCATATAATATAACAACATATCCAAATATTTTTGGACATAAATCAATCAATGAAGTAGAAGATGATGTTATAACATTCAGGTTTTATAATTAATATTTATATATATTTAAAAAAATTATTATTTTATTATTTTATTTTTCATATTTTTTTTTAAATTTATTTAGAGAACTTGTTGATGCTGAATGTTATCGACTTGCTTATGATTTTATTTGTCAAGTACTTCAACCAACTTGTATAACAGGAAAAATTGAAGCAACAATGCAATTACCTTGTCGTAGTTTTTGTCGTGAATTTTGGTCTGGTTGTGGTAATCGTTTACCTGAAAGAATTAAATCAGCTCTTGATTGTACTAATTTTCCAGAATATGCAGATCAAGGAAGTTGTCGTCCAAAACCAGGTAAATTTTATAAAAGTATACTAGTTAATTTATTTATTAATTATATATCAATTAATTTTTTTTATAATTAAAAATATCAGGATGTGTTCGAGATTTACAAACTAAAGCATTATCACCAAGAATATGTGATGGTATAATTGATTGTCCAGATATATCTGATGAAAAAAATTGTGCTTATTGTCCAGAAGGTCATATGCATTGTGGTATTGGACGTGTTTGTATATCAAATAATAAACGTTGTGATGGACAAATTGATTGTCCAAATGGAAGTGATGAAAAAGACTGTTGTAAGTATATTTTTTTTTGTTAAATTAACATTAAATAAATATATAATAATTATTATTTAAATACAGTAACTTTGGCAAAGTCAATAAGTGATTTGAAAAGTCAACCAGTTGATACAACACATGCACCAAGTTATAAAAATGAAGGATATGTTGTATTTAATGAAAAAGGAATGGTTGGAAAACTTTGTATAGAAAATCTTAATGCAACATTACCTAAAAAGGAAATGGATAGTGTTCTTCAAACAGCAGCTAGTTCACTGTGTACACTTCTGTCTTACACGTAAGTAATCAAAAAAAAGAAAACTTGTTAAATAATATTTTTATATAAACATTTGTTAAGTTGAAAGTCGAATTAATAAATATAATGATAATTTTAGTGGTGTTAATTCAGTTGAAATTAAAACTGATGATGAAGATGATGTTCAATATGTACAAATGGAAGATTCATCAGCATCAGAAATAACATTTATTCGTACACTATGTCCAAGTAAACAAGTTATGTATGTTAAATGTGGTAATTTAGATTGTGGTATACAATCTATAAGACAAAAAACAAATACAAAAATATTAAGTAAAATAGCTGAACCTGGTGATTGGCCTTGGCATGTTGCATTATTTAAAGAAGGTATACATGTTTGTGATGGTACATTAGTATCAGCTGATTGGCTATTAGCAACAGCATCATGCTTTCAAGGACAACCAAAAGCTGAATGGTCAGCAAGACTTGGAACAGTTAGATTATCTAGTACATCACCATGGCAACAAGAAAGAAGAATTGTTGGAATGTTAAAATCACCAGTTGAAGGTAGTTCAATGGTATTATTGAAATTAGATCGTTCTGTTGCTGCATTTTCTGATTTTGTAAGACCAATTTGTTTACCATCATCTGAAGAACCAATACAAATAAATATTTCACAGTGCAACACATTAGGCTGGGCTCGAAATAGTAAATAAAGTTTTTTTTCTTTTTAAATTTTTATTTTCGATTATAAAAAAGATGATGATTAATTTTTAAAATTTAATTAACAGGAGATTTATTACAACGAGTTCAATTGAGACACAGTCCAATGGAAAAATGTGAAAATATTAGTATTGCAACTGTCAATGGAATATGTACTGAAGCTGCATATTCAACAGATGATTGTAATGTAAGTTGTATCAACAAATTTATTTATTTATATATTTTTTTTTCTTATAAGCATGTAATGTAAATAAAAAATTAATTATCAAATTAAATTACATATATGTTGGTTAATTTTTTAAGGAAGAAGAATTGGCAGGTAGTTCAATGCTTTGTCTTTTACCAGATGGTAAAAGATGGGCATTAACTGGTGTTAGTAGTTGGAGAATTGCTTGCTCTAATACTGGTACTGAACGACCACGACTTTACGACAATGTATCATCAAATATTGCATGGATTAAATCAACAATTGTATAAAATAAAAAGTGCTATAAATATTTAATATAACTTTAGGAATACATCCAGATAAAATAAGAGATAAAGAAAACTAACAAGACGATTCATAGAAACATGATGATTAAATCAGTTGGATTCATCAGCTGCTTATGAAAGACTATATTGTATTTATTAAAAATTTAAAAGTTAAAAAAAAATATATTCTTTTTTTAAATACAACAAAAAAAAAATTAAGTAAAAAATAATGAGAAAAATGTGATGACAGAGGATTCAAGTCAAACGCGATTATTCATTATCTTGTAATTTTTTTTAATAATAAGTTTAAAAAACACTTGTAAATATTTATATTGAAAATTAAATTATATAATTTTCATATTTGCCAATTGTTACTTTATACATTTATATATGTAATTATAATATTTTTATTTAAGTATAATATATAAGTAATTGTTATCATTTTTGTGAGTTGAATTTAATAAAAATATTATAATAAATTATGTTTCAGTTGTTTTTATTTTCTCAATTGAATAACAAGATTTTATTATCAAATGAAATATATTATTTAATTTAATATTTATTTTATAATGTGACACCCATTAAACTTTCTAGATATGTTATTGCTTTGTTTTATTTTATTTTATTTTTTTTTTTTTTGATAATGATTAATGATTAAAAAAATATAAAAAAAAATTATCAATAAATTAAACGTTTAACTGTTATTTCCAAGTTTATATCCTTGTATCTTTTATTATTTTTTTTTATCTTGCAGTAACCGTTATCACTTTCACATGCATTTAGTCAGTCTATGAACTTATATCTACCAGTAGTCATTGCCTAGATGGTTTATACCAAACAACAGTCGACATCAGTTTAATCAAACAAAATAATTTTAGTAATAAATACTGATAATTTAAAAGTAATAAAAAATGTCAGGATTGTCTCATATAAATCTTGAAACAGATGATCCAATTGATCTATTCACAAGTTGGTATGAAAATGTTAAAAAATTCTCAACTGGATTAACAAATGTTTGTTGTTTATCAACTATTTCATTGTAAGTAAAATTATATTTAATATTTTAAAATAATTATGTATTATTAGAATATATTGTTTGAAAGACAATATGTTTTTTAAATTTAATTTACTTTTTTATATTTAAAAAAAAACAATTATTATTTTAAGAGATAATAAACCTCGTTCAAGACATGTTTTACTTCGTCAATATGATAAAACTGGATTTGTTTTTATGTCAGATAATCACAGTCGTAAATCAAAAGAAATTGTAAGTTCTATTTATATTTTTAATGCTAAAAAAACGTTTGATTAATCAGAGTATTATCTTACTTAGGCAAAAGATAACTCAGCATCAGTTTGTATTTATTGGATATATAAAAATGAGATAAACGAAACAATTTGGCGTCAGGTAATTAAACACTTCTTAACAATTTTGAATGCATTAAAAAAAATTTTCTAATGTAGGTAAGAGTTGAAGGACATGTTGAAGAGCTTGCTCGAAATGAAGTGGAAGAAATCTACAAAGCTGAACCATTGTATGCAAAAATTCGTTCTCATTTGTGTCATCAAGATGAAGTTGTTGATTGGAATCAAATGAAAAATCAACATGATGAATTATTAAGAAAAGCTGAAGCTAATAAAATATCATTGACTACTCCAGATCATTTGTATTACTATATAAATATAAATATATATTTTATTTTTATAACATCTACTTACTATTTTATTTATAAAAACTTTATTCAAATTTATTTTCTAGTGTTGGATACAGAGTTGTGCCAAAATGGATGGAATTTTATGAATCAAAAGAATCATTTATTGCTGATCGATTAGAATTTATAAAAAATATTAATGATGGTATCTGGAAACATCAAAGACTTGCTGCATAACAAAAAATTACAAGGACAACCAATTGTCATATCGTAATTAATTGTATAATTATAATCATTAAAAATAATAAGAATTAAAAGTTATTAACAACTGATTCATATTAGTTTTTTTATTTTTAACACAAATATTATCATAACTTCAAAATTTTCTTAGTATTTAAAATTAAAAACTATCAATACTATCAAAATTAAATTATTTGTAAAAATAAATTCAAAAAAATCATTAAAAAAAACAAAAAATTGGTTTTTGTTTTGTTCCATTTACATTTACATTATTTTTCAATTCATTGTTTTTAATTTTATATTATATTGCAATTATCATTGTGTTGAATACTATTCTCATATTTATTATTTCACCGCTTGCTGTTCTGGCGTGGTTAGGTCTGGTTTCGATCCCGTAAACTCACAACCATAAGGCGGTAGCTTTGCTACTCTGCCACAAGACGGCTGTGAGTTAAATGAGAAATTTTCTTTATAAATTTAATGTTTATAAAAATATTATTATTTTATTTTATAAATTTAAACTATATTTTAACAATTATTTATTTATTTTTATCATTTTTTAATCGATAAATATATTTTTTTTTTGTGGGTATTTGGATTAATTTACTATATTTATATAACCTTTAATTGTGTATGTAAAAATTTTGTACAAAGATATTCCAATATAAATGTAATTTTATAAATTAAAAGATTTATTTATTGCTGATGGATTAGAATTTATAAAAATTATTTAAAATGATATATAAAAACATCAAAGATTTGCTGTATAAAAAAAATATTTGTTCCATTGGCAACATTTAAAAATAATTGTTAAATTAAAATTATATTCAAGAGTAATGCAACTAATATTTATAAAAATAAATTATATTAAAAAAGTATACTTTAACATTTATTTGATGATACTAAAAAATATTCATCTAGCTTTCTGAAGAACTCATCAGTGATCTGAAATAAATATTTAACTTTGAGTGTTTCTGGTACAAATAAAACACATATTTTTACAATTTATATTTTATTTAGTACCACGTTTACAATATGACAGTAGAAAAGGTATAATAATTATTATTTTAACAGTAATTAATTTACTATTTATTTATTTATTTATATATTGAGAATACAGTGACAACATAACTGAACTTATGCTGATTTTAATATTTCAAATTGATAGAAAAATAAAAAACCTAATAAATTCAATATTATTTTTCACTGATGTTCCAGTTTTTTATTTCTTCAACAAGTTTATCTAGAGGCACTAATCGCTCTGTACGTGTACTAACTTCTCTGAGTACAACTTCACCTCTAGCAAGTTCACTTTCACCAACAATTATAACTAAAGGAATACCATTATCTTCACAATGTTGTAATTGTGCAAGTAACTTTGGACTTTCTTTATGAGAATGTTCAGCTGCAATTCCAGCATCCCATAAATTTCCAAGAATTTTCATTCTATCAGTATGAAGATTTTTTTGTGCTGTTGCAACAAAAACTTGTACTTTTGATGTTCTTATTTTTTCTGAACGTTTAGCATACTGACTTTCTAAAACACTGAAAATTCTTTCTACTCCAATTGAAACACCAACACAAGGTACATTTTTTTTCTTTACATCAAACATACCAACTAAATTATCATAACGACCACCACCAGCAATACTTCCAACTTCACTATCTAAAAATAAAAATTAATAGTTAAACATTAAAAATGATCAAATAAATAATATAATTATTATAAAATTTGTCAACTTACTTGTTAAAACAGCTTCATAAATAACTCCTGTATAATAATCAAGTCCTCTTGCTAAACTCAAATCAATTTCAATTTTATCATCTACTTTAAATATCTTGCAATATTTATATAATAATTCTAATGCTTGTAATCCTTGCTCTGCTGATGGTTCTTTCATCAATGTTTCATCTTGTTTAAGTTCAGCAAATAAATCATCTTTTCCACGTTTAGATACATAATCACCAATTTTATCAGCAACAATTGGATCTAATTGTTTTTGTTCAACAAGTTCTTTACGTACTTCTTCCCATGGACTTTTGTCTAATTTATCAACAGATGAACAAACTGTTCTAAATTGATCTTGTGGTACTCCACATGCAGCAAATATACCATCCAATAATGATCGATGATTAATTTTAATAGTAAAATGACCAATATCAAGACCACTTAAAATTTCAACCATTATTCTTACACATTCTGAATCAGGAATCATTGAACCCCATTGACCAGCAATATCAAAATCACACTGTGAAAATTCACGATAACGTCCTTTTGTCATTGATGGATTATCTCTACGATATACTTTACCAATTTGATAACGTTTTATATTAGTTATTTTACTCATTGCTAAGTAACGTGCAAATGGTACTGTTAAATCATATCTAAGAGCTAAAATTTCACCACCTTGATCTTTAAGATCATAAATTAATTTTGTATCTTCACCATATTTACCAGTTAAAATTTCCTAATAAAACAATCAACAAATTAATATGTTAAATTAATTAATTAATTTTTATACTTGAAATATTATTATTTTAAATTTATACTTACTTTAAGTTCAAAAATTGGAGTATCTATTGTTACAGCACCATGACGTTCAAAAATAGATACAATTTTATCAAATACATTTTTACGTAGTGCTGTTTGTTCAGGACCATAATCTTTTGTTCCTTTTGGTGTTTTAAGAGTTAATTTTTGAGATCCAGTATCATTATCAACTGATAATGCTTTTAACTTTAATAATGTATCAACTTCCTCAGCAATCTGTTGATGTTTAAAAAAAATTATTGTTATAATAGTGTAATAATTATTTGGTAATATTTAATTACTAGTGGTAACACAATTTAATGTTAATGAAAAAATTATTTTTAGAGGTATCTAGTTGATGAGCTATCAATAATATTGTTTATTAATTTTTGATAATAACAAATGAGTTTTTATTTTTTAATTTACTCCACATGATATAGCAAGTGTTTTAAATAATTTCAACAAATTTGACAATAAATAACACTTTGCTGATTCTACTTGTTCATACCTGCGATGCAGCAACATTTGACAACTTGCGATATTTACAGATTGCAACAAATAAGTTTGATTGTGTTAATCGTAGCATGATATATAATTATCTCAAAAATTAAGTTTATATATATTTAATAATTATATTTATTTCACGTAACAATTCACACAAAATAAAATTCAATATAATACCAGTAAAAACTCAATCGTTTTTGGTACACTGGTTCTAATGGATCCGCACTATTTATTTACAGAGAAATGGCAGTTTTAGAAGCAAAAAAAAAAATAAGATTCGATACTCGTTGAAAAAATTATTTCAATGATAAATTTCAAATCACCTTTTTATTATCTGCATTTGTTGCTATTAATTTTGTTACAATATCTCCTTGTTGCTTTATTGAATCTAGCAAAATTGCTGGTGTTGCATCAGCCATCGTGTCACCACGCGGTTTTTATATATTTTTTATATAAATAAAATGCAAAATTAGAAAATAAAAATGATAAAAAATTAGTCACTGAGTTGTTCAATAACTTGAGAGAGTGGTGTGCGTCAGTGTGTGTTCAATGGTGGACATAGATAGACATTCACTTGTCAAGTTATTATTGTCGAAGCAAACCGAATTCAGCGAAAGTTATTAGTTACATTTGTCTCCTACAGTTGGTGCTGTTATCAGTGTGTTGGGTATGTATGATACTCGTGTATTATACATGGTATCATACAGTATGATACATTTTCAGTTTTATACGCCATCTATTTTTGTCATTTATTACCAGAAATCTCTAAAAATTTTGGTGATATCTAGTAATATCTAAATAAAATTAAGTCGTTTTTTTGGTCTTTCAAGTAAACAAATTACAATAATTATAATTATATTTTATTAATTGGTATTAATTTATATGTTGCCAAATAAATTTACTTATAATTTTGTGTAATAATGATGCAAGTTTTACTCTCAGAGTCTTAAAGCTTGCAATTAAACATTTTGTTCGTGTTTGCTACAACAAAAAAAGAACAAACTAATTACTTTAAGTAAATTACATTTAATTTAATTTAACTGCTGTAATTGACAATATTTAAATCAATAAATAAAAATAAAATATAAATGCTTTTTGATAAATAAATGTTTCTTTAAATTTTCATCATCTCAATTTTAACATCAATATCATATTTGGCTTAATAATTACCTATATTATGTATAAATGTTTATATAAATATTCATTTGAATAAATAAACTATTTATATTAATTTAATTCACATATTGATTTACACATATATTTAATGTAAATATAAACATAAAAATTATGTAATTTTTTAACTTTTTAAATTTCCCTCTTTTTTTCTCCTCCATGATTTGAGTACTGAATGGCGGACCAATCAGAAATTGTTAATTTAATGGCACCACCACTTTATATCCCCTCTGCCTCAATATGCACCCATATATATGTACACATACTTAAAACTGTGTCACTTGTGTGTTTTGCCGGCATTTGATAAGACAAGGTCAATTTGACACACATAAAATTCTCACATGTTTTATTTATTTATTTTTTTTTCAAAAATTAAATAAAAACAATAACAATTGATAATACAATGTGTAGTGAAAGTGTAAAAAACTGTTTTCTTCTTCTTGAAGATGGTACTGTTTTTCCTGGCAGAAGTTTTGGTGCCAATACACAAATTGATGGTGAAGTTGGTAAGCAACACGTGGTCATTATTATATATTAATTTTTTATATTTTTTTATTAAATAAATAATCATTTTAAATTAATTAAATGATTAAACAATTAATTAAAAAACTTTGTGATAACATAATTATTAATTCTTGCAAATGAGATAAAAAAAAAGATCATGATAAATCCAGAGTATATTATAACACCTACGTGAGCAAATTCTCACGTGGCATTTTTGTATTAAAATAATAATATTTTCATAATATTTCTGAGAAAATAAAATATGATATTTATTTTTTATTAAATATTATATTTTTGTTCTTTTTTTTTTCGCTAATTTAACTGAAAAATAATTATTCAAGGACATTGACCTCCATCTTTTCTATAATACCTAAATCGAAAACCAGTTTTATGATAAACTTATACAAACTTTCAGAATGCCATGACACGTACACATAGATTTTATTTTTAATAATAAATTAATGTTTTGTTTATGATTATTAAATTTATGAAACATATTTTTATTCCAAATGTTCCCTTTTTTTTTTATTTCGAAAAAATTAAAAATTCATTTTTAATTTTCATAATAGTTTGTTTATGTAAAAATGAATAATTTATTTTCAATAATAAATTGTTTGTTATGAAATTTATTATAAAATAATATTTTTGTAAATAATTTATATCAAAAAAACTCAATGTATTTGTAAAATTTTTCTTTAAAATTGTTTATTTATTTTATTAAATTTAAATTTACATACATATATAATTTTATTTTTATATATTTTTATTTTTGACTAAAAAAAACACTCAATTATGTTGAAAATATTTTATAACAACTTGTTTATTTTGATTAATTCATTTACTATTGAAAATAAAATTTTTGACAATAGAAAAAAGAGTCAATGTTTTAGAAAATATGTTTCTATTAATTGAAATTTTTATACATTAAATTTAAATCTATATATCTGATGATACTTTTAATTACTTGAAATTAATGACTAATAAAATTGTGTATTTATTTTTTTTTTTCAAGTATTCCAAACTGGTATGGTTGGATACCCAGAGTCATTGACAGATCCATCATATCATGGTCAAATACTTGTTTTGACATATCCATTAATTGGTAATTATGGTGTACCAGATGATGAAAAAGATGAACATGGTTTACCTTATTCATTTGAATCTAATCGTATTTGGGCAGCTGGTCTTGTTGTTGGTGAAATATGTGAAACACCAAGTCATTGGCGTTCAACTAAAACTTTATCAACTTGGTTGAAAAATGAAAATATACCTGGTATTCATGAAATTGATACACGTGCCTTGACAAAATTAATTAGAGAAAAAGGTAATATTTTGGGTAAAATAGTATTTGATAAACCACCAAGTTCATTAACAACAAAATTATCAATATTAAATCCAAATACAAGAAATTTAGTTTCTGAAGTATCACAAAAAACAATACGTATATTAAATCCATCTGGACAACCACGTATTTGTATGGTTGATTGTGGACTTAAATATAATCAAATACGTTGTTTTATAAATAAAGGTGCAAGAGTTGAAATAGTACCATGGAATTATGATTTAGAAAAATTAAATTTTGATGGTTTATTTTTAAGTAATGGACCTGGTGATCCATCAATGTGTCCAGAAACAATTGTTAATATTAAAAAAATTTTAAATAAAAAAGATATTCCAATATTTGGTATTTGTATGGGACATCAATTATTATCAATAGCTGCTGGTTGTAAAAGTTATAAAATGAGATATGGTAATCGTGGTCATAATCAACCAGCTATACATTTATCAACTGATAGATGTTTTATGACATCACAAAATCATGGTTTTGCAATTGATGCTGATAATTTACCAAATGAATGGGAAGCATTATTTATAAATGCAAATGATGGAAGTAATGAAGGTATTGTACATTCAACATTACCTTATTTTTCAGTTCAATTTCATCCTGAACATACAGCTGGACCACAAGATCTTGAATGTTTATTTGATGTATTTTTGGATGCATCAATAAATTATAAAAAATCAAAATCAGATTTTAATATAAAAGAAAAATTAATTAATAAATTAAAATATGATCCAATTATTGAAAAATCTTTTACAAGACCTAAAAAAGTATTGATACTTGGTTCTGGTGGTTTAAGTATTGGACAAGCTGGTGAATTTGATTATTCTGGTTCACAAGCAATAAAAGCATTACGTGAAGAATCAATACAAACTGTATTAATAAATCCAAATATTGCAACAGTACAAACATCAAAAGGTATGGCTGATAAAGTTTATTTTTTACCAATAATACCAAGTTATGTTGAACAAGTTATTAAATCAGAACGTCCAGATGGTGTATTATTAACATTTGGTGGACAAACAGCACTTAATTGTGGTGTTGAACTTAATAAAAATGGTATATTTGATAAATATAATGTTAAAATAATTGGTACACCAATAAAATCAATAATTGATACTGAAGATAGAAAAATATTTTCTGAACATATTAGTAAAATTGGTGAAAAAGTAGCACCAAGTGCTGCTGTTGAATCAATACAAGAAGCACTTGATGCTGCTGAACGATTAGGTTATCCAGTAATGGCTAGAGCAGCATTTTCACTTGGTGGTCTTGGTTCTGGTTTTGCTAATAATCAAAATGAATTAAAAATATTAGCACAACAAGCATTAGCACATTCAAATCAATTAATTATTGATAAATCATTAAAAGGATGGAAAGAAGTTGAATATGAAGTTGTTAGAGATGCATATGATAATTGTATAACAGTATGTAATATGGAAAATGTTGATCCATTAGGTATACATACTGGTGAATCAATTGTTGTTGCACCAAGTCAAACATTATCAAATCGTGAATATAATATGTTAAGAACAGCAGCAATTAAAGTTATACGTCATTTTGGTATTGTTGGTGAATGTAATATACAATATGCACTTAATCCATTATCTGAAGAATATTATATTATTGAAGTTAATGCTAGATTATCAAGAAGTTCAGCATTAGCTAGTAAAGCAACTGGTTATCCATTAGCATATGTTGCAGCAAAATTATCACTTGGTATACCATTACCAAAAATTAAAAATTCAGTAACTGGTAAAACAACAGCATGTTTTGAGCCAAGTTTAGATTATTGTGTTGTTAAAATTCCAAGATGGGATTTAAGTAAATTTCAAAGAGTATCAACTAAAATTGGCTCATCAATGAAAAGTGTTGGTGAAGTTATGGCTATTGGACGTAAATTTGAAGAAGCATTTCAAAAAGCATTACGTATGGTTGATGAAAATGTTAATGGTTTTGATCCATATTTAAAAACAATTAATGATGAAGAACTTGAAAAACCAACAGATAAAAGAATGTTTGTATTAGCAGCATCAATAAAAGCTGGTTATACTGTTGATCGTTTATATGAATTAACTAAAATTGATCGTTGGTTTTTAGAAAAAATGAAAAATATTATAAATTGTTATGATATATTAGAAAATATTGAACAAGGTATATTATCACATTCAATATTATTAAATTCAAAACAACTTGGTTTTTCAGATAAACAAATAGCAAGTGCTATTAAAAGTACTGAACTTGCTGTACGTAAATTACGTAAAGAAAGTAATATAAAATCATATGTTAAACAAATTGATACTGTTGCTGCTGAATGGCCAGCAACAACAAATTATCTATATTTAACATATAATGGTACATCACATGATATTGATTTTCCTGGTGAATATACAATGGTTATTGGTTCTGGTGTTTATAGAATTGGTAGTTCAGTTGAATTTGATTGGTGTGCTGTTAGTTGTCTTCGTGAATTACGTAATTTAGGAAGAAAAACAATTATGGTTAATTATAATCCAGAAACAGTTAGTACTGATTATGATATGTCTGATCGTCTTTATTTTGAAGAAATATCATTTGAAGTTGTTATGGATATTTATAATCATGAAAATCCAGAAGGTATTATATTATCAATGGGTGGACAATTATCAAATAATATTGCTATGGATTTACATAGACAACAAGCTAGAATACTTGGTACATCACCAGAATCAGTTGATGGTGCTGAAAATCGTTTTAAATTTTCAAGAATGTTAGATAAAATTGGTATATCACAACCAAGATGGAAAGAATTAACAAATTTACAATCAGCTATTAATTTTTGTGAAGAAGTTGGTTATCCATGTCTTGTTAGACCATCATATGTATTATCTGGTGCTGCAATGAATGTTGCACATTCAAATAAAGATCTTGAATCATATTTAAAAAATGCAAGTGATGTAAGTAAAGAACATCCAGTTGTTATATCAAAATTTATACTTAATGCTAAAGAAATTGATGTTGATGCTGTTGCATATGATGGAAGAATATTATGTATGGCTGTATCAGAACATGTTGAAAATGCTGGTGTACATTCTGGTGATGCAACATTAGTAACACCACCACAAGATATTAATTCAAAAACACTTGCTAAAATTAAAGCTATATCAAGAGCAATTGCAGCTAATTTAGAAGTTACTGGACCATTTAATATGCAATTAATTGCTAAAGATAATGAATTAAAAGTTATTGAATGTAATGTTAGAGTATCAAGATCATTTCCATTTGTATCAAAAACATTAGATCATGATTTTGTTGCAATGGCAACTAAAATTATTGTTGGTGAAAATGTTGAACCAGTTGATGTACTTGCTGGTTCTGGTAAAGTTGGTGTTAAAGTACCACAATTTTCATTTTCACGTCTTGCTGGTGCTGATGTTACACTTGGTGTTGAAATGGCATCAACTGGTGAAGTTGCTTGTTTTGGTGATAATAGATATGAAGCATATCTTAAAGGTATGATGAGTACTGGTTTTCACATTCCAGAAAAAGGTATACTACTGTCAATTGGAAGAATCACGGTAAATATATATATTTATTAAATTAACTATCACTAAAAATTTATTATTAATTTTATATTTATTTATAATTTTTTATTACAGCATAAAGAGGAAATGTTACCATCAATTGCAAGTTTATATGAAATGGGCTATAAACTATATGCAAGTTCAGGAACTGCTGATTATTATAATGAACATGGAATTGAGGTAAGAAAATTAATTAAATATTTAAATATATGTAGTTTCATTGAGAATCGTGTCTTTTGATTTTGTTAAAGATATAACTGTTGATAATTCATTTTTTTCTAATTCATCTTCATGAACAATAGCCATTGTAACATGTTTTTTTTCTACATTTGAATCAATTTTTTTATTTACTAATAATTCATCTTGATTAATTTCATTTGTATTTTTAATAATATCTATATTATTTATTTGAGATTCAACCATATTTTTATAACGATCTTTAAGACTTGTTATAAATAATGGTGGATCACTATTACGTTTTGGTGTTTTTGGTGCATTTATTATTAATTGATTATTTATTATTTTATTTTTTATTATTTGAATTTTATTTAAATGTATTTTAGCATCATCTTCGTATATTGAATTTTCTGATAATAAAACTGCTAATCTTTCTGCATGTTCAATATATAAATTTTTTTGTGTAACTGCTTTATAATTATGATAATATTCAGCAATATTTATAAAATGATTAATGAAAAAATCAAGAAGTAAATTTAATCTTTTTGATTCCATTTCACCACATCTTACCTGTAAAAAAATTAATTAAATTAAATTTATTTATTTATTTATTTTATTTTTTCTTAATTAAATAATTTATATAAATTATCATACCGCAATTTCAATAACTTGATCATATGATGTTTCAGCATCAATTAATGTTTTATTTTTAATAATTTTTTTTCCATAAATTTTTGTATAATCATTAATTTGTTTAGCTGATTTCCAAAAACCATTTGTTTGTTCATAATCTTTTTCTATATCATTTAATTTTGACAATGATTTTGAAATATTTTTTTTAATTAATTGTGGATTTATTAATAATAATACATCTTCAGTTAATATTTTTAATAATTTACTACAATCAAATATTGGAAAAAATTTTTTACTATGTTTTATATTTTGCATTGCATGTAATATATACATTATTGGATTTTCAATAATTCTTTTTAATTGTTTTTGTGATCTTAATAAATATATTTTACCTTGAAATAAATTTTTATCTTTTATAAAATAATCTGGTAATATTGGTATATCTTGACTAATTGATTTATATAATGAATTTAATAATTTTAATAAAAATTCACCAGTTCTATATTCATTATATTTTAATAATTGTTTATCATCATCATCTTCAATTAACCAAAATAATTGATTTTTAATATGTAAACATGTTAAACCAATAATTGAATTAACTGGTTTAAAAAATGTTTTTTGTAATAATAATGATATAATATAAACTCTTGTTTGTGATGATGTCATTGATAATTCAAGATATCTTTCAGCTGCTGGAAATGTTAATTCCCATTCAATATTATGTAAATTATTATCAATATTTTCTGTATAATAACCTTCTGGTATAATATAACAACCAGATTCATGAATTTTTTTAATAATATTTATATTTGGCCATATACCTCTTTTTCTATCAATCCATTCATTTGCAATTGATGGCCATGATGACCATATACATGGTATTATATTAAAATTATCATCTTTCATAAATATTGGTGGATCTAATATTTCTAATTTATCACGATAAATAATAGCACCATCTGGTTCTTGATCATTATTATTAAATCCCATTATTTCAGATAATTCATTTGTAAAAAAATCATAAAAATAATTCATAAATTTTGTACTATTTAAACAAAGTACACCATAATTTCTATTATACAATACACTTTTTACAATAACATCTTTATTTTTATTATAATTAAATTTATTTTTTCTATCTTTTCTACAATTATATATTTTATCTTCAGCAATAAGTGTAAAACAATTTTTTGGTATTTCTGAATTATTAATATTATTATTATTATTATTTAATGATAATTTTTTTAATTTATATATTTTATTTTTTGGATAAAAACTATCACTATCACTTTCAATTATTGTATAATTACCTGATCTATAACCAGAACTTGTACTTTCAACTGTACTATCTGATGATGATGATGATGATGATAATTCTTTTATTTTTATTAATTGATTATTTATTGTATTTTCATTTGTTATTAATTTTTCTACATTATTATAATCATAATTATTAATATCATCATCATGTAAAATTAAATTTCCGCTTCCGCTTAATTTCTTATCTTTATTTGATATTACAGTATCAATAGTTGTTTTATTTGTACTATATATACTTTCATTATCATCACTATATATTGCATCATTATGATTTATGTTAGTTTTTTTTTTTGATGGATTAACTTCTAATCTTTGGAGCATTACATATCCTAGAAAAAAAAAAATAAATAATAATAGAATTTTTATTTATTATTTATTGTTTAGTAAAATAAACAATAATTTTTTATTACCTTTGTGTTCACTTTGTTTCAATTGCATATTATATATTAATGCTTCATTCATACTACTGTATGGTGATGCATAATTTTGTTCAGTAACTTCAATATTATCATAAACAATAAATACACGTATTGGTTGAAGTGGTTCTATACAAAATATATCATGTTTTGCATATGCAAAATCAATTTTTTTAGCAACTTGTTCTTGTAATATATCTGGTACAAGAGCATGTTTTTGTACTGGAAGACAAGAATTAAATTCTTTTTCTTTTAATGATATTGGTGTTTCTCTAATTATTTTTATTTCTCTAAAAAAATTATTATAAATTTTATTTTTATTATTTTATTAATTAAATACACTACACTTTATTTTATTAATTTAAATAAAAAAACATAATTAAACTTACTCATCAAAATTTTCAAAAAATTGTACACACATCATAAGATTATTTAAAATAAAAATTTCTGGATTATCTTCAAGTGTTTTACGTAAAATTTTCATATCTGGATCATTTAACCATTTATTATAACTATCATTTGTTAAATTTACTGATACATTTGATTTTTTTTTATCATTTTTTGTTAATATTTTTTCTTTACGTTTTGATTTAATATTACCCATTTTTAAATTTATAATATTATTAAACTTATATGGCATTTATAATTTATATATTATTATAAATTAATTATATTTATAATCGTTCATTATCATTGATATTTATTATTATTTTTATACGTAAATGTTAACGAACTTGTTGAAGGAAATTTTACCACTAAACAAGTTAAAATTGTTTGTTATAACAGTTAGCCCCTCATTGGTATCAAATGAAATGATTATACCTTGCGATAAATATCATGAGTATTATCAAAACTTACAAGGCCGATGATTGGTCAATTGGCTATCAAACATTGATAAATAATTTATATTGAAATGTTCGTAGAAATAACATTCCCACCATATTTATTTATTTTCTAAAATCGTCATAGTAATCCAATACTTTTTATCTGACATATTGCTTAATTTAAAATTCTAAAAATTATATACCTATATTTAAAAAATATATTTTAACATTTTTCTTTTTTTTTTTTAGGTTGAATCAGTTTCATGGACATTTGAAAATATTGATGTTAATGAAGATACTAATTCAAATGAACTTCGTCATTTAGCTGATTTTCTATCTGAAAAACATTTTGATTTAGTTATTAATTTACCAATGACAAATGGTGGTGCTAGACGTGTATCAAACTTTATGACTCATGGTTATCGTACACGTAGACTTGCTGTTGATTATTCAGTACCACTTGTAACTGATGTTAAATGTGCAAAACTTTTAGTTGATGCAATTAGTAAATGTGGTGGTAAAGCACCACGTATGAAAACACATACTGATTGTATGTCATCAAGAAGAATGATTAAATTACCTGGTTTTATTGATGTTCATGTACATACTAGAGATCCTGGTGCAACACATAAAGAAGATTTTGCATCATGTACAGCAGCAGCACTTGCTGGTGGTGTTACAATAATATTTGCAATGCCAAATACAAATCCAGCTGTTATTGATCATTCATCATTTGCATTTGCTAAAGAAAAAGCTACAGCTGGTGCAAGATGTGATTATGCATTATTTTTAGGTGCATCATCAGATAATCATAATATTAGTTCAGAAATAGCACCAATGGCAGCTGGTTTAAAAATGTATTTGAACGAGACCTTCACAACTCTTCGATTAAATGATCTCGATGTATGGGACAAGGTAATAAATCCATTTATTGATAAATTTAATTATATAAATATATATCTCTATCTTTATAATCAATAGATATTTTTTACAATTTTAATAAAAAAAATAATACATATTAACAATGCCTAATCATAAAACTGATAACATTAAATCTTTATTTCCTGATAGAGTTTATAGCATACTTATTTATTATAAATTTATTTGTATTTTATTTAATAGCATATTAAAAATTGGCCAAAAAAATATCCATTATGTGTACATGCTGAAAGACAAACAACTGCTGCTGTATTATTATTAGCAAGTTTACATGAACGTCCTGTTCATGTTTGTCATGTTGCAAGAAAAGATGAAATAAATATTATTCGTGCTGCTAAAAAAAAAGGACTTGCTGTTACATGTGAAGTATGTCCACATCATTTATTTTTAAGTCAAAATGATTTAGAAAAAATTGGTAGTGCTAAAGGACAAGTTAGACCAATGTTAGCAACTCTTGAAGATCAACAAGCTCTTTGGGATAATATGGATATTATTGATTGTTTTGCAACTGATCATGGTAATTTTTTTATTAAATATATAAATTTTATATTAATTAATAATTATAGTTTATGTAAATTTATTAATTTATATATGTATATTATTTATTTATTATAGCACCACATACAGTTGAAGAAAAAGAAGGTGAAAAACCACCACCTGGTTTTCCTGGTCTTGAAACAATTTTACCACTTCTTTTAAATGCTGTTCATGAAGGAAGACTCACAATGGAGGTATGAAAATAAATATAATTTTTATTGTATATATCTTTAATCACATAATTAGATAGTTCAAAAGTCCAATTGGACTTATCAGTAAAATTCAATTAAATATTACAGCAATCAGTTTTAAACATTTAAAGATAAAAAAAAAAACTAATAATTTATCATTTTTTTGTTTAAAGAAATTTATTCAAAAGTTTTTTTTTTTTTTTTTTTTTTACATTAATTCTTGAGTATTACAATACATTTTCTGATAAATATTAATCGAGTTCTCAGTAATCTTTTGATGATAAAAGCCAATCTGTATATTTTTTTTTAAAAAAAAAAAAAAAAGCTTTTAATTTTGCAAATATTTATAGTATAAAAAAAATATTATTTTCAGGATATAATTGATAAATTTTATCGTAATCCAAAAAAAATATTCAATATTCCTGATCAACCAAATACATATGTTGAAGTTGATCTTGATGAAGAATGGACAATACCAGATGCAATGCCATTTACAAAATCAAAATGGACACCATTTGCTGGAATGAAAATTCATGGTAGAGTACACCGTGTTGTATTACGTGGTGAAGTTGCATATGTTGAAGGTCAAATATTAGTTAATCCTGGTTTTGGTCAAGATATCAGAGATGTACAAAAGAATTTAAAAATACAATCAATATTACATCCACCAACAATTGAAACATTAAGTCATGTTAATTCAGCATTACAAAGACTTACTTTATCAACTCCAAATGATACATTACATGTTAATGATGTTAATGAATATCAACATAATCATATTAATACAAAACCAAATGTACATTTTGATTCTGATACTGAAGAACGTGAATTATCAAAATTACGTCCAATATCACCACTTTTAAATTCTGTTAGTACACGTACATTATATGATAGTAATTTACATACAACATCTGGTCATATTCATACAACTCATGGTCTTGCTGGTCATCATATTCTTACAGCAGATATGTTTACAAAAGAACAATTAAATGATATATTTAATTCAGCTCAAACATTACGTATATGTGTATTAAAAGAAAGACCATTAGATCATATATTAAAAGGTAAAATAATGGCATCAATATTTTATGAAGTATCAACAAGAACATCATGTAGTTTTTCAGCAGCAATGTTAAGATTAGGTGGTAGAGTTATACATATGGATGGTACAACATCATCTGTTAAAAAAGGTGAATCATTAGAAGATTCAGTTGCTGTTATGGCTGGTTATGCTGATACTGTTGTATTACGTCATCCAGAACCAGGTGCTGTTGCAAAAGCAGCACAATATTGTCGTAAACCAATGATAAATGCTGGTGATGGTGTTGGTGAACATCCAACTCAAGCATTACTTGATATATTTACAATTAGAGAAGAAATTGGTACTGTTAATGGTTTAACAATAACAATGGTTGGTGATTTAAAACATGGAAGAACTGTTCATTCACTTGCAAGATTATTAACATTATATAATGTTAATTTAAGATATGTTAGTCCAAAAGGACTTGATATGCCTGATCATGTTAGACAATATGTTAAACAAAAAGGTATTGATCAAAAAGATTATGATAAACTTGAAGATGTATTACCGGATACAGATGTACTTTATATGACAAGAATACAACGTGAAAGATTTACATCACAAGAAGAATATGATCAAGTTTGTGGACAATTTGTTGTTACACCAAAATTAATGACTGCTGCTAAAAAGAAAATGGTTGTTATGCATCCATTACCACGTAATTTTGAAATAAGTCCTGAATTTGATTCTGATCCACGTGCAGCATATTTCCGTCAAGCTGAATGTGGTGTATATGTTAGAATGGCACTTCTTGCTATGATTTTAGGACGTTTTTAATTAACAAACTTAACATACTTAATATTCATTTAAATAACTGCAGTATAATTTTATAATTATCAACAAAAAACATGTGCCTATAATGATTTTTTTATTTCAATTATAATAAAATTGAATAATTTTTTTTATAATTTTACATACACAGACATTTTTAACGTGATATTTTAAAAATCATAATAATTTTTTTTTTTTTTTTCAAACAAATAATATTTTACATAAAAAAATTGTGTTTAAATTGACCTTAAGTTTATGACTTTATTTTACTTTAAATGATAAGATAACAATGAAAATAATACATTTTAAAAATAATTGCATAAAATGTTGTGTAATGATATTGACAAAAAATCCATAATTTTGCTATTTAAAATGTCTTTTTTTTTTTTTATAAACTTAGAATAGCCATATAAAATATAAATCATGTTGATTTTATTCCATAAATTTTAACAATTAATATTTTAATTCATACACATGTATATTTTGTATTAAACAATAATTAAAAGTGAGAATTTATATACCTGACAATAAAAAGTGATTTCATATAAAATTAGTTGAATTACTTTTCCGATTATTTTTAAAAGCCTTATAATGATTAATGATAAGTTAGGATTAATATTTAATTATTTAACAATAATTATAAAAAACTTATTTTTAATTTTATTATTATATTTATTATTAAATATTAATGATAGTAATATTAATGTTGATCACTGGTACTTGAATATCAAGTTCAAATTTATTTACAAATTATTTAGAGTATTTAATGGAATTTAAAAGTATTTATATTTAAATTGGCACTGAATGTTGGATTATAAAAAATTGTTTATTCTTTTTTCTTTTTCGTTGATCAAACAAAATTTAAAAAAAAAAAAAAAACAGAGAAAGTAGCACCTCGTGACTTTAACGAAATCACGTATTACGATTGAATTTTTTTTTAAAAACCATTACAACATGATTTTTTTTTTTTTCTTTTAATTTAAATTATATTTAAATAATGAAATACTTATATTTAAGTCTTGACTGGTTATTTAAATATTATTTTTATAACTGATTATTATCAAACAATTTCATCTGACATTCTGGTTGAGCCAAAATTTGTAACAGAATTTGGACACATATCTTTGGCAAGTGATTTATGATCATCATTATTTTTTCTTCGTTGTGATATTTTTAATCGCATTTGTTTTCTTGTTAATAAATCATGTTTTCTGTAAAAAAAAAATAATAATTTTCTTCAACTTTATGAACAATATCTGTTCAAAAAAAATATTATAATTTATCTGATTGAATAAATTAATAATTTAATTTTTACAAATGCTTTATAAATTTTTTGATGCAAAAAAAAATATATAATTAATAATTTATATACATACTGTTGCCGACAATCCATTAATATTGCCAATGAAAATAATATTATTATTGCAACAATTATTCCAACAACTACAACAACCAGGGTCACGATCGCGTTCTCTTCTTCTGATGTAAATGGACTCATTGTCGTCGATGAATTGAATCCATCTGTAATAAAATTATTATTACCATTATTCAATATTATTATTAATAATTATATAGTCTTGATATATTCTTTTGTCAAAAGAATACAGACTAATATATTTATTTATTAACAAAAGAATTTGACCAAAAAAAATAACATTTTACTGACGTCAATGATTTTTTTAAATAATAAATTTGATTATTATTTTATGTTACCCATCTGCACGTATGTTCAATCGGAAGTCTTGATAAAAATATACGTTTATAATTTACAAAAATACATATATACCACATCCTCATTATTATATTATCAAATTAATATAAATAAAAATTAATTTCACAACAATGAAATGAAAGAAATTGTTTTCTGTTTTTAAATTTTAATATTTATAAATAAAATAATTAAATTTGATGACTTTTTAAAAATATGTAATTATAATTTTGTGTTTATTTTTTTTATGATTTATATCACAATTTATATTTTATTTGAATTTTTTTTTTTTTTTTTTGAAGCAATGCCACTGTCAGAGGCGTAACTGCACGTGTTTATTTCGATTTTTTTTTTTTACTATCATACTATCACTGTCCTTCAGAAAATAATTTTTTAGATAAATCATTATAGCTGTTTATTTATTTAATAATTTACCATTGTAAAAAAATTTTAAATAATTATTAAATATTTAAATTATATAGTGACCTTGAATACCAAGGTTGATACTTGTATTTCTATCAAAATATATTTTACTAAAAATCATTTATTAAATTTTAAATAAAAAACAAATTTACAAACTATTAAATGTAAAATTATAAAAAATAGAAAATTAAACTAACATTATTTAATTTTAGAAATTCAATTTATATAAATTCCAATAACTTTTTAAGTAAATTTTTGTTTTTTCTATTTAATATTGACTCACCTGTAGTATTAGTTAACATATTTTTCGTGGTTATTATATCCATAATTAAATAGTTAATTTATAAAAAAAAACTATTATAAAAAAAACAACAGATTAGTAAATTTACTGTGAAAAAAAAAAATATATATTTATGAAAGAAACGGAAGTCGTTGTAGGTAGTAACCGGTCCGAGATTCTAAAGTAAACTGTCGAACACATGCTATCATGCTATTCAATTTGCCTCTTTCATTTGAGTGAAAATTTTTTTATTCCCAGTATGTATATTATAGTCTGATCACGTACGTATACTACAAAAAAAAAAAAAAAAAAAAAAAAAATACTTGGTGTATATTTTACGACAGTAATCAAAGTTGAAAAGAGGAAAATCTTCGTAACACCAGTAGAATGTTTCGTACCAGGTACGAAAAGAGACAGCTATTCATGTCTATACAGTCATTCTAAAAAAATTCAAGAATACATTCAAGTTTATTATAATTTATAAATAAAATATATACTTACTTTTTTTGTTAAAAAACAATCTATAAATAATTTTTTTTTAATGTGTATAATTTTTTTAAATTGATACAACAATTTGTTAAAATTTTATTGTCATATTTCAATGTAGTTATTTAATTTTTAAAAATTTAAATTATCATTATTTGTAAATTTATACTCAATTATGTTATTTATATATATTTTTATGTTACAATGATTATTATAGTTAACACATTTATAATTTTTTACAGTACATTGGGGGAGATAATAAATAAAAAAAAAAAAAAAAATCCAGACAGAAAATAAAATGTGATAATTATTTAATGTATATTTAATGAAAAAAAAATTTATATTTTATTTTATAAATATGTAAAAAAAAACAAAATTAAAATAGTAAATAATTAACTGTACAATTATTTTTAATTATAAATGTATTTTTAATTTTTTTTTCTTTGAATCATCGACTACGAAATTGTTGAAATGAAAAATATGCATCAATTCCATGTATAACTCCAACAACACCACTCAGCATCTAAAATTAAATTTAAATTAATTATAAATAAATAATATAAATTAAAATAATAAATAAATATTTACATATGCTGCTATCATTGCTGGATAAACTTCAAAACCTGGAGTTATATAATAATGTGGACCAAGAAAAAATTTTGTTGAAAAACATAGATAACTTGCTGAACTGAGATAAAGAAAACTAGCAAGAGTATTAAACATCATTTCCTAAAACAAAAAAAAAGATAGATTAAATAAATTATTCAAAATTATAAAACAAATGTTGATAAATAATTTATAAAAATTACTTACAAAAAGTGATGATCGAATAAGACGATATGTTTTTTCAGAAACAATATAACAAGCTAATAAAAGTGCAGATGTCAAAAAACATCCTGATGCTGTTGTTAATGAACTTTCATAAGCTGATCCAATTGTTGAACTATATCGAAGACCATAATTAATTAGTAAACTTTGTATCATTCCACTAATTAACTGTAAAAAAAAATATAAAAAAATAATTAATATACATTAAACAAAGAGTGTTGTTAACTGATGGATTCAGCAAATGATCATCAAAAGACAAATAGCTATTGTCTATTTGTCATTACAATAATGATATTATTGTTAAATTATAATTATTAATATATTTAAATAATTACTGTTTCTGCAAGTTTAACAGCACCAGGAAGAGTTTTAAGAAATTCTATGTGAATACAAGTACAGCAACGACACCAACAACATGATATACCACCAGCACCATGACTTGGAGCTGATGACATTCTAATAATTGGACCACCATTACTATTTTTAACCATCTTGTTTTTAAAATCAACTATTTATCTTTGTTCTTATAAAATCCAATTTTACAACCCTTTTATCAATTATTGTATTGTATTTTACACTTTCTTTGGTTATTAAATTTTTATAAATATTTTTAAATTTTTTTTTTAATAACAAAGTTATGTCTTTGGTGTTTGAAATTTAAGAAATGACTGAATTACTTGGGGTCTTGGTTTTAAAAAACACGAGTGTCATTACACCCCCTGCATCGTTGTCGAGACAACATCCGTGGTATTAAATCTATTTTCAGCACGCGCCACAACAAAATAGTTTTACTATAAATTTACATTCTAACAGCTGTATTTTTTATATAAAATAATAATAATAAAATTAAGTTAATATTAAAAATATATATTAGTAATTTATTTTACATTAAATTTGATTATCAATTAAACAATTAAATAATTTTAAATTAAATTATTTTTAATTATTTAAAATATTTTTTATAAATATTAGTCATATATTTATTTTTAACTAAATAAATTAAACAAAAGCTTTAAAAATATTTCAGACTTTAAATTTTATTTGTGTTTAAAAATGATTATAAATTTAAAAAAAAATATGCATCATATTGTTGATTTATAAAAAAAAAAAATTGTATATTTTGTATAAAAATAATTTTTACTTTAAGTACAATTTTTCAAAAATAATTATGTTATAATTTTTCAGGTATATTTTTAATTTGTGCATTTGATTTCTTTGTTTATCATTTAAAATTTTGATTAAAAATTAAATTATAAATATTTTTTTTTTTTTTTATAATCACAAATATTGATCATTTTGAGTAATAATTTAAAGGCCTCGATAAGAACGTGATCCAAGAATAGTACTGAAGAGATACAGAACTCCATTAATAGTACCAAGAATCTAAAAAATTAAATAAAATAATAATTATATATTTTGATATTTATTTTGTAAATTTGTTCTTTAAGATATACTTACAGCTGCCATCAAAAGAAGATCACCATTTCTATTATTTTGATTTTTAACTAAAAGATTAATTGAAGCTGCAAATACCAATGCAAATGCAATTGCATGATAAATTGGTTCCTGAATAATTAAAAAAATAATAGATTAATAAATAATTTACAATATTAAATTAGACAGAGATTTGTTTGTTTTTTTTTTTTAATAATTTTTGGAAGAATATACGTACAAATATTGTTTTAGATAAAATTGAATCAGTTGATATTGACAAGAGACAACTTAATACAATTGCAAAAGTTGCAATTGCAAACGTCGTTGTCATAAGAAGGAAAAATAAATTTTCTCCATGATAATATGAATTATGATGAGCCATCCATACTAGCACAACACAAACTATTCCCAAAATCTATGAAATAAAAAAAATACAAATTAAAAATTTACACAATAATTATTTGTTTTTTTTCTGTATATAAAAAGAACACTTGTCATCGATTTCGTCGTCAACAAAATTATTATTATTATAAATTAAAAATTAATAATAATATTAATAAAACAATAAAATGTTATTTAATTAATTAATTTATCAACAAGTTAATAATTACGAATGATGATATTAATAATCAATTAATAAACTTTTCTTGTAATAAAATTATTCAATCATTTTTTTTTCTAAAGTAATAAAATAATAAATCGTATTTCTTTTTTTTCCATTTTATTAATAAATTCAATCAATCAACAATTAATAATAATAACATTAACAACAATAATGAATTTATAAATTTTTTTAACAAAGAAATCAATCAACTTCATCAATAAATTATTACTATTTATATTTAATAAGTTAATAACTACAAATAGTCATAATTTGATCATTAAAAAAATATATTTATAAATTGTTCATTATTATTAATAATAACAATAAATCAAACAATTGTTTTTAATAAATAATTTTTCATTTTTAATTATAAATTATTCATATTATATTCTGTAAAAATTACTATTGTATTTATTAATTTTATTCATAAATGATTAATTTTAATAAATAATAATAATAACATTAAAAATTTTTGATAATATAATTATTATAAATAAATAAATAAATTTACCAATTCGAGAAGTTTCAATGCTCCACGATAAGTCTTCATGAATCCTGTGTTAATAATAATTGCTGAAGTTGATGTTGTGACTGTTGCTGTCCTGACAGTAACTGTATGTGACATTGTTGATGTATTATAACTTAAATCCTGAAAACTATAAATATATATTTAGATAATTATAATAACCAAATACAGAAGTTGTTTTTTTTTATTATGATTATTAAATAATATAAAAGGTAAGACTAGTTTTTTTTTTATTATATTTTTATGTACATCTTGTGATTCATCAGTAAGAATCCAGGACAAGGCCATGTTTTCGTGGGTCGACCTAAATACAAAAATTTAAAAAAAAAAAAAGAAAAATAATGTATGGATAATTTTATTATATACACGTAATGTCCACATATTATTAAAAATAACTTTGACCTCATAAGTTTTTATTATTTATCAAATTTATATATATCTTATCCATTTAGTTTTATCACCAGTTGACTTTAAATGTAATTCAATATTTTCCTTATTCTATTATTAATATAACATAAGCAAAATTAATTCGACACACCCTTTTTTTTGTATAAATAAAATCAATATGATCAAAAAAAAAAAATACTGTTTTGTTTATATGAAACAGTGGATTAGATCATCAGGCTATTTTTTTTTTAACTGCCTGTTTTTATTCACCTACATGAATCGAAACAAAAATAACATTTATACAAATAGAAATTTAATAATTTATAATAGAAATAAATACAAAAATTTCGATATCGAAAAAATTGATTTCAATTTGTATTAGACACTTAATTTTGATGTTAATTTTTAATTTTTTAATTGAAATTATTTAAATATTAAAAAATATATATTTGAATTATTAATTGGTAAATACAACAGGTAAAAAAACACACGTGTTGATATTTATATCACAACCACTTGTAGATACTAGATTAAATTTGATGTTAATAAATATGAATTTATAAAATATAATTAATTTTAGAAATTTTTTTATTTACTTACAAGTTTATGTGATTCTTTTAATATGCTTGATGTTCACTGGCTTACTGTGACTGACTGGGACTGCCCATTTCGTTACGACAACTTTACAATTCCGTGGGTTTACGTCATCGATGATATCACTTATATTTTAGCGCAGTCGTAGACTATAAAAAAAAAAAATTTATAATACAAAAAAAATCAGGTAAAAAAATTATGATTAAATATTTAATTAAATTAAACACAACATTTATTTTTATAATTAGAAAATTATTTATTTATTTTTTTTTGATAATATTAAAAGTTTTTGTATGTTTAATTAATATTAGGATATTTATTATTAATTAAAAAAATTATTTATAAATAATTTTATAAATATATTGTGTTGTAGTAATATAATTTGTTTGTTTTTTTTTCTTTTTTTTTTTGTTGTGAAATAATATTTTTAATAATTATTTCAAATTAAATTTAATTACTTTTAGGTGATATAAATTATTATTCATCTTTTTTTTTTGTCGTTATATAAATTTAATTATGTTTATTATTTAATAATAATTTGTAAAAGTTTTTTGTAATTTTAAAATGAATCTAGATAAAGATTTTTAAGACAGTAATGTTTTTATTTATCTATATTTTTTTTGAGTTAATTTTTATAATTTCATTTTTATTTTTTTTGTTAATTTATAATATATATATATAGCATTTTAAATTTTAAATATTATTATAATTTTTTATAAATAAATAAAAACATTAAATGAAAATTGAAAACTCAATATTGTAAATGAATTTTTATATATTTTTATTTTTGAAATATGATAAAATCTATAATTGAAATTATTAAAAAGTTACAATATATTGTGATGAATAAATATTTTTTTTTACAACATTATTATATTTAATATAATTCTCATACACAATTAAAAAATTACACAATTGTACTTTTAATACATGTGTAAAATAATAAATCATCAGAAAAAAAAAGTCTTTTATTTGGTAATATTTTAGCCAAAAATTATTAAATATTTAAAAAATAAAAATTCAAGTGAACACATAATATTAATTACATATATAAATTAATATTTTTATTTGAAAAACACTTATTAAATATTTGGGTTATCTATTTTGTATTAATGAGTCGTAAATTTTATTGATATTAATAATGATTTTATGACTGATAATTAAAAAAAAAAATCTTCAAGTTATTTTAATTTAAAAAAAAAAAATAAACAAAAATAATAAAATTTTTGTTGATAAATTATCAGGTACTTTGATGGCCCATATTACTGAGTTTCTGTATTTTTCCATTCAAGCCATAAAAAGTATGTACCAGCTGCATAAGCAAGCATATCTAAAATTCCAAAAATCTATAAAATAAAAAGATAAATAATTATATAAAAAATATTTAAATAAAAATATTTTTTTATGTTGATAATAAATTTCAATAAACATTCGTTTATATTAATAATCAAGTTTAAAATTTTTAATTATCTTTTTTGTTTTTAAATCTAAATAGACTTACTGTTGCACCAAGATAACTGGTTCTTGCAATCAAATGCCAAATAACAGATATCAATAATAAAACAGTCCAACCAGCAGTGTTGATAAATTCCTAAAAAAAATATTAAAATTTATTTTATCATAATTTTAATTATATATTTTTATTTAATAATTATTATTTATTATTTTTATTACCGTTAGCATCCAGTTGATTGGAACTCTAAGATTTTCACGAATTGAAAAAAGATAAACAATTATCCAAATAAGTGTAGCAACAAATGCTAATGTTGAAAATGTCATCAGAAATTGACTGAATGCTGAAGATGCCAATGCACTGCAAAAAATTCCAACTACCTAAAACAAAAAATAAAAAATATAATTATTAATAAAATGAAAGTAAAATTAAATATTTTTATAAAAAAAAAAAAAATTTATATTATGAAATAAGATAACATTTTAATAAATTACAGTGGGTGATAAACGTGGGTTAAATTTTGGAAAATAAATATTAATAAAACGTGGGTTTAAATTATTTTAATAAAAAAATATATTTTAATAAAAATAGAAAATTAAATAATATATACCAATATTAATTTTATTTATCAAAAAATATTATTTTTAATTTTAATCAATCATTAAATTATTGGAATTATTAGCTAATATTTTTAATGCTTCATTTTTAATAATAATATATTCTTGTTCATATTTTTCACTCCAATTATCTTCATCATCATCATCATCATCAATATTTTGTGATGATTCATCATTATCTTTAAATAAATTATCACAATCAGAAAATTCTTTAACAATTGATTGATTAAATATATCTTGATAATTTAAAATTTTATTTTTAGCTTTTATTAATTTATTTTTTTTTTCATTTTGTTGTTCAATAAGTGGTAATCTTTTTAAATTTAATTCAATTGGATCAAGTTTTTTTTTATTAATTAATATTTTTTTCATAAATTCAATATTATTTAATTTTCTTATAGTATCTTTTGTTTTTGGTATATTATTAATTTTTTTATCAGCTTTAATTTTAGATAATTTTTGTTGTTCTTTGATAAATTTATCACGTGTTTCTTGTTGTTTCTTTTTAATTTCATTATCAATTCTTTGTTTATTTCTTTCAATTGCAATTTTATTATTATTTAAATAATCATATTGCCATTTTAAAAATTTATTTTTCCTTTCAATTTCACGTTTTATATATTTTTTTAACCAAATAATTCTTTTATTATTATTATCATCATCATCATCATCAACATCAACAACATCATTCTTATTATCATTATTATATTTTTTTTTTTTATAAATTTTAAAAGCACCGTTGTAGTCACATACACCAATGTATTTTGAGTATAATTTCCAAGTGTCTTGTGTATATAATCCCGTTATTAACTTTCCAGAAATAGTTTGTACATGGACCGGTTCACATGTCTTACAGTAAATATCCCAAGTTTCAAGGTAACCATCATCACGTGAAAGAATAAATACACCAGGTGTATTTGTCCAACAACAATCAGTATAATAATAATTACATTTACGCCATAATAATGATATTAAATTTTCATCATTCCAAATTGAAAATATATGTCCTCCAATTGTTAATAATAAATTATTTATAAATTTATTTCTTATTATTTTTGTAATTGGACCATCATGTATTATTGATGATTTACAAATAATATTTATATTTTCATTATTTATTTGTTCATAATCTTGACCTTGCCATGTTATTAATAATATATCACCAAGTATTGTTGTTATCCATAAATGTCTTGGTAATTCTTCACAATCAATTGTTAAATTATCATAATTATCAAATGATGGTAAACAAATATTTAATGTTATTAAATTATATAATTCTTTTGTTGATGTTTTAACATTTAAATAATAAATTGGACTTAATATTTTATCAAATTTTTCAATATTATCATCACTTGACATTGCAATTGTAACATTATTTTTTAATAAATTTATTTTAGAATTAATATCCCAAATAAATATTGTTCCATCTTTTGATAATGTTATAAATTGTATATTATTTTTGTCATCATTTTTTATTAATTTTCCATTATTATTTATTTTTAAATATGATGGTAACCATTGAATTGATTTTACTGATGATAAATGTGATTTTTCAATATCAGATTCAACAATTTTAGATAATTTTATGATTTCTTTATTTATATTTAAATTATTTATATCATCAAGTTTATCATTTAAATCCCACATGACAATTTGTCCATTTGTACAACCTCCAACAATAATTGATGGTCTTGATGGACAAAATGATATAACTTGAATTTCTCTGTAATCTTCAAGAATAATTATTGGTTTTAATGAATCATTTAATGACCATATTAATGCACTTACATTTGTACAAATTGATTTATCATTATTATATTTATTTTTCATTATAATATTATGTGAATTTTCAACATATGAAATAACAATTATTCCATCAACACTTGGATGCCATGATACATCAGAAATAACTCTACCATTTGTTAATTCTAAATTAATTAAACAACAATCTTCAATTAAATTATAATTATTATTATCTAAATTTTCATAATAATAATTATTTTTATTTAAATTTGATACATCATCTGTATGTATATTTAATTGTGAATTATAATTAATAACATCAATTGTTAATTTTAAATTATTATCAAAAAATTTTATTAATGATTTATCAATAACTTTTGAATTATTATCATCATTTATTAATTCTGTTTCTTCAGTGATAATTTCTGATTGACCTAATGAACTACTTTCATCTTTATTAATTTGTTTTTCAGTATTATTAATTATATTAATTTTTTCATTTTCAATATTTATGTTAATTAAATCATCATACTGTGTCCATTTATTATTTTTATAACCCAAATATGTTTGGGTATTTTTATTAATTGATGATAAAGTTGTTTGAATTGATTCTGTTATTAATTTTAATTTAATATTATTAAATTTTTCATTAATTGATGGATATATTTCAACAAAACTATCACGACAATCATTTGAATTACGATTTTTTAATATTATATTTTTATTTGTTTTAATTATTTCAATTTCAATAAATGGTCTATTATTTATTAATTTAGTTTCATCAATTTTTTTATCATAAAATT
This sequence comes from Lysiphlebus fabarum, assembly GCA_011426435.1. NCBI lineage: Eukaryota > Metazoa > Arthropoda > Insecta > Hymenoptera > Braconidae > Lysiphlebus > Lysiphlebus fabarum. Next base: position 189,750 of record WSYQ01001132.1, read on the forward strand.
TAATTGCTTTATTATTTTTTTTTATCAACATATTTTTAACATGTTTATGTATATTTTTTGTAATTATTTTATTTCTATAAATCATATTATTTTTTGTTTCTTCAGTAAGACAAATTATAAAATTATTTGAATATAATTTTTTAGAATTATAACCAATTAATAATTCATTTGATTTATAATTTTTTAATTTATCTTTATAAATTTCTAATGATGAATTTTTTATTTCAGCAATTTTTAATACATCAAAATAATTTATAAAAGCCCATGGATATTCTAAAAATATATATTCATTTATTGTACATTTTAAAATTTTTTGTTCACTTTTAGATAATTTTATTTTAACTATATTTTCAATATTTTTAACTGGTGGTGACCAACTTAATGACTCTTCATCATCAATCAACACATTCTCAGACATTTTTTTTTAAATTTTTTTATTTATATTTGCAATGGATATAGAAATTTTCTTGACTTTTAGACATTAAAAATCAACTTGTTTTATTAAAATTAAATTTTTGTATCGACTAAACGTTGCTAAGGACGACAAGAGTTTTTTTTTCTATTAAAAATTTATATATATACATTTTTTATCTACAAAATTATATACAACTAAAATATTAAATTATCAAATATTTTTTATTTAGTTATAATTATAATAGTAAATATTTATACAATCATCTTTTTTTTATATTGTTTGTTATAATTACAATTATATTTTTTAAATATCTATTTATTTAGCTGTTTGTTTTTTTATTTTTATTCAAGTAAAAGTCACGCAATATGTCGATTATATTTCGATCGATGACCTGACCTTTGTGATACTTATCAACAAAAAATATAATCATAAAATTAAATAAATAAATAAATAAAATAAATATATAAATAATGCGTATTTTGTGTGTGTAGAATAGGTCGAGGTGTGTCCTCATTTTAATGAAATAAAAAAAATCTTGAATAAGTAATGAAATAAACAAAATAATTTTGATTTTATATTTTTTTTTTTTTCTATTGTGTAAATTATGACACAGTGTGAGAAAAATTTATGCAATTTAAACAATTGTTATTTACAAAAAAATAAAAAAAATAGTAAAGATTAAAAAATTTCATAGTTTTTTTTTTTTTAATTATTCTTTAAATAATTTTTTGGTGAATCAACATCTATAAATACTAAGCAATTTCTTTTAGACAAGACAAATTTTTTTTAAATCTTTTTTTATAATGACATTTGACCCTACTTGACGATGTGAAGAATCAACAATGTTCTCAGTGTTATATGCAATTAAAATAATCAACTTGGCTTGGCTATTATTAAAACAAAAAAAAATCTTTTTCTATTTTAAAAAAAAAAAATGAATATTTTAAATTTAAATAAAACATTATCTGTCAATTATTTTAACTAAAATTACAATTGATTATTAAAATAATAACAAAAAATTATTATTTTATTAATTTATATATTTTTTTTTTCAATAAATAATCATGAATTAATAATAAAACAAGCAGGAAATTGCTGTCAAAATATTTACCTACATATTCTACTAAAAGATAATTATATTATCAATTTATATATTTTCTATTTTAATTATTATTATGTATAAATAATGAAAATTTTTTATATTTAAATGTTCAAATAAAAAGGTATTTACATATTTTTATAGGTAAAAGTTGTATGTACAAATGACACACGTCTATTTACTGTTAATCATCCTCATTTTTACTATGAATATATTATTTATCTGATAATTTTGCAGATAATAATGCATCTGATAATAATTATAAAATACAAATAAATATTTAATTAAATTATTGAAATTTTTGTTTGTAATGATTGAAGTTTTGTATATTTTAATTACTATTATTCGAAATAAAAATATTTTAAAAATATCAGCAATACTTTGTTGTAATTTTGACGATATTATTTAAAACAGTAGTAATTTTTTAAATCATGGTTCAATGAACATACACACATAATTATTCTATACAACATTTCTTCGACTATCATAGTTGAATTACGATCCAAATAGAGTCATGGCTAACTGCGATTAGAATCAATATTGATACTATCGTCACAAAGAAGCTTGTAAGAAAAAAAAAATGTAAAAAAAATAAAACAGTAAAATATAAAAATAAACAGAGTAATAAACTTAGTGTATGATGAATAATACATTATAAATTTATTACAATTTAGTGAACTGAAAAGTCAATGGAATGTAACTAAAAGTATACCTTATTTAATTTTCACAGTCTCAATCCAACTTGTACATTAAATTTAACAATTTACAAGTTAATATTTATATTTATTATGTTACTTTGAGCTTTGACGTATTAAAAATAAAACCACAACAATATTTTTTTTAATAATAAATAAATATATACCAAGAAAAAATAAATATATTTATTTTTTTATTTAAAAATTTTTAAAAACCGGAAATCATCAATCTATCAGAAAGTGTTTCAAATTATTGTCTTGGTAATTTGCCAAGAAATTGATAATCTTGATGAAAAGTTTTAAAACATAAACAAAAAAGAAAAAATTAAAACAAAAAAAAATTTAAATTCATTGACTAAAATTGATGTCAAATATAAATTTTTATAAATTAAATTTAAATTATTTTTATTTAAAAAATATACAAGAATTTTCTTTATATTTTAAACTATTTATCTTTTAATTATTTCTATAAGTTTTATAGTTAATAAAAAAATAAATTTTTAAATTTAAAAATACTTAAGAAATTTAATTTTATCTCGTTATTGAATATGTATGACCTCGGAAATAACCAGAGTAATATACACATAAATAATAATAAATAAATGTACCTATACTTATATACATTCTTAAACATCAACTCTTTATACTATTGTAAACGAAATTTTCAGTATTTATAATTTTCAGTATAAACGTAAAAAAACAACCCACGCAATTCCCAGATTTTACACATCGAAATTATATTTTTTACTGGCACATTTTGTTTTTTTTAGTGTAAAAGTAAACTTTAAAATATATATTTTATAAATTTATTAATAAAATTTTATTTCTTCTAATTATTTTATTATTAAACAAAATGCATTTGTTATATTTATTTAATCAGATGGATTTACATTCGACATGTGATATATCGATTCAGATGGCATTGAAAATAATAAAAATAAAAAAAGTATATATGATTTCATAATTATTATTAGATTATTAACATGACACAAACACAATGTTATATATATATTTTTATCATTGTAAATTACGTAATTCCATAAAAAATATTTGTACTTTTTTTTTTCATTGTAAAATAGTGTAGGTGAATTTAAAAAAAAATATTGATAAACCAGTTTAAAAAAAAAATGAGTTGTTAATTTGTTTATTTAAAAAATATAACTATTTTTTTGAATTTATTTTATGTTAATGAATATATTATGTTGATGATGGCATCATCATGTAAAATTTTATGTAAATATGTTATTTTTAAATTGGGCATGAATAATTATAACAACAAAAAAATATATAAAGTAAAAAAAAGTATTTGTAATTTGTAAATTTTAATTATTTTAACAAACTGATTTTAAAATAAAATTACAAAAACAAAAATTAAAATTCATATTAAAATCTTTTTTAAAATTAAAAAAAAATATAATAATAATTTTTTAAATATAATATCAATAAACAATGATTTCATATCAATAAAATATTAATTTTTTTCTATTAAAATAATAAATTAATTAGACAATAAAATGGTCAGGATAAAAAAAAAATCATTGTAGCTATAATATTTATTCTTAATAAATATTAAATTCTTGAATATATATTAAAAAAAAAAAAAAAAAACAGTTACTGTTATTAATTTTTAATTTATAAGTAGGGTTTCTTGACGAATTGAATTTTCAATATATACATATCCATATGTGAACATAGTTACTGGTAACCCAGTTGAATAATTAATATAAATTTTCTTTAAAAATTATTTTAGAAAATTAATTTATTTATATGTTTTAACTTTTTAATTTAGTTTATAATTTTTACTATGTTTTATTTTTATTTAAAACATTTGTATATTTTTTTTTATTATTTTAACCGGTAGGATAAAATACGGTTGAATAAATATCTAGGACAAATATATACTGTACATTGAAACAGTCAGAAAAAATCATCATGTATGGTCACAAATAAAAACTTCAAGTAAAATCATCTTCAATCATTATCATGATTAATATTTGTTACAATTTTTTTTTTTTTTTTTAAATATATAAAAAAAATATTTATTTTATTTGTTTAAGAAAGAAATTGTAAGGTCAAACTAGTTTTGAATAAGTCAGCTGTAACCAAGATTATTACCGTTAATAACAGGTGCAATATTTTTTATTTAAAATCAAAATAATAAAGTACTTGTTTATTATTGTTTTAGTATAAAAAAATATTTAATAAAAAATTAAATTGATTAAAATATATAATTTACTTGTGAAATTATTTTATAAATACATGATTATATTTTTAGTAAATTTTTTAACTAATTAAAACTGTATTAATTTAATTGTATAATTTCGATGATTAATTTAATAAATATTGACAGCTTTTAACTTTTAATTTTTTTAATCTTTAACATTATTAAATTTAATTAAGAAGTGTTGATACTTAAAGCAACAATTGTAATTTAATAGTTGAGAGAAAGTGAGAAAGATTACTTGCATATATTTTTAAATAGTCTGATATAAAATTATCAGTAATAAAAATATAACAAGGAAAAAGTAAAAAGAAAAATATTTAAAAATAATTAAAAAAAAATGCTATTTGTTATTTTTAAATACTACGATTATTTTATATATATTTTCGAGCCTTTCCCTGAATCGAAATCTAAAGTGAACATTAACACTTATTTAAAATAGACACTTGATAATTTATTAAACTTATCGAAAATCAATATGATATTTACTCAACTGATATATCGATATAATTTCTTTAAAATAAAACTTAATTTATTACGAAATTATAACAAAAATAAAAATTTAAAGAGATAAACATTTTTTTTTTTGTGTCATCTCTAATAATATTTTTTTTTTTTGTTAAAAAAAGATATTTTAGTTATCTAAAAATATAATTTTAAATATTTAAAATTTTCTATTAAATTATTATATTTATATTTTTTAATAATAATAATAATATATAATTACTCACTGCTTGTACAATTTTTATAATTCCTGGTATTGTTTTAAAATATGGAATGTTGATTGTAAGTCCAGCAACAAAACTTGGTTGACCTGGCTCTGATTTAATAGTTGGTCCACGAGGATTATTTTGATTGGTTGATGCATCTTGTATTGTCACCACAGTCTCCGACATCATATTAAATTATAAATAAACTTTTTAATTATTTAAAAATATTATTTAACTAAATAAATATATAATTTATATTATTTTATTATTTATCTTGATTTTAGAAAAAAAATAAAAATATAGGCACGTTATTTGAGATTGTTTCAATGATTATTTATTGATAAATATTATTTATCATTATTTTAAAATAAAACACTTGTTAAATTTATAAAAATATACTGTCGACAGCTTTCAATGCTACGAAAGAACTGAATGTAAAATAGTATACATATTATGACCTGGCTACCACCACCACTACCAGTAATACCAGTGACCACAATTTTTTTTTATTTTTTCCCCCACTGATGTCATCAGTATATCCAAGATGATGATTTTTTTTTAACATTTAAAATCATCAAATTATTTAACTTGATATCAAGTTATTTGTACAAATATTTCTTTGGCATTATCATCATTGTTGAATAAACAAAAAAAAAAAATAGCAAAAGTTTTGAAAAAAGTAAAAAAGAATAATTCAAGTACCAACATACCTGTAACAAATGAATTGGTGCAAAATTAAAAAACCAAGTAGATGAGGTTTTAATTTATTCATCAGTTGATAATGGACCACAAATCCTGGAAGCCTGGAATCTTTTTGGATGAGCTGAAACAATCAAGTCAATTATCAATTGTTAATTAATTGATGAACATACTCGTTTTCTTAGCTACCATGTCACTGATTCTGGTGCATCATAAACAGTGATGTACCATTTGATAAATACATTGAAAATAATTTATAGTTCCATTAAAGATTTTGGATTTTGAAGTGCTTTTGCTTCAGAACTGAGTTGATTGTTTTGATTACTCATAAATCGTTTGAAATAAAAAATACAATAATATAAACATAAACATTATACACAATCAAATTGATCATTTTTTGAATTATTAATTTATTTATTCTTTTTTTAATTTTTTTAATTGTTAAATTTTAATAAAATTTTAAATAAATACCTGTATCAAAATGAACTTTTGTTAATGTTTATCTAGCAATATAATTAGATTTGAAAAATTTTGTTGTTAAAATATTTGGTTCATGTAAAACTACATTTTTTTTTAATTTTCTTGGTAATAGAATTTGTTTTTTCAATGTGTTTATTTTTTTTTTTTTTTTTTGTTTTTTATTTATTTTTTTTTTTATAATATTTCTTTACCATATGAATATCGGTAACTTAGGAATCGATAAACCAGCTTTTCAATAATTTCTTTAAGAACTGTTTACACTTGCATAATGTTGAGAGTAGGAATGCGCAGTAGACCAAAATCATTAATCAGCGCATAACAACAATTAAAATTGATAAAAAAAAATTATAATATATTAAAAATTATAATGTAACTTTTTTAAATAATAAATTTTAATAAATCGGGTATTTTCCAATGCGAGATTATTTTTTTTCATATTTTTATTATCTATAAAAAGTACTGCAAAGTCTTTTCATTTTAAACAAAAAAGAACTTAATAGGTTGCAGCTTGCAAACCCAAATTTAATAAATTAATCATAATTAAACCATGAATTCTCAAATAAACATAATTTCAAAAACAATTAAATTTTTCCCAATTTTACAAAAAAAAATAAAAAATTTTCCCGTGTACATTGACCTTAATAATCTAGTTACTTTTAGTAATTTACCTAATTTTTTACGTAACTTACACAAAATTCAACTCTGACAAGTAAAAAAATAATAATAAATTGGCGGCAGCACTGTGAAAAAGTGAAAAGGGTGCGGTGTGTTGGCGATTGCCATCAATTGCCATACTCGGCTAAACGTGACCGAAGACAGCAAAAAAATAATAAAAAAAAAAAAAAAAAAAAATGATCGCTCAAGTGTGTGTCACATAAAATAAATAATTTATACATTAATACTCATATTTTATATTTTGACAGTTAATAATACATATTTAATATAAAAAATATTTATATTATAATTAATAAATTATCAAATCAAATATGTATAAATAATTAACAATTAATATTTTATAATAATTATTTATATATAAATATATCAATAGAAAAATAATTTATTATTATTTGCGGTATCGTGTTAAACAGGTTCCTCGCATGTGTCACTTTTTTTTTATTTTTTTTATTTTTTTTTTTACTCAAAAACTGTATATAAAACAAATTTTACATGAATTTTAAAAATGTTTTAAAAATTTATAAAATATATTTATAATTAAATAATATATTATTATTTATTTGATAAAATTTTTTTTTTTTTTTATTAAAAATAATTAATTACATATATATCTATATATTTTTTTACATAATATTAAAATAAACAAATTTAATAATAATAGATTAAAAATAATATTATCAAGTGATCAAGTATTTGTGCGTAATAAGTGTCAAGTTGGTTAATAATTATAATACACAAATGTACATTATTAATTATTAATTTTTGGTGGTGATTATTTAAAATTTATTTTGTGTAATGCCTGGGAGTCGATCTAGTACGGATCCAGAACATAAATCACCGCGGGAAAGTGGTGAAGACTCAGAAGATGAGAGTGAGATCCTGGAAGAGAGTCCCTGCGGGAGGTGGCTAAAAAGACGTGAAGAAGTAAATTTTATATTTATAAATTAATATATTAAAAATTATAATTTATTTGTCAATTTTATTATTATATTTTATCTTCTTTTTTTTTTTTATCAATATCTGTAGTTTTTTATCTATTTATCTTGCTCTGTTCTGACTCATTTTCTCACTTTATCTTGATATGTATCTCATTTTTTTAATTAATTTTTTATCATAAATTTTTTAACTATTTATTATTAATATTTTTTGTTGACATTAAAATTTTTGTTTACAGTTAAATTTTATTATGACGTTGAATTATATATTTATTATTATTATTTAATAACTGTATTATTATATTTTTTATTGACAAATTAATTCAACTATCCAGGAAGTTTAAACAAGTAATTTATAATTTATATATTTTGAATTTAATATTAATAAAAATAATTGATTTATATATTTAAATTTTTTTAAAATAAATATAAATTATATAAATATTATTAAAATACAAGTAACAATTATTTGCCAAAAAAATAAATTTTTTATCTATTTTTTTTTTTTTTTTGGCATAGATTGTCGACATTGATTAAATGTTTAATATTATTTTTTTTATCCTAAAAATAATATTTACCTTAAATTAACTATTTTAAATATAATATATATTTATTTGAATATTTTTTTTTTTTTGTAATTAGGTTTATGTAGGCTCTAAATCAACTCAAATGGCTGATGGTACAAATTTCGGAGCAAGTGGAAAAGGAAGTGAAAACGAGGTCTCTGAGATGGAGGTATAAATAATAATAAAATAATTATTATAAAAAAAAAAAAAACAAACACATTTAATACGTAGTTAATGTTGATTGAACTTGACTAAAACGACCTGACAATTATTGATTATAATATTTTTTTTGTTTTATTTTCAAACGACAAAAAAAAAATATATGTACATGTATATTATATTTCAATGCATAATTTTAATGAATATAAATTTTTGTAATAATTTAACTGACATCATGATATGTCTCTATCTATTTTGTATTATTATTTCTATTTTATATTTCCCCTTCTTTTAATTTTTTATTGTTAAATTCTTGGCAAGGTCACATCCATGTAATGACAAAACATACATAAAAATTATTTAAACTGCGTTTTAAAATTTATAATATTATGATTAAATATTTTGTTTATTTTTTGTTTTTTTTTTTTTTAACTATAAATAATAATAGTTTATTTATTTAATTTAAAATGATCATATTTTTTTTGTAGATTGGACAACGTGATGTTCCTGGAATTGATTGTGCTTATCTTGCAATGGATACTGAAGAAGGTGTTGAAGTTGTATGGAATGAAGTACAATTTTCAGAGAGAAAAAATTTTAAAGCACAAGAAGAAAAAATTCAACTTGTATTTGAAAATTTAACTCAACTTGATCATCCAAATATTGTTAAATTTCATAGATATTGGACAGATACACATAATGATAAACCACGTGTATGTATTAATTAATTTTATATTATTATAATGATAATAATTATTATATTATTAAAATTAATATTAATATTTATTTAACAGGTTATATTTATAACAGAATTTATGTCATCTGGATCATTAAAACAATTTTTAAAACGCACAAAACGTAATGTTAAAAAATTACCATTACAAGCATGGAAAAGATGGTGTAGACAAATTCTTTCAGCATTAAGGTAAATATTTAATATAATAATAATTAATGTAAATAGATATTATTTAAATTATAAAAAAAAATTAATTATTATTTAAGCTATTTGCATTCCTGTTCACCACCAATTGTCCATGGTAATTTAACATGTGACACTATATTTATTCAGCACAATGGACTTGTTAAAATTGGCTCAGGTTTGTTATTAAAATAATTATAATTAATTAATAAAAAAAAAATATGAGATAATATAATTTATATTTTTATATTAAATACAATTAATTAATCATTAAAAATTTAATAAATTTATAAACATTAAGCCAATGTGAATGTCCTACAACATATTACAAAAATAAATTATATAAATAGTTAAAATTTTATTTTTATTTTACAGTTGCACCCGATGCTATTCATCATCATGTTAAAACTTTTCGTACAAATGTTAAAAATATGCATTTTGTTGCACCTGAATGTGGAAGTAAGTAATAATATAAAATTTAATTTTAATTATATTGATTATACCTATATATTATATTTAAAATTAAATTAACAAAATCATTGTTGAGTGTTCTAATTCAAGTGTATTTATTTATAATTATATATGTATGTGTTGTATATAATAGTATATCATCTTTTTTTAGATTCTCTTACACCTGCAATTGATATTTATTCATTTGGTATGTGTGCCCTCGAGATGGCTGCATTAGAAATACAAGGAAATGGTGATAGTGGTACAATGGTTACTGAAGATAATATTAATAAAACAATTGAATCATTAGAAGATATACAAGAAAAAGATTTTATAAGAAAATGTCTTGATAGTGATCCATTAAGTAGACCAACTGCTAGAGAATTATTATTTCATCCAGTATTGTTTGAAGTACATTCACTTAAATTACTTGCAGCACATGCGCTAGTTAATTCTGCCAGTAAGTTTTTTTTTATAAATATTTAAATTATAAAATAATATATATTTATATCATTTTCTTATGAAATATCATTATTTTTAAACTATATAGCAAATATATCTGAAACAATTACGGATGAAGTATTACAAAGGTTATACGAACCAGATACAATTGTTGCTGAAATAAAATATCAAGGTCAATCACCACATCAAATACGTTTAAGTGATATTCCAGTTACGGAAAAATTGGAAAAATTTGTTGAAGATGTCAAGTATGCTTTTATTTTTTTTTTTCTATTTAATTTACTTAATTTTTTTAATTAAAAATTATAAATTAATATATATTATTTTAGATATGGAATTCATCCATTAACAGCATATATGGCTAAATTACCACCACCAGTACGTCCAAGAGCAATATCACCTGAAATTACTGAATCAGTTAAATCAGTAACACCAGAACCAGTTGATGTTGAATCACGTAGAGTTGTTAATATGATGTGTAATGTTAAACCAAGAGATGAAAGTTGTGAATTATTAGTAAGTATAAGATATATTAAATTTATTAAATATATATTTATAATTTAAATTTTAAATATTATTATTATTATTATTATTATTTAAATTATAGATGACAATATTATTACGAATGGATGATAAAATGAATAGACAATTAACATGTCCAGTAAGTCGAACTGATTCGCCAATGCTTCTCGCACAAGAACTTGTACATTTTGGATTTATCAATGAGGTAATAATGAATTTTCTTATTCTATTTATTTATATATTTATTTTACTCATTGATAAAAATAAAAAAATGAATAATAAAATAAAAAATAAAACAAACAATATCAAATTTAAAAAAACAAAAACAAAACAAATAAACAATAGTCTAGAAAATTTGATTAATTTATTTAGGATGATCGTGATAGAATAGGAAATTTAATTGAAGAAGCATTAAGAAGTTGCTTCAGTAAACAAATGATGGTACCTGGTTTAGTATCATTAAATAATCTACCAAGTCAAACAACTTTATTATTACCTGGACCAGAATTTCCATCAATTGAAGATGTTGGAAAATCTGTTATGCATAAAGATAATATTGTTAATATTAATCAAATGCAAATAATAACATCAAATAATAAATTATGCACAAATTCTGATGACAATGATATACAAAAAATTAATGAAAGTGGTAGTTAACCAATCATGATATTGTTAATCAACTGTGCCACATTGCACGCTCGATGTATAGACTGGCTATGTATTTTTATATATTTAAGTAATATTAAAAATGAAAACAAACAAATAATAGAAAAAAAAAATAAAATAAAATAAACAAACATAAAAAATAAATGAAATAACAAAATAACATGATATAAAAATGGTGCCGTGGCTATTCTGTGGTATATATATATATTTATGATATTGTTTTCCTTTTTTATTATTATTTATTTTTTACAATTATAATTAACAAAGTCAATGAGAAATTAAACTTATTTGGCCATATTGTTATTTTTGTTTTACTGTTAATATTCATGAAAATTATTAAATCAATTTTTTACTGATATTTATTTAAATAATAAAAAAAAAAGAGGTATATATAGTTTAGTATTTTTTTAACAGAAAAAAAAATCATAAATATAAGAGTTTAAATAACAAAAAAAAAACATTATTTCATTACAAATTTACTGCTGGTTTCTTTTTTGGCACATATATAATATTTATAAATTAAAATTATTCACTTATTTTCTGTATAAAATTATTACAATCTACAATACATATTAAATTAATACTTTAACAATGTTAAAATTATTATTTCGATTATATTTTTTTATTTATTATCATTTAATAATTATCAGTTTTGTATTCAATTGTTTTATTATTATTATTGTGCAACGATTATTAAAATTCTTCCGAATAATACACCATATTTATATTGTGGCACATAAAATTAATAATTTAATAATTATTCTAAAAATATTAATAACAAAGTGAGCCACGGCCCTGTACTTGGGTATTATTGATGTGATTAAATCAAGATTTTTTTTAAATCTCAATGAAATTAGTTAAAATCTTTGTAAATAATTTATATTTTTAAGAAAGTTGAGACAGGAAAACTAGTCATATAGGTATATTCGAGTACTAACGAAAAATCAGAAAATATAAATAATACAATAATAATTATCGGAAAAAAAAACTAACATCTTGTCATACTTTTTTTTACATTTAATTGTAAATTTAAGCAAGAAAATATTTGTTTAAATTTAAATACCTCGAATTTTAATAATAAAAAAGAAAAATATTATTTAACAAAATCAACGATATTAATTTATCAACTTATTGTTATTAAATAATGAAATTGTCAATGTATAACATCATATCTTTTTAAAAAAAATATAATGTGACAACTGAATTGACGATAGCTACGACGAATAACTATATAAAAAAAAAAAAAAAAGACCTAAACTCAAATATTTAATTTTTATAATAATAATAAATTAAAAAATTATTATTTTTTTTTTATTTTAATTAAATTGTGTTTTTCTTTGTCAATTGATTACTCTTTTTTTTTTTTTTAATCAAGTAAAAATTTAATGAGCTAATAAAAACAAAAATATTATTTTTGATTTTAACATTTAGTAAATAATTTTTTTTTTTTTTTTGATTGTCCACAAATCCTTTTTTTTTTTTACACTGTATTGTAATTTAAATTTTTATATGACTTGAAATATTAATTTTTACAATAATAAATATGTTGGTCTCTTTTTAAATAAAAAGAAAATGTTTATTTAATTTTTTTTTTTGGCACTATAAAGAATTAATCTTAAATTAATATACAATTTGTATTTACTAAATTCACACATTCACAAAAATTTGATACTAAAAAGATATTAAAAAAAAAACAAATTTAATTAATATTGATATACTACTTATGTTTCATCTGTTCTATTTAATAAATAATCAAGATCATGTGATATACGATCAAGCATACCAGTCGTTGTATTTTCACAATCAGTTATTGTTATTTGTGGATTTTTTTCTTCACCATCTGGTTGTTTACGTTCACCAGTTGTTGCAATATCAGGTATAATATTAATATGATCACATTTAACTTCAACAGTATTTGATAATTCAATTTCATTATTTGTTGCTAATGTTACATCTGGCATTGAATTTAATCCCATACGTGATTCAACATCAACACTACATAATACAACTGCTGAACATTCTGGTTGTTGTAATATTTGCTGATTACAAGTTTGTACTTCTCTTGATCCAACAAATATTGTTTTATCCCAATTATTATTATTATTTGATCTTGAATTAATATTATAAAATTCTTGTCCACAATTATCTTGATATATTATTGTATTTTTATTACTATAATTATCATCAGTTTTATCATTTAAATATCTATTTGATGTTGATGTTGTTGTTGTTGATGATGATGATGATGATGGTAATGGTATTGATATTGGTAATGGTAAAGGTATTGATGTTGGTGGTGGTGGTGGTGGTAATATTGATGATGTATTAATATATGTACCTGGTAATTGATTAACACAATTTCTAACATCAATACCACCAACAGTAATTCCTCTTGTTTCCATATAACCAGGTAAATTTAATAAAATTCCTTGTTGTCCACAATCATTATCTAAATTTTTTTTTGAGCATATATTAATTGTATTTGTTTTTATATTTTCATTATCATCATTATGATTATGATTATTATTATTATTTGTAAATCTATGTAATACTGGTGCAATAAATAATAATTCATTTTTTCCAATAAATATAATTAAATTAATAAAACCAAGTATTATTGTAAATGTAAAAAATATATAATGAAATATAATATTATCTGAATTAATATAAAATATTGATGATGATATAACAATAATTAAACATATTAATATTAAACATGATTGATCAAGTATTTTAATTTTTTTTTTAATAATTTCATTTTTAATAATATTTTGTTTTATTAATAAATTTGCTTTAATATAACCACCAGTATATATTAATATAAATATTAATAACATTGTTATAACACAACTAATAAATATATTATAAACACCACTACCAAATATTAACCACCATGAATTATGTGACCAACCAGTTGATTTATGTGATAATTCAGTTATTAATATACATATTATTGGTAAACCAGTTATAACAGATATAACAGTTGGTTGAAAATTTTTACCTAATTTTAATTGTGTTAAATCAGCATATATTATTAATGATTGTGATATTGGTGATGATATACCAATTAATAAAAATGTTTCTAAACAAACAGCAATTATTGAATATTTTTTTTTATCATCAATTATATTAAAATATATTGAATATATAAATAATATCATTGAACCAATAATTGCTATTGAACATTGTAATTTTAAATAATTTAACCATGTACGATATTTAATAGTATATATTATAATGATAATTAATGTTATTGTACATTGTATTAAACATAAAAAACAACCAAGTAATATTAAAAATGTTGTTTTTTCAATTTTAGCTAATATAACACGTGTTGCTCTTGCTTTTAAAAATACACTAAATGTACCATAATTATTACATATACATTTTGTTGTACCATCTTCTGGTATTAATATTGTTTTACAATAATCTAAATTCCAATTACCATTATTATCTTCAATACCACATGATATATTCCATGATGATGATATATTTATTATATTTTTCATTATTAATTCAATTTGAATTTTATTATTTATTATTATTTTTTTATCAAACATAACTGTTATAACATGTGAATTAAAATGATACTCAAGATCAGTACCATCTTCAAGTTCTTTAACATATGTATTTGGCATAAACTGTGTTATATTTTTATAAACAATTACCATACTATTTATTGTTTTATTTTTATTTATTGATGATTGTAATATACGTATTGTTATTTTATCATTATACCAATGTGGATACATATAAGAATCTGATGGTAATTTAAATAATAATTCTTTATCATTATTATTTTTTTGATACAATGAATTAATATCAATAACTGTTGATGATAAAGCAATATGTTTATGTGTATCTGTTAATATTTCAGTTAAATATTCTAAATTTCTTTGTGTTAATTGTTGAAGCATTATATATTTATTATTTGTATATATTGAATTTTTATCACTTAAAATTTTATTTATTATTTTTATCATTGAATCAGCTGAATTATAAAGATCATTTAATTCACCAATTGAATTTTGATATTCTTCAATTTCATATAATATATTTATTATTCTATCACCTTCACCAGGATATAATGATTGTTTACGTGATCTTAATATTTCCCATAATGATATTATTGTTTCAGATCCTGTTGTATTTTGATAACCAAGTGTTAAACTTTGAAACTGTAATATATAAAATAGCAATTATTAATTTGTTAATTAATTAAATATTTTTTTGTAAAATTATAAAATTATATTATTTACATTTGTATATGGTGATATAAATTTTTGATATAAACATTCAGAAAAATCTGGTATTTGCCATACAGGTGTTGTTGCATCTTTCATTGAACATAATCTTGAAACATGTGAACCAACAAAATTTTTAGGACAATCTAATAAACTTTCTGAACCTGGTCCAGTATCTGGCCAACGTAAACCCCAACTATTTTCACTTTTACAAATTGGTATCATTGTTTTATTTATCACTTCAACACGAACAGACATTGACTTGTGAGCTACATTACATGTATAAATTGCTGATTTCTAAATGAAAAAAAAAAATCATATTTATAATATAAAATATTTATTAATATTTACTTATCAGTTTATGTTAAAATATCGACAATATTTTATTATCAAACACAAATACATCAAGTTAAATTAAAATTCTGATTATAAAACTGTAAAAAAAAATAAAATAAAATCATAATAGTTTATGACGTTAATTAGATAACATAAAATATATTTTAATTTGTGTTTGTATTTTAAAAAATAATAATTTTAAACTTACTTGAGCATTTATTATTTTTAAAATACTTCCAGCTGGATAAAGATCTTCCCAAACTTGACTACCAGGTTCAAGTTTAACTAATGCACGATTTTTAGTCCAACCAAAACCAATTCCTAGACTTTTCATATTTGGTGTTATACATAATAATTGTAAATCATTTCCTTTTTCAATTGTTGCTGTACGAGGAACAACTTTAACCTGTTTAAAATATATATTAAATATTTAAAATAAAAATAATTTTAATAATAATATTATTTAACAAAAAAATTAACTTACTTCAGGTTGATCTCGTACATCAATATAAATACTTTTACATTGTTGAACACCCCAATCAATTGCTTGACAAGTATATTGACCAGCATCTAATAATGTTGCTTTTTCAATTGTTAAAATTGATGAATAAATATCTGATCCATCATTTGGCATATTTTTATACCATATTTCACGATATGTTTTACTCATATTAATAAGCATATTGTCTTTGTACCAGATGAATTTTAATCCATCACTACCTTGTGCAGTACAAGATAAAACAAATTCATTTTCAAGACGAACCTCACGACCAATGACATCTAGACTCTGTTTTATAATAAAAAAATTATATTATTATTGTTAATATTATTTTTTTTTATTATTATTAATATACCTGAAGTCTCAATGATGGTTTTTTTTGAAATATAAAATATGTTGATTCAAATGAAAAATCATTTAAACGTTTTCGTTGAACAAGACGATTTAATGATTCACGAATTTTATCTCCATCATTTGATGTTCCAAAAAAATTAAATGTTACCTCTGATGTTGGTCTATTATCAATAAATAATATTAAATTTTTTTTATTTAAAAATTTAAACATTTTTTTTTTTTTTATCAGCAACTTACGTTATACTTAAAATTTTTAAATCTTCAATTGAGCCAATATTTGAATTCCTTAAATGTTTTGCAAGCTGTAATAATGAAAAAACAATAATAATAAGTATTTTATAATTAAAAAATAAAAATAAGGAAATTATAGGTATAAATAATTAAAAGAAAACACCAACAAATAATTTTCTAATTTATATTTAAAAAAAAAAAAAAATAGCTTTATTATCATTAAATATTTCCACAAAGTTTGTACAATTATTTGATAATTTTTTTTTTATCTTTTTATCTTTTTAACAATTTTTATGTTTTTTTTTTATTTATTTTTTGTTTGTAAAACATATTGAGAATTAAATCTCAAATAATAAAAATTAGATTATTTAAAAATAAAATTAAAAAATAATCCATGAGATTTTTTTTATTGTTGATATCAACTTCATTCAACATTTGATAAAATAACTATCATTTGATAAGATTTTTTCAATTTCTTTTTAATATTATTTATCAAGTAGTTTCATAAACATTTGTATAAATCATATCACGAGGAACAAGAACACATGAAAGATCACGTTCTTGATAATTATGATGACCAAGTGCAAATTTTAAATCATCAAGTGTTATTTTAACAACTTCAATACAAATTTCACGACAATATGCTTCAAGTAATGTTAATTGTATATGTCTTGCTGAATCTATTGTTGAATTAATTGGAACAATACAAACACTTCCTTGACATTCACAACCACGTGATGCTAAAACTTGTAGTGTTGGCAATAGACCACATGTTACATCATCTAAATGATTTATTCGAAGTCCATGATCCCATCTAGTTTGTCTGTTAAAAAAAAAATAAAATATCAATTAAAAATTTTTATAAATAAAATAGATATTATTCTTATCAAAATTAATTTATTTTTTTTTATTTTTTTTTCTATTGATAGTTCTTAGAATAGCCTTTCACTGGCAACTGATAATTGTTTTTTTATTTTTCAACAAGATAAAATAATAATCAATTCAAAATAATAATAAAATTAATTTAAAAAAATTTTTTTATTTCTTACCTGTTATGGTGTAACATTGTAGAATGATTATTTTCCAATTTTGGACGAACAATTTCTTTTTTTGAATTAGAAATATTATTACTATCAACTGTCATTATTATATATTTTTTTAAATAATTAATTTTAATAATAAATTCACTCAGAATTATGATAAAATGATTTCACTTTATAAATTATTTAATCACTTTTTTTAATTATCAAAAGATTTTGGATTGCACTTTGTGTAATGAAACAATAATTAGATTCACAGTTTAAATAATTTATCAAATCGAAATTTATGTATTATTTAAAAACATCCACAGCATATATATTGCTGTGCAATGCTTCTGAATGTTTCTATACTTCAAGACAGTATCAACTGGCAAATGATTCATCAGAATGTTAGCCAGTCCTTTTTATCAACACTATCCCCACTTGATAAATTTATCAATTTCTTCACTACCTCTTTACCCACCTCATCACCAATCAATGAAACACACACACCATTTCAATTAACACATATTGAAGATAACATCTAACAAGAATGAACACGTTTTTTCCAAGCCAACAAGTTATTTTATATTAAAATTTTATAGTCCTAAAATAATTCTAAAATTATTATTAAATTCATATATTTTAATAATATTTATTAAATTAAATAACTTAAATTATTTGACAATTGAAAAATATATTTTAAATTCATTAAAAAATCCAAAATTTATGTAATTAATTTTGTTGAAATAATAAACAGGTGGGCTATAAGTTGCACCACTTCATGCAACATCAAATTTTATTTAAAAAATTTCTTTTTTATTGATAGCAGTAGACTCAATGAAAATTATTTTGAAGAAAAAAAAAAGATGTAATGATTACAGGTACTTTATTGTTAAGTTATTTAATATAGTTAGTTTTATAATTTTTAAATTTGTTGAATTTTAATTACACTGGTAAAACCCCAGTTGATTTTTTAATTTAATTTTATTGATAAAAATAAAATAGCAGGAAAAATAAAATATTTATTAGTTATTTATATGAACACTATTATCATTTTTTAAATAATTTTATCAGTTATAGATTATAGTTTGAGTGATACATCGATGAATTTCAAGTAATAAAATAAAATTTAAAAAAAAAATAATCTAAAGGTTTTTTTTTTTTAAATTTAAATAACAAAAAAAAAATTTATTATCAATAACAATCTTCTTTTTTTATTTTTGAATAAACAACTTTAACTTGTTTTTTTTTTTTAAATTATTTACTTTATTTTTTATTTTCTATTTAAAATATTTGTATGAAAAAAATACTGCTTCATTGTAAAAATTAAAATTTAAAAATACAATTCTAGAACGAGAATATCCGTTATCTTATCAATAATTTATTCCAAGAAAAATAAATTTAGATTGTTGAAAAAAAAAAAAACCAGATTAATAAAAAAAGTGATTTTTAAAATTCTGTAAATTATTTTCTTTGTATATTGTTAAATTCATTGGTATCAAAAAATTAATTAACAGTTTTAATCATAATTAAAAACGTCTAAATTAACATGAAAATTTTAGAAAAATTATTGAAAATATTTAAAAGTTTTATCAGTCTATTGATAAGATTTGTCGATTGAGATTATAAAAATAATTTGAAGAAAAAAGTGTATCAAAAATAACTGCATATTTTGGATATATTATTTAACAAGTTACATTTATCTTTGAAATATAAAATAAAAAATAAAATCAATCAGCAGTCAAGTTGTATTTTATCATCAGATATACGTTGGAATTCCCTGCATGGTCAATAATTTTATAATAATTATGATATTTCACGTGCGTCAGTGAAAGGAGTTTGTGTTTTTCAAAGAATTTATCAACGCATGTTTCATTATATATACATAGTTGACCTACATTCTCATCATTACCGAAAAAAATAAAAGAAATAAAAATAAAGACAAACTGGTACATCCTTTTTCTTATTATTGAACAATAAATTTTATATTTATTAATTTTCTTTACTCTCGATAGTCTCATCTCTATTTTAAATCAATAAATTCAACAAATTTGCACTTGCGCAGAATAAAAATCTAAATTATTGTTTAAATTAAAAATACATAAAATAATATTTAAAATTAAAAAACTATTTTACATATATTTAGAATCGTTTAACTTTTTTTTTTTAAATATCATTTTTAGTAAATTATATGTGTTGATAAATGTTTATGTGACTTTTATCACGTACATAAAAAAAAAAACAAACCACAAAAAATATATTCAAGAAATGTTAATAACAAGTTGATGTAAAATTTAATTTTTTTACAAAAAAAAATATAAAAAATATAAATAATTTTTTTATTGATATAAAATTTTATAGATGATTATTTTTAAAATAATATTTTCATGAAATTTTGATAATAAAGATAACGTATAAAAATAAACGTAATGTCAATGAACATGTAATGACCAAGTTGAGTATGAAAAGAATATGAAATAATAAAATTATACAAGGTCATCATACAGACTACGATGCTGATTCATTTACTTGTCTATTTACTGTCTAAAAGATTATGTATTATTACATAAACACATGCCAATGAACGGTCAAGTTTATTTACAAAACTCATTCATGATTCATTCATTCTTATTTGTTTTGATTAGCTATACTTTTTATTAATATTATCAAACAAAAAATTTATGTAATTTGTTAATAATAATCATTAATATTTGTTATAATTATTCTTATTTTTTTATTTAGCTTTTTAAGTAGCTAAAAAAATTAAAATAGACACAAAAAATTATGTGTATTTATTATCACAATTGGAAAATTGTTTTAATAAAGATTAAAATTTTATTTTTGATATTAATCTTATTGAAGATTTGTTGTTTTGATAATATTTATTGAAAAGTAGATTAAAATATATTTATAATTTTATTGAATTATTTATTTACTTACTTGTTTACGTAAAAGATTTTCCAATGGACCAGTTTGACTTTTAATACCATGAAATAATCCATTTGTTGAATTTGTTAATTTTATTTTAAATTCATATCTCGAACGATCTAAAAAATATATAAATAAAAATTATTAATTTTTTATTTGTTTATTTGTATGATTATTTTGTGATACTTACTGTTGTAAATATTAATTGGATCTTTACAGTTGCAAGGTCGACGATCTTTTCCATCAAATGAACATTGTAAAATACAATTTGATCCTCCACAGTCTAAATTTGATTGATTAAAATATATATTTAAAAACTTTTAGGATCTTTTTGAGTTTATTATTAAATAATTACCTGAATTATTGTCATTGAGTAGTGGAATTTCACAGTGATCTCCTGCAAAACCAGGTGGACATTGACATCTCACTGCTTCAGCTCCAATATGCCTACATAAAAAACAATTAAACTTGTTTTAATAAAAGAATAAAATAAACTTAATGTTGAATAAAAGAAAACACTTGTTATTGCATTATCAAATAAATGAATAATTAAATAAATTACCTACAAGTTCCTCCATTTTTACAAATATCATTTTTATTATCACCCATACAAAGTGGTCCAATTGAGCATTTATCACCTCTAAATTCATTAAAACATTGACATCTAAATTCACTATAAATAATTAAAATAATTAATACAAATAAATATTATTAAAAATAATTATTAATAAAATATAATTACCTATATTCTTCATCAAGTATACAGTCACCAGTAAAAGAACAATCTCTTACTGTACAAGAATTTTGATTAACTTCATTTTCACTAATTTCATATGTTATATTAAAACCATAAACATCTAATAAATCATGTAATATTCTAACATGATTACCCTCAAGACGTTCAAGTAAAAATTCAATAACAAGAAATGGTCTGTATGTTTTTATCCAACGATATTCAAATATATTACTTTCTGTTATTTCTTTAATAATTGTTTCACCAAAATTTGTTGTTTCAGATTCATAATATGCATATTCAGTAAATTTTAAACCTCTATAAACATATAATTGAGTTAAATAAACAATTATTGAACCATTACCAAATGGTAAATTTGATGCATCAATTATCCAATGACATTTTATTGGTACATTAAATATATTTGGAAAATTTGGTGTATTTATTATTCCTTTTTGTGATGTTAAATGACCACCACAATTTTCAGCAATTACAACATTTGTTATTAAATTTATAATAACAATTGATGTTATTATTAAAAAACCAAATTTTATTTCAGCAACCATTATCTGTTTAACAAACAAAATATACCTATATCAATATGAATAATAAAAAATAAAAAAAATCTTTTTTAAATATTTGTTTTTTTAATTTAATTTTGATAAATAAATATATAATTATTTACTTACGTCATTATTTTTTTTTAATAATCAAAAATTAAATAATATTTATAATTTATCATTTTTTTATCTAAATTAATTTTTTTAATTTTTGTCATTATTAAAACAAAATACTTTTTGTTGGTTATTTTATGTTTGTTTATTATTAAACAATAATATTATGATTATTGTTATTTTATTTATTCAATATATTAATTTACTTGAGATATATATATATATTTGTTTTATTTTTCTTTTCATTGTTCGTTATGGTCCATCAATGTTGTTCATATTTTATCAACTGATAAAACTCAAAGGCACAGTTATTATTTTATTTTTTTTGTTATTATAATTATATTGTTGTTAATGTTATCAATGAATTGGTTGAATGATGAGGTCAATTTTTGAATAAATACACTGAGAATAAATAAATAAACTTTGAATGTTTATCTGGGCGTCAGCTTCCAGCTTCTTCTGGTGCAATTTATATTTTGCGCACCATCATTTGCGCTGCTATTCAACCCCACTTTTGTTTTGTTATTATTTATAAGTTAATAATTAATTTAATTTATTTATTGTTTCTACTTGAAACAAGGGGATGCTGTTTATATACCTTGTAAGCTAAACTATTCCCAGGTCATCTCTTCAATATTATTTTCCATGAAAAAAAAAAAAACTTATCAACACTTTGAACAAAAGAAAAAAATTTGATGTTATTTTTTTATATCCTAAATTATTTTGTTTAATTAAAATAACCACACAATGATATAAAATAAATAATTTTAATTAAAAATTAATATTTAAATAATTATAAAATAAATACAAAATTAAAAAAAAATTATTATTTTCCTGATAAATTAAAAATAACAAAGAGTTAAAATTTTCAATAAAAACAACAATGACAAATACATTTGATAAAAAAAAGTTTTGATAATATAGTCTAATCATGAACAAAGTTCAATATTATATTTAATAAAATTAACTACAAAGTCATTGAACGTCTGAAGCTACAATAAACCATGATTTGCAATCATCCTTGATAAAACCAATAAAAATAAATTAAATAAATAAATAAAACTCATTTGATAAAGATTATATATATATATATATATTATTTTATTTATTTATCTTCTAAAAATTTAAATCTATATATTGTTTTTTTAATTAAATATATTGAACAATTATAATTTTACATAACTCTATTATAATTTATATACAATCGTAGTGACATTGGTAATGGTAACATTGATATTTTATTTTTCATATGATAAGAAAATGCATTAATATCAACATTATGAGAAAAAACTTGTTGTTTATGTGATAATGAATTTGATGATTCATATGAATTAACATCATTATTACACATACGTTCTGGTATACCCCATTTTGTTTTTTGTTTTATTGTATTTGTTGACCAATCCATTAATGGACAATTATCCTCATCATCACTATCATTATTTATATTTTTATTAATATTTAATATATCATCATGATCATCTTCACTATCATTAAAACTTGAATTAACAGATAATAATATATTATTTTTTTTATCATTATTATTATTATTTGTATTTGATTGTCCAGCAATTGATTCATATTGTTCATGTAAATTATTAATATCACAATTTATATTATTTGTATTATTTATTATATTATCAGAAATATTATTATCTGTATTATCAATTGATCTATCAATTTTTAATCTTTCTGTTGTTTCATCATCAATTGATAATGTATCATCATTTTGCGTTGTTTGAAAATATTCATTTGCAATACGTAATGAATCATTGTCAAATTTAAGATAACCATGATCATCAATAATTTTTGATTTTTTAGGTGTATCATTTGAACTTTCTTCTTCATCATCACTATCATCACTCAATGAATATATATATTTACGATTTTTATTTTTTATTAATTGATTATTATTTTTTTTTTTTTCTTTTGATTCAATTAAATCTGATGAATCATCATCAATATCACTGTCAATAGTATCAAAATAATTAGAATTACAAGTTGTTGCTGCTGCTGCTGTTGTTGTTGTTGTTGTTGTTGTTGATGCTAAATTTGTATCATTAGTTGATGATCTTGATGGTGCCATAGCCCTAACAACTTGTAATGTTGTAACATCATCATCTGGATGTGCATCAACATAAAGTAAAAGATGTGTTCTACTTGTTTGTTCATTATCATCATCACTATTTGTTGTTTCTGTTGTTTCATAATTTTCATAAAGTGGAACAACATAATGTGGATATGAATTTTGTGTTTGTGTTTTATTAACACCAGTTTTTATTGGATTTTTAGTTTCTAATTCTGGATATTGTGACCATATTGTTTTACGTAATTTATTACGTATACTACAACGACAAAGATCTTGTAATGAAAGTGGTTGTGAATAAGCTGTAAATAATATATTTATTAATTAAATATATTATAATTTTATAAATAATAGATTAATTAATAATAATTTAATTACGTAATTGTTCAAGTGATGATTGATCATCAATTTTTGGTATTATTAATGATGCAAATGAAACTGGTAACATTGCTTTATGTTTCCATGTATTTTCATCAATTTTTTCTATTTTTAAAAGATGATCTTTATATGGCATAACTAATATACCACCAATTTTAACAAATTGTTTTATAAATAATTCATAATTTTCTGGACATGCTGCACCACAATAAACTCTATCATATTGACGATTTTGTTCTAAATTTAAACAATTTCCTAAATAATAAAAAAATAACTTATCAATAACGAATTTAATAATATTAAAATTATAATAAAAATAATTACCATGAATAAAAACTGGTTCACAAAAATCAAATTCATCTAAAGCTAATGATTTTTGTTTAAATTCTTCAAGTTTTTCATAAGCATAATCTATACAATCTTTATTTAATTCAACACCATGATTGGTACCATGATGATCTAATAAAAAAAAAGTTAATAATTTATAACAAAAATGTCTATTATTTTAATTATTATTATTTTTAATAACTTACTGAGTATCAATCCAACCATTGTTGATAGATAACCAGTACCAGATCCTAAATTTAAAAAACTTAAACCAGGTTCAAGTGAAAGACCTTCCATAACTTTACTATAAACACATGGTGCTGAAATATGTATATTACCAGCTTTCCATGATAAATCTTTGTATGCATTATCACGATGTGATGGTAATATATAATCACCTAATAATAATATTAATTATTAATAAATATTTATATATCAATTTACAATTAACAACAATCAAATTCACCTCTATCAACAGCACGAAATACTCGTTCAACTGTTTTTGTTTTGATGTATCCTAATAATCTAAGTGCATCAATTAATTCATCATTATTTTCAGAACTACACACAACATTCCCCATCACGAATATCTAAAAAAAAAAAAAATTATATAATTTAATATAATTCAATTAACTAAATATAAATTTTAAATCAATATATTCATTTTTTTTTTGTTTTTAAATTTAAACAAAAATGGTTGATATTATATATTTTAATAAAATAAAATAAAAATTTATAAATATATAAAAATTATTAATTAAAATATCAATAAAAACATACTTATTATATTTTATAATATTATTATTAATTTATTAATTCATTTGCTTGAAAAATTCGTTGGCCAGACGACCTAACACAATCAAAAAAAAAATATAAATAAATAAATTGTTGACACGCAAAAAAAATAAAATAATAATAAAAAACAATAATAGCTTGACACAAATATATTAAATGATATTTACACGAAAAGTTAATACATCAATATAAATGTCATTCACCAGAATGATTGTAACTAACATTATTTAAAAATTAAACAATTTTTTATTCATTGAAATAATGAGATAAAAAAGAAAAAAAAAAAAATACACAATCATTATATTATGTGTCAGCTGATGATGATACTGAAAGTGGGGATTTGAAGCAGGTTGTTAAAAAAAAAAAATTCTATAATTGATAAAAAAAAATAATGATAAAAAAATGCCAGGTGTTTTTTTTTGTGTACTGTTTGGTGCTGCCCCCATTAACCAGCGGTGACACTTGACACTACATTTTTAACAAAATTTTTTTTGTTACAATTTTTAATTTCGATAAAAATATAAATATTTATAATTAAAATAATAATAAATTAATTAATATTTATTGTAAAAAAATTGATATTATAAAAAATGTATATTTTAAATAATAAAAATTAATAATGAATATATGATTTTTTATGGAAAAAAAAACTATAAAATTCAAATCGATTCAAATTGATTTTTTATTTTTTCTAAAAAGTTTGCCATTTTGAATATTCTGATTGGATTAAAAATATGAGCGACCGGGAACAAACACACACAAAATTCATCTAGTGCATTAAAAAGAGATAAAAAATATATTGCGACTGCGCAAACTCATATTATAGTATTCTATACTTTATGGAGACTGACAACTTTGAAACGTGAGTTTATTATGATATTATTAATAATATATATAATAATTTTAACAATATTATTATAAAAATTTATAATAAAATAATAAATTATCTTATTATCTAATAATTTTTATTATTCGTTTATTTATTTATTTATTATTACACTTAAATAATTGTTGAAAATCCGGTTAGGTTTTGACTACATCATACTAGCTGTTGTAATAATATAAAAAAAAAAAAACTAAAAAAAAAAAAAGGCATGGTATAATATACATATGCGTCTATATATATAAGTATAAACAAAAATTATTTAACATTAAACAATAAAATAATATTTAAATTTATATTAAACAAATTATTAATTTGTTATTAATAAAATAATTTAAACATTTATCTTATCTTTTTCAAAACAAAAGAAAGATTTATTATTTGATACAAAAAACAATTTTTATCTTAAAATTTACCAGGTAAAACTATAAAATAATATATAATATTTGTTAAGTTATATAAATTAAATTGATAAATATATTTGTTTTTAATTATTGATTAATTTATCGATAAAATATTTAATTATTTTAGAAAATATTTAGTTTTTATATATCGTTGAGATAAACGAAATTGTAACCGTTTTTTTTTTTTTTTGTTATTTATTAGGATTAAAAAATAGAATTTTATTAAATAAGAAATATAATTTTATATTTTGTCAAGTTTAAATCAAGATTGAAAAATTAAATGGCTCATCTTTTATCTTTGAAATAAACTAAATTATTTTGAAATGAAAAAAACACAAAAGTATACAAAAGTGTACAAAAGTCATAATTAAATTTGAGTTATCTACAAAAAGTTATAGAAAAAATTTAGAAAAT
Organism: Lysiphlebus fabarum; assembly: GCA_011426435.1. Lineage (NCBI taxonomy): Eukaryota > Metazoa > Arthropoda > Insecta > Hymenoptera > Braconidae > Lysiphlebus > Lysiphlebus fabarum. The sequence continues at coordinate 217,731 of WSYQ01001132.1, forward strand.
CATATATTTTTATAAAGTAAATCGATCAAAATCATTTGATGAATTATATAAAATTATTTTAAAGGTTATATATTTAGTTTATTTTTTGATCCCAATATTAATCAAAAATTTAAAAATAAAATTAAACATCATTGAAATATAATTTATTCCAAAATATTAATTATGTTATTTTTACAATAAATATATACATATATAAATATATATACATAAAAATGAATATATATATTTTTTTTTTATCAATGAATTGTTGTAAACAAGCGACAAGTTTTCTGTTTTAAAGACAAATAATGTCGTCGTTATTTTCAACTGTAATTAATACATTTGACCAATAAAAATACGATGTCAATATGACGTCATTAAAATAATCACACATGATTGGTTAATATTGTTGATCTAAAAGAAATAAAAATTTAAGGCTTGTTTTCATGAATTTACGAGCGATAAATATTAACCAAACAACGATTATAATTTTTAACACACGTTATACACCACATTAGAGTTTTTATTATTATAAAAGTTTTTTTATTAACAAAAGACAAGTATATTTTTAATAAATTTAAATTAATTGGATAAATTAATTATATAATTTTAATTTGAATAATAGTGTAAGCATTGTTTATTTTATTTTATTAAAATATTTTTTTATTTTGTTTTCTTTAATATATTTTTTTAAATAAGTAAAATATTAAACTATAAATATATTTTTACTCCAGAATTATTCATATTTTTTTTATTTTAATTTTAATATAACAAATTTCTATAATTTTTGTTTAATATTTATTAATGAAATTGTTGTTTAAAAAAATATTACAAATTGAAATACAGTGAATTTTATTTTTTTTTTTATTAAAATTGTGACTTTGATGACTCATAATATTTGTCAATATTAATTTTTATAAATATAATATATAGTTTTAGTATTTGTGTGAGTTTTTTAAAACACATTTAAAATTATAATTGTTGTATTTTAATTGAAATAATATTGTCATTTGTTTTTTTATGTTATATAAAAGATTAATATTTTGTTAATTTTTTATAATCACCTTTGTTAAAAAAACAAAAAAAAAAAATAGAAAATAGAAAAGTTGCTTGTCAGTGTATGTGGAATAAAATTTTTTAATGTCTTGTGTGTAATCTTAAACTCAAACTATTTACATCTTATCTTATATAAGTACAAAAAAAAAAAAAAAAAAAAAAAACCATTTATAATTTTAATATTTTTTAACAAACAAAGCAACTAGTTTTTATCAATCAACAAAAACAAAAATTGACAAATATATGATACCTATACATCTATATTTTTTTTTTAATAATAATAATAACCAATTGGCGCGTCTTTTAAAAAAAAAAACTTTTAACGTTTTTATATTAATTTTTTTTTAACAAAATAATAATGATAGTAAAATTATTATTTATATATTTTTAATTTAATTTTTAAAACTGTATATTATTTATTGATGGTACAAAGTTAATTGTTTAATTACTTTATTTATGTTTAAATTTATTAATAATATTAATGATTAATTAATTAGTTTTATTTACAGAATGAATAATAAAGATAGTATTGGTATTGAAGATAGTCGTGATTTAAATCACGTTATTGATAATAAAAAAAGTGAAAATTTAAATAAACATGTATTACCATTGATGTATATACAACCAAGTAAAATATGTACTGGTAGAGCAATTGGACCTGCTCAAAAATTATTATCATCATCAACATCACCATTATCAACAGTTATTAATTCTGAAAGTTCACCAGTTACAATTGTTGTTGGACGTCCAATGAATGGTGCATTTACATCAACATCAACAACACCTGGACAAAAACATCTTATTATGAGAACTTCAAATTCACAAGTACTTCCTGGTAATACAATAACATCATCATCAATACTACCACCAATATCATCATCATTATCAACAACAGCAACAACACAAATTAATCAAAATCAAATTGGTAAATCTGGTATTACAACATATGCTAGAACATTTGTTAAAACACAAACAACAATACCAAATGATTCTGTAGTTATTCCAACAGGTAATAATAAATATAAATTAAATTAATTTTTTAATTAACTAATTATTATTATTTTAAATTTAATTAATAGGTACAATTCCGGTTAATCAAATATATAAACCTAAAAAAATGACACCAATATTACCTCAAATTGCTCACACTTCAAGTAATAATAATCAACCACAAATTATACAAGCAAATAATTATGATTTATTGTCAAATATCATTTTACCAGCACCAATACAACAACAAATTATATCAAATATACAATTACAAAAACAACAAGAACAACAACAAAAACAACAACAATTAAAACAACAACAACAAAATTTATTAAATATGAAAGAATCAAATAAAAATTCAGGTAAAAATTATAATTTAAATATTAATTATAAATTTTAATTTAAGTATTAATTTTATAACAAAAAAATAATTTAATTTACAGCATCAAAAACAACAAATTCAACTCAAAATCCTCCACCACTTCATCCAATATCTAAAATGAGTTTATTAAATCAAAATAAAAATAATAAATCAGATAAATATGATTATCCAGATGCTGTATTAACAAGAATACCACATAAAGAAGAACCAGAAAAACGTAAAAGAACAATAAGTAATATATTATCACGTAATCGTGATAAACAACAAAAAGTATTAAATTCAATAAATTCATTATATGGAAGTGAAGATGATGGAATATTAAAAACAAAAACAGAAGGACCAAAAAAAGTATATAGTCGTAATGAAGATTTTGCATGTTTTAATTCAGCTAAATCATTTTATGGTAATGGAAATATTAAACCAAAAATAAAAAGACAAAGAAATATAACAGCTAAAAATTCTGCAATTAAAAATTTAAATAATAGAAAAAAAAGAATGAAAATAACTGATGATTTATCATTGGCTGAAGTATTAAAAAAAGATGAAGAAGCATTGCAACAAATGAAGGAACTTGAAAATAAAAATATGGAATTAATGGAAACATCAACAAGTCATAATGATGATATAACAAATAATGAAATAAATAAAGTAATTGATAATAATAAAAATGATGAAATTCAAGATAATAAAATTAATGGAAATCATTCATCTGAATTAAATTATGATACACTTGAAAATGATTATAAAGATGATATTGAATCATTTCTTGGTATTTGTAGAAAAAAGCCAACAACACCATCAACAACAAGTACAACAACCACAACAACAACTACAACAACAACAACAACAACAACAACAACAACAACAACAGAACCAAAAACAACAACAACAACAACAAATGGTCAAAATATAGATTCAGAAAATAAATGTGTTAATAACGATGACAATCAAACTAATGATAATAATCAAGATGTTAAATTAAATAAAAAAAAAAAAACTTATTCATCTGATGATGATAAAAATGCATCTGATTCTGTTTATACATGTGAAGGTTGTGGAGTTCATGGTTATCCATCAGAATTTGATAGTCCAATATCTTGCAGTCCAAAATGTACAGAACAAATTGAATTATCAAGAAAACAAAAATTACGTAAAGAACAAGATAATATATTTCAACGTATTAAAAGAAGACGTAAAAAAGAAGAACAACAGGCAAAAGATAATAATAATGATTTAAAAGAAAATGATGATAAAAATACAAATGAAAATGATGATGATGATGATGGTGATGAATATGATGATAACGATGATGAATATGATGATGATGATGATGATTATGATGAAGATGAAGATGACGATGAAGATGAGAATGTTAATAATAAAAAAAATGCAGATAAAAATAATGAAAAAGAAGATGAAAAGAAAAAAAAAGATAATGAAAAGGAAAAAGAAAAAGAAAAAGAAAATGATAAAAAAAAAGATAATGATAATAAAAAAAAAGATATTGAAAAAGAAAAAGATAAAGATATTGATAAAAATAAAAATAAAGATTCAATTGAAAAAGTAATTGATAAAGTTGTTGAAGAATCAATTGATCAAAATAATGATTCAAAATCTGAATCAGATAGTGATATAAAAGATTTTATAATAAATGATGATGATGAAAGTCAAGGTATACCATATGAAGCAAAATATCCATGGCAAAAAGCTAAAAAAGGTTTTTCATGGTCAAAATATCTTGAATATTGTAAAGCTAAAGCAGCACCACAAAGATTATTTAAAGAAACTCAACCATATAGTAAAAATTTATTTAAAGTTGGTATGAAACTTGAAGGTATTGATCCAGAACATCCATCACATTATTGTGTATTAACAGTATCAGAAGTTGTTGGTAATCGTTTACGTTTACATTTTGATGGTTATCCAGAAAATTTTGATTATTGGGTTAATTGTGATAGTATGGATATATTTCCAGTTGGTTGGTCTGAAAAAAATAATCATCAGCTTGATCCACCAAAAGGTTATGTTGCTAGTAATTTTAATTGGAATGCATATTTAAAAACTTGTAAAGCAACAGCAGCACCTAAAACAGCATTTTCAATAAGAAATTGTTCAGTAATACCATCAGCATTTCGTGTTGGTATGAAATTAGAAGCTGTTGATAAAAAACATGGTGGTATGATATGTGTTGCTAGTATTGCTGGTGTTATGGATCAACGTATACTTGTACATTTTGATTCATGGGATGAAGTTTATGATTATTGGGCTGATGCTAGTTCACCATATATACATCCAGTTGGTTGGTGTAATCAATATGGTCATAGTTTAACACCACCAAATAATTATAAAGATCCAAAACAATTTACATGGGATTCATATTTACGTGAAACAAAATCAATTGCAGCACCAAGTAGAGTATTAAAACAACGTCCACCATGTGGTTTTAAACGTGGTATGAAAATTGAAGCTGTTGATAAAAGAGTACCACAATTAATACGTGTTGCAACAATTATTGATGTTAAAGATCATACATTAAAAATACATTTTGATGGTTGGCCAGAATCACATGCATATTATGTTGAAGATGATTCACCAGATATACATCCACAAGGTTGGGCATCTAAAACTGGTCATCCACTTGAACCACCATTAACACCAGAATCATTAAATGAAATAACTGAATGTGGTACACCTGGATGTCGTGGTATTGGACATATTAAAGGACCAAAATTTGCTGCACATAATTCACCATCTGGTTGTCCATATTCACCACAAAATTATAAAAAAATAAGAATAACATCTGATAGATTAAATGTTAAACATGAAATTGCTGATTATGATGATGATTCATTTGTTAAAAATGAAATTAAAATTGAAAGTAGAATTAAAGATAGAAGTGATAAAAGTGATAAAAGTGAAAGAAGTGAAAGAAGTGAAAGATTTGCAGCAAGAGATATTAAATTATCTAAATTAGAAATGGATCTTAAACAAGATTATGATGATTTTTCAAATAAATATGATTCATCTGAAAATTTAGAAAGGTAAATTTTATATTTTATTTATTTATTTATTTATCTATTTTTTTTTTTTATTTTTTATTTTTGTATAAATATTATTTTCATAATTTTTATTTTTATTTTTTTATTATCTTTTATTTATTTAGATCTCGTAAATATCTCCGTCATCGTAATAACAGTGATGGCGGTTCAGACGATGAAGAACACGTCACAAGAAAACGACGAAAAAGGTTAGTTGATAAATTAAATTTGTATAAATTAAATATTTAAAATATAATTTTAATATTATTAAATTTTTTTTTTTTTTTTTTCTTTTTTTAACAGACGACAAGTATCTGAAGAACGTAATTTATCATTATCAAATTCAGTATCAAGTGATAATTTTACATCTGGTACTTACGCATCAAATATGCCTGATAAACAATTACGTAAAGAATTATATCAAAGTGTTTATAATCCTGGATATAAACCATTACCAGATGCTCCACATGTTTGGGCAAAACATAGTAATGCATTAAATCGTGTTGTTGCTAAACAAAATACTAATCCAAGAAGATGGTCAAATGAAGAAGTTATTAAATTTATTCAAGGTGTACCAAATTGTAAAGATGTTGGTAGTATATTTAGAAAAAATGTAAGTTTTAATTAATTTTTATTTTTTTTTATATATAATTATTATTAAATTAACAATTAAATAATATTAATTATTATTTATTATTTACAGAGTATTGATGGTGAAGCATTTTTAATGTTGACACAACAAGACTTGGTTAAACTTTTAGGTCTTCGTTTGGGTCCTGCTATTAAATTGTACAACAGTATTGTACTATTACGTCGTCGTGTTACATGAGATATCATTGAAGTATATTATACACCTCAAAAATTGGTGTATATATAAAATAAAATATATTAATAATATAAGTTTTTATCAACTAAAAAAATCAATAAATATAAAAAATTAAAAAAAAACTGAATAATCAGTTTTTTTTTTAATTAAATATTTATTTAAAAATTATTTTCTAGTAAATAATTAATCAGAGAATATACATATAACGATAATATAACTTGAACTTTCCAAATTGTTGTTTAAAAACAATTAAAACAATGTTAATTTTGTCTTACTATTATTATTAAATTAAAAAACAAAAAAAAAAAAAAAAAAAAAACAAGAATGTCTTTTTTCTCTTGTTTTATTTTTTTTTTTTTTTTTTAAATTTTTTTGTTTCAATTTTTTTTCAAAAATAATTGTAAAAATGTATATACTTATAAAATTATATATTAAAATACATGAATAAAAATAATTGATGCATTTATTATTTATAACAAAAAAAATTATAACAATGACAGTTAGAAATAAAATTAGTTTATTTATCATTGTTGTCAAAAAAAGATTAATCATTTGCAAGTATAAAAAAATGACGATGGTACATTAAAAAAATATACTGTGTTGGTAGTTAAAATATTTATTTATTAATAACAATTGATTATTAATTATTATGTTTTTGTTATAAACTTTTTTTTTCTTTATTTATTTATAACAAAGTTGTTCATTTTTATCGATAATTAGTAGTTCATACTTTTGCTACTAGATGATGATCTTATGTTGTTCCTATTTTATATTGCAGATTGTTGAAAATATCTAACAAAAAACAAAAAACAAGTATTTTGTACAAATATTAATTATTCTTTATTTTTTTTAACAATTATTGTAATATTTTTTTTTTTTTTTTATTGTAAAATTTTTACTACACCTGGCGGCCATTTTGTTTACCACAGTCTTGCTTTGTGTTTTGACGTGTTCGCGTCGTCTCCGTTAAAAGTGTATCTCTTGGTCAATTTATTGCTCAAAAAATTATTAATTTATAATTTTATTGTTAATTAAATGTCAGGCTATTGTTTGGTAGTATTTTTTTTTGCATAATTTTAACCAAAAAAAAAATATGAGCAAGTTTAGTGAACGCCAAAAGGACGCCGTCCAACTTTGTTCATGTAAATTTATGTATATAGTTTTTTGTGATTTTTTTTATTCAACAAGCTTAAATTAATTATTTAAACAATTATTTATATAAATTTTTACGATAATAAATAATTAAATGTGTAATTTGATGAACGACAAAAGGACGCCTTTGTCATTGTTTAAGACTGTCTATGTGTGTGAGTATATACATGTATGGCTTTGTTTGTTGGTGTTTTTTTGTTATTTAACAAACTTAAATTAATTGTAAATTTTATTTATATATTAATTATTTATTATAAATTTGATAATTTAACATATTATCTTCATGTTATCAAAGAGTTTCTTTGTTGCCAATAATTAGTCCACTTTGATAAATATTTTTTATTTGGTATATTTTTTATAATTTCAGATAACAAAATACAAAACAAAAATAATTATTGAGATTATTATTGACAATTTTTTTAGTTTAGTGAGTGTTAAAAATAAAAATTAAATTAGTATATAACAAAAGAACAACCGGATTATTGAATACAATTAACTGAGACAATAAAGACTAAAATATCAAAGATAGTGATGATGTTGATAGTTAAAGTGCCATTACCAAGTGGTTCAATAATTAAATAAATTAATTGTGATAAACTATTTGACAATAATCATCAAATACTAATACATTTAATAGTCGGCAACAAACAATAATTGTCCATATTGTCTGATTATAATGATGATGAATCATTGATATTAATTGTGGTACCAGTTGTGTTACTTTTTTTTCTCATGTACCACTTGATGTTGTTATATATATTGGTTGAACATTGACTTTATCTAATTTAATTGGAATTTTTTTGATAAGCTAGAGTGTGTTGTTGTTGTTTTTTATGGAGTTATTGTTGTTAATAATCAACAACATGTAGGTCTTGAGACTATCAAGAATCAGCTGTCGCTGTCAAAGATAATGTGAAAAATATAATATTAGTATTAAAAATATAATATATATATACATATATATGTTGTTATAAACGTTATTATAATTTTTTAAATTAATTAAAAAATAAATTATGTGATAATGGTGATAGTGATAGTGATGGTTGTTGAATGTGTATGAATGTATGAAATTCTAAAAGTCATTGAATCAGTGCTTGTAGATTATAATTTTCATATAATTAAAATTGGTAATGATGGTGGTGATTGGTGAAGTGTTTTTTTAAGTGTGTATTTATTAAAAAAAATAATCAATTAAGTTGATATAAAAAGTGTTGTGTTGTGTTTCTGAATGTGATAGCTGAAATTGTTGCTGATAAATTTATCTGGTTTAATCATCATCATTAACTACATGACGAACATCTTGATGTCATCGTGGGAAGATGAACATCCCGATACAAGGTAGGATTTTATTTAAATTAATAATTGTACCTATATGATATCTTTGTTTATAATACATATATAAACAGTTGTTCTTGATTATATAATTTATTATATATGCTTCATGACTGTCTTGTGTCTCTCTTGAATATTTACTTTCAGGTCATCTTGCTTGTTTATTTTTTTTATTCTGATTTATTATTACTTTTGATAATTTAATACCCATGTGGTACTACCTATAAATGAAGTGTTGTATTAGTATAAAATTTATAAAAAAAATTATTTGCTGCTAAAAATAGCGCAATAAATATCAAATCTAACAAAAAACAAGTATTTTGTACAAAAAAAAGAGTCAAGTACTCGAAATTGTAGTCAATTTGTAATGTAACTTGTTTTGCCATTAATTAATCTAAAATGTTAAAAAAAAAAATAATAATAAAAAAAAAAAATTGTACTTGACCCTGCTAAACATAAGATTGAATAATGTTGGCTTAAAATTTAATTTTTAATTTAGGAAAAACTACGCAGGGTCAAGTACAATTTTTTTTTTTTATTATTATTTTTTTTTTTAACATTTTAGATTAATTAATGGCAAAACAAGTTACATTACAAATTGACTACAATTTCGAGTACTTGACTCTTTTTTTTGTACAAAATACTTGTTTTTTGTTTTTTGTTAGATATCACATCTTTTTGTAAAGTTTTTCTTGAAATTTATATTATTATATTATATTTATATATCATCAACTTTAATTTTTATTAGATTTTTATTAGATATGAAGCTTGGTAAAATAGTTAGTCTTAAAATTGGTGATAAAAAAATTAAAATTTACAAAAATATATTAACATCAAGTAGTCCAGTATTTGCAGCAATGTTTGAACATGATACTAAAGAAAGTAAAACAAATATTATTAAAATTACAGATATGGATGAAAATATTTGTAAACAAATGGTCATGTTTTTAAATACTGGAGAATTGCAATATGATATTACATATTTGACATATGATGTATTGGTAGGTTTACTTAAAGCTGCTGATAAATATTATCTTGAAAGACTCAAAGCATTGTGTGAAAGATATTTATACCTACAATTGAATATTAATAATTCAGTTGATGTATTTATTCAAGCTTGTTTATACAATGCTCATCAGTTAAAAGAATTAACACTTAATTTCATACAGAATAATATTGATCAAGTCATGGAAACAGATGGCTATGAAATAATAAAAAAATATTATCCTCAACATTGTTTTGAAATATTTGAAAATATACACAAAAAAAATAAAATGAAAAAACAAAAAACAACATAATAAGTTGATATCAAATTATATTTTATAAGTTTTTATTAATTTAATTATTGACAGTAGTTTTTTTAATTTGTAATAATATAACTTCATACGTAATAATAGTACTTACTATCTGTAATAAATAATTATAAATTTATCATCCACTTATTTTTTTGAATAAATAAATAATTATTAATTACCTTCAACATAAACTTACGAGTAATTGAAAAAAAATCCATTCCAGTAAGTGCTACTTCATCAATAGCTAATTGATTTTGAAACCATTGTGGCTAAAATAATAATTTAATAATTTATAATATTATAATTAAAATATAAATACAGTTTCATAACAAACCTCAAAATTTAATACTGATACTGGACAATGAAATAATTTAAATAATACAATTCTACTTTGATGATGAATTCTTGCTGCTGAAAGTGTTACAGCAGTTGTTCTACATATTAAAAATCCAAATGATCCAAAGAAATATATTTCACTCAACATATCATTATCCATTGGTCTACTAAACAAAAAAAAAAAAAACAATACATACAATTATTAATTAATTAAAAATAAATAACAATTAAATATTTTTAATAAATTCTTACGCAAAACCATTAAAAAATTGTAAACAAATAAAATAAAGATTTCCAGCAAATGATACTAAAATTAATGGTGATAATACATTGTTTGTTTGTTTAACAAGATTACTAATTATTGTATATTTTTCACGAACATCTGGCCAATCAATATGGTAATTATTTTTTTGAATAATTAATTTAATAACAGTGTCATTCAAACGTTTATATTTTTCAGCAAGTCCTGTTGATACCTTGAAAAACAACACACTATTATTAATTATAAAAAATTAATTTTTATAATTAAATTAATTTTAATACCAATATGATAAAAAGATCAGTAAAATTCCATATAAAAGTTGAGTAAAAATATGATATTCTAATTAATATTCCCAATGTAATTTTGTTTATTGCTGAAAATTAAAAAAATTATAACCAAGGACAGGATGTTAAATTAATATTTACAAAATTAATCATACGTTTTTCGATAAATAAAAGATTGAAATTAAATTTATAAACATTAAAATATTCTTGTCCAATTCGTGAAAAATAATCAGATAAATAATGTTTTCTAATATCAGTGATAAGCATTAAACTGTGTTCTCCAAGAGCCATTATCAACAAGATTGTTGAAATAATTTTAAACTTTAATTGTAATCGTTGTTTGTTTCCATAAAACCTAAAACATTTAAACAATTTATTAAATATTTAATTTTATTTTTATTTTAATAATTAGTAGAAGAAATAATGTACAAACTTTATTAGTTTTTCTTCAACTTTGGACCATTTTTTTTGTAGCTTTATCCAATTTTTTGATTGAAAGAAAAAAATTAATATTGATATAATATTTGTTCCTAAAAAAGCCATTAATGAAACAGTATAACCAGAATTACCTGATGAAAAAAAAAATTAAATTATTTGTATTTAAAATTTTGTTGTTTATATTAAGTTGATTAATTTATATACCAATTACGCGATTTGGATTTTGAATGGAAGAAATAATAACAGTTAAAAAAACAATACAAAGAAAAAATATGATAAAAATTGTATAAAATTTCCACAATGGTTTAATTACAAAAATTAATTTTTCTTGAGAATTATTTTGTACTTTTGAAACTGGCATTATTCCAAATAATTTTGCTGCTGTGAGAATAGGCTGAATGGCATTATAAAAACACTCAGGATTCTGTAAATAATTAAAAATTTAAATTAATTTAATAAAATAAAATAGTATTAGATTTAAAAAAAAAAAACTTGCATTTATTTTATGATTATATTGTCGTTCAATGTCTAGAAAAAGTGAATCAATTGATGATTTATGAACAGCTAAATTCTGTTGACATAGATAAATTTTGTTGTCATTAACAGCTTCACTGGTTTGAATATCATTTGAAATTTTATTTGACATTCTTGAAATCTTAGACATTCTAATTGTTTTTGCAGATTTTATTTTAATTTTTTTTTTTTTCATCAAGATTTTTTAAACTGTTAAAAATACAATGCTGAGTTTTTCAATATAAATAACAAAATTAAATATAAAAAATTAACAATATATTATTTCAACTATTTAATAAATATTTTTAACAATTAAAATTAGAAATTTAATTCAAATGGAATATGTTAAACTAACATTTTAAATTGTAGCACTTTTAGAAAATAAAATTATTTTTTTATTTTTCTTTTTTAACATTTAAATGTTTAAATATATTTCAAGTTAACTGAATTAAATTTAAAAATGTAGTGTTATTAAGTGTAGTTCTAGTAAAATACTGATCTAAATATATTTTTATTGGTCTAAATATTTATATAAAATAAACAATGATTGTTTGAAATCACTATTGACGTATAAACATAACACAAAACATTTTCTTTTGGATTATTTCCTGGGTCTATAAAATCTAATGTATCGAATGTATTGATTTTTTTTTTAAATTATATACGTCATTGTTGTGATAAGTAGACAAAACAAAAATATAAATCAACAATGTAATTATTGTTTTAAGACTTGAAGAGATATTCAACCCCAAAAAAATATACACACATAAATAAAAACAATTGATTATATTAAAAATTAAAAATTCAGTTTATTTTATTTTAGCTTATTTTTTTTAGAATAAATATTTTATATTTTATAAATATACTTATTTATTAATCAATATTTTATTATAAATAGCATTTTTTAAATAAAATTTAAATTAAATTTTAAAATTATAAATAAAATTAATAAATTTTTTTTCTTATTTATTTATTTTTTTTGAAAATAAAATAAATAAAAAAATAATTACAGTTAAATATATTAAACAATATAAATTAATTGTTAATTAATCTATTTAATTAAACTTTTTTTTATTTTAAATAAAAAATATTTAATAAAAAAATAAATTATAATTTTAATTAATATAAATACAAAATATTTACTTTTTATTTGATAAAATAAAAATATTTTAATTTTAATTTTTATTATTTAATTTATAAGATGATATTTGTTTATAATATTATAAAAATAAACAATATTTTCTATTTTAAATTTGAATTTAAATCTTGTTTTATCATTGGTTGATATTTTTCTACCACAACGCCATCTATGAACAGCACCATAATCTCCTTTTTTTTTATCTTCAATTATTTATTATAAAAATATTTATGTTTATTTTAAACAATAATATAATCAAATATATTTAAAATAATTAATTACTTAATCAATCAACAAAAAAATTCTTTTTATGGAAAAACAAATATTTGTCGTTGATAAATATTTGGAAATGCACCTTAAGGTATCTACAGATAAAGTGAGACAGATACATAAAAATAAAAAGAGAAAGATAGTGATTTAGCATGTGTTGGTGTTTGTTGGTGTTGTTGGTTCAACCTAGTTCAACAATTCAACCACTGGCAGTCAGTGGTCAAACGCGAACCGGTACAGGTCATTTTATTTATCCTAAATCTTTGTGTGTGGTCAAAATTAATTTTATCAAAATCAACAATTTCAATTTACAAATAACAACTCAATCATTATCAACAATAAATAAAAAAATTTATAATTAATTATTTTATTATATCAAATATTTATTCATTAAATTTAGATGAAAAAAAAACAAAATTTGCAAATTACAAATGACAGTAAATAACCTTGAATTATTAAATTAAATATTGCAAATTAATTTATAGTAAATATAATTTGTTTATTTAACAACATAAATATATAAAAGAAAAAAAAGTATTGTTATATTAATTTTATCATATTTTTGTGGTTCTTTTGTTTTTGAAATAAAAAAAAAGTGAAATTTTCGTATGCAATAATTTGCTTACGAAAATTTAAAGTTAAATATTTGTTATGACTGTGTTGTTTCCTTCGTTGATAAGTAGTAATAAGAAGAAGTGGTTATTGACATTAGTCAGTATTGAAAATAATAATAATAATAATAAAAATCAAAATAATTCAAGTGAATGGTGTTTTAGTAATAAGTATTGTCAAGAGGATCAAATACAGGGACTGGTGGTTGGCGGTAATTTGACAACCGCTACCACCAATAACCCCATCATGCCTCGGGCTTTGACGGCAAGACGTGGATTGCAAGCACTTGGACTTATTCTTTTGACTGCTTATGCTACTATATTACTTTATCAAGCAGTTGTTGTACCTCGCCAGGTGAGATAAATAAATATTCATTTAACTTGACTTTACTTACTTTTTTTTTTGTATTTATTATTGATAAATAATATGATAATTTTTTTATATTTTTAGTGGCCAGATAATAATGAAATTGAATTTAATTCTGTGAGTAATAATTTTGATGATGATACATCAGAAATACAAAAAACAATTATTGATGAAATTCCAATAACACCATCAGTTGCAACAGCAACAATGGCACCATATTCAACTGATCTTAATGATGTATTTATAAGTGTTAAAACAACAAAAAATTATCATTATTCACGTTTACCATCAATTATTTCTACGTGGTTTCAACATGCCAAAGATCAGGTTTGTTTTGTTTTTTTTGTTTAATTAAATTTAGTTGTTAATTTTATAGTGATTGTTGTTGTTAATTTTTTTTTTTAATTAATTAATTTATAGTTGTGTGAATTTAATATGGAATTTTCTTTTTAATTATAATATTTGTTGAATATTATTTATCCGGATGTGAACCCGGATTTAATTTTTTTTTTATTTTTTGTATCATGCACACTTTACAGTTGTTAATGATCATGATGATGATATTATTATTTTGGTTTGGCTAATTGCGCGCATTGTGAGTACCTCACTGTTGGTGGTATATAACTTTTTAAAAAAATAATTATAAAAAAAACAACAGCAACAATCATTCGTGGAATCTTTAAATGAAAAGAAATAGTTTTTTTTTTTTATATTTTTCAAGCTGAGAAAATAATTAAGCTTGAGAACTGAGACATGTAGAAATAAATAATGAAATGAAACAATAGTAATAATGACACGTAGTAGCTGTGAATTATACATAAGTTTTAATTTTGATTAGTGAATCTTTTGTATTCAATGTAGGTGTTACTGCTTGCGTGTTGCAATTCGATTTAATGGTGAATTGGATATTGTGTTGTTTATGAGTTATAGCGTCTTGCATAAACGATCAAGTTTCGGTATCATTTGTTTTTTTTTTTTCTAAGAATTATTATATTTATATTTTTATATTGAACATAAAACTATTTATATACAATTAGATAAATTAATTTTCAATTTATTAATAATTTTAAATGATAATTGATTTTTTATTATTGTTGTAAAGTTCATTGACTGATATTATTGCACTTGATGCAATTTTAAAAATAGTAAATTATTTAAAATAATATTTAAATGTTGAAATTATATATCTATGAAATTGACTGATGACACTTGTACATTAAATAAACATAAAGCTATAAATAATTAAATATATTGAAAATGATAAAATAATTAATAATTAATTATATCAATTTATTTAATAATAAAATTAAATGAATTTTTTATATTTTTTTAATATTTATTTTTATATAAAAACAAAAAAAAAACATTGTTAAAATAGTAATAATAATTTTAAATAATTTTGATAAATTATTTTAAATAATCATCAAGATATTTTCATGTATATTAACAAATTTATTTCATTTAAAATTAATTTTTTATTTTTATTTATAAATACAAACTTCAAGTACAAGTACATCAGCTGTTAATAAAATCATCAAAATAATCCTTTAAAAAATTTGATAATAAATATAAAACTTACAAAAAAAAAAACATTATTATTAATTATCAAATTTCAAAGTACAAGATATATTTATGAATAGATTTTATTCATTCAAAAATGATGATTTAAAGTACCAAAATAAAATAAATTAAAAGTCGACTTATTATCATCAGTATCTAATCTTTGGATTATTAATGTTGATTAAATTCTGTAATATTCCAATGAAATTATTTCAAAATGAATATTAAAAAATTTAATATAATTTTATATATAAAAATAATATAATTTGTTGGGTCTTGGTTGAGTGTAACCAGCGATTCAGAGTCTACCATTACTATGAGTGACTTGGATTGAATAAACCACAAACCTCCAATTTTCTCTCTTGGGTCTTTTGGTTGTTTAACTCTTGAAAAAAATGAAATAAGAAATATATATTTGTTTGAGCTTAGATTATATTATATATATGTGTGTGTATTTGTGCACAAGATACTGAAGATAATTGCAAGACCAATTGTTTTATTTAGTCGTACGAGTAGGAGTCTCGAAGATCCTCAATTATTTATTATTTCTCTCCATGTAATCTTTAAAAATTTTTTTTTCTCTTAATTTTTAAACTTTTTTTTTTTTTTTCATTCTTAACCTACTTTTATTTATTTAATTTTTTTTATTTTAAAACTTAGTTTTAATTTGTGATGAAATTGAGCCAGTAAAAAAAAAAAAAAATTAAATTAATGAAAATTTTTTAAAATATTAATCTTTTTATTTTTTAGTTTAAAAAAAAGAAAAGAATTAATTCATTTAATTATCTTTTATATGCATTTTTATAAGAGATTTATCTTTTAATTAACATACTTTATTAGTTTTGAATGAAAAAAATAAATAAAGAAAGTCAGTTTGATCACACGCAGGTATATTTTTTAAGTTACATCTTCGTGTTTCTATACAAAAGTCATTGTCCTGATAAATGTTATCATTAAAGTTATTAAGTATTATTATTCTACAATGACTTGAATATTTTTTTTCAATTGTCATTGGTATTTTTATGATGAATAAAAATTATATCTTGTAATATGTTTGATATAAACAAGAGTCTTTTTATGTTATTTCTTTTTTTTTTTTTTTTTAAATAATTTGAAAAACAAGTAGACATAATATTTTTTGTCTGACAATTAGATCAATTGACTTGTGACATTTTTTTAGAGAGAAATAAAAAAAATAAATTATCAAAATTTAGTAGCTTTAAATTTCACTTGAAATTTGGTAGTTTTAAATGTCAAAAGTTTAAATAATTTATTTTAAAATGTAATACTCAAATAAAAGTGATAAAGAAATTGGCAATTTAAAATATTGTCGAGACAAAGTTAATTATTAATACAATCATTATGATCATGTTTTGTGATGTCATATTTATTTTAACAAATGCTATCAGGTCAAATTATCAACATGATATATATTTATATATTTAAAAAAATAATTATTTTTATTTTTTTTTTGCTATTTAAGTCAAGTTATCTAAATTTATTGAAATTTGATAATTAATAAACAAATTTTTTAAAGGATTATTTTGATGATTTTATTAACAGCTGATGTACTTGTACTTGAAGTTTGTATTTATAAATAAAAATAAAAAATTAATTTTAAATGAAATAAATTTGTTAATATACATGAAAATATCTTGATGATTATTTAAAATAATTTATCAAAATTATTTAAAATTATTATTACTATTTTAACAATGTTTTTTTTTTTGTTTTTATATAAAAATAAATATTAAAAAAATATAAAAAATTCATTTAATTTTATTATTAAATAAATTGATATAATTAATTATTAATTATTTTATCATTTTCAATATATTTAATTATTTATAGCTTTATGTTTATTTAATGTACAAGTGTCATCAGTCAATTTCATAGATATATAATTTCAACATTTAAATATTATTTTAAATAATTTACTATTTTTAAAATTGCATCAAGTGCAATAATATCAGTCAATGAACTTTACAACAATAATATTGATTAATTTTTTTTAAATAATATATAGTTATATATTTTTTCTTTAATAAATTCTAGTCATCGGTTTCTATCATCTTGTCTAAATTATCATTATAATTTTTAAGCTTTTAAATTTTTTGTTCATATTGTAGAACATCTTTGGGTCGTTTTGTTTTCTTTTCATAATATTTAAAACATCTTGTGTATTATTTTTACCACTACACTCGTTATGTTTTGTCATGATAAATATACTTGCAGGTGTTGTTTGCCTACTTAAGATGTTCTATCGTGTTCTATTCAATATGAATGTGTCTTGATTTTTTTTTTTTTTTTTCATTTTTATTATCTCTCTTGCAACTTCAACTGGATAGCCAGTGAAAGGGGAGACTCTTGGAAAAGTTGTTCATCATTATTGTACACATACATATATAATATTTAAAACATGGTTCTGATAGTTTGATTATCTATATATGCTTTGGTTTAAAAATAAAAACCACAGAAAAAACTTGAAAAAAAAAATTATTATGCGGTGTTATCTTCAGTAAGATATTTAAAAAAACATACATTTATTTATTTTTTTGCAATTTCAAAGATTAAATAAATAATTCCTTAGCAAAAAATAATTGTAACTTAATATTTTTTATATAAACAGTTGATAATTTAGTTTTATTTATTTAATTATATATTCATTTTTTTTGTTTTAGACTTGGTTTTTTACTGACCGTGATGACCAGTACTTTCAAAATCAAACAAGTAAGTTTATAATTTTAATTAAAAAAAAAAAAAAATATTATTTTTATTATTAAATATTAATGCTAAATTATTCATTAAATATTTGAATAAATAACTGAAATAAATAATTAATAATGACACTAATATTATTTCTAGTATTTAAAACTTGAAATATGTATATTAAAAAAACTTTCTAAATTTAAATTATTTTTTTTTAAATTAAAATTTATTTAATATAATATTCAAAACAATTTTAATATTTATATATTTTGCTAAATTCAAATATATATAATTTAATTTTATCTATAAAATTAACACATCTAATTTTAGTATTTTAAAATAATTTATAATCAAAATTTCTATAAATAAAAAAATCATTGAAATACATCAATTATTATTCTTCCAATCGAAAAACTTTTTAGAAGCTTTATATCTAGGTTTTTTTTTTCTCCATATTGTTTAAAACCTTGAAAACAATGTTAAGCATAACGAGAACAATGTTTAGTAATTTTTTGATAATTTTCTGTCATGTGGTTTGTCAGTTATAGCAATCGAAATAATAGTATAAAAATTTTCGAAAACTCTAACGTTCCTTCTATCGAAAAACTATTCAAAAGTTTTATTTCTAGATTTTTTTTTTCTCCATATTATTCAAAATCTTGAAAAAAATGTTAAGCATAATGACAACAATGTTCAATAATTTTTTGATAATTTTTAAACATGTTGTTAATCAGTTACAGCAATCGAAATAACTCAAATAGTAAAATTTTCGAAAACTCAAACTTTTCAAAAGTTTTATTTCTAGATTTTTTTTTTCTCCATATTGTTTATCATGTTAAAAACAACAATCAACATTTTTTCGTATTATTTTAAAGCAAAAAAAAAAAATAATAATACCATCAATTGAAGTTTAATTAAAAAATATTTGTTACAAAATAAATGATATAAATTTTAATGAAAAAAAAAAATATATATATATATATATATAATAAAATATTGTGGTCAAGATCAAATAGACAGATAATAAAAACGGTAAATTTTACTAGCGGGATTATTATTGCAGAATGAATGCAAAAATTTACTTGAAGGTGCATGAACATGTCCAAGTTCTGTATGATCGCCAAAGGCACGGGTGTGGTGAAGCAGAACGATATATATTAGGAAGTGTCTAGGCACGGAACCGCAGGCGGTGTAAACCCGCAAGCGGTCTTAAATGACGGTAATATATGGTCATTTATAAAAAACTTTCACTTGTCATTGGTAGAAAATTTCCTATAGGCTTTGACATAAATTTTTTTTTTTTTTTTCAATTTTATTTTTTTTAACGCGATAGAAACATCAAAAAAATACTTTTACAATATGCTCTGACTATGTCTACACTAATAAGAACTACCTGGAGTCGTAAAATTGAAAACGACTATTTCCAGTTGCCCCAAGTTAGGGCATTTTTCCAGAAATAGCGTTTTTTTAAAAAAAGATCTTTATCGTGTTTTTTTTTCTCTATCTTGTAGAGCATCAAAAAAGAATGACTTATGAATTTTTTGAGAATTTTCCTCAATTCAGTTTACGAGTATGAAAGACCTTATTGACCAAAATTCAAGTAAATCGACTTGTCATTGTTCAGAAATTTTTTAAAGAAAGCTTTATCGTGTTTTTTTTTTCTATCTTGTAGAGCATCAAAAATTAAACATTCTGTGATTTTTTAGAATTTTTTTGAACTCTAGATCAAGTTTGTCTCAACAAGAATACGTTTTTATCCCGCAAACGTTGTTTTTTATAAATGACCATATATTACCGTCATTTAAGACCGCTTGCGCGTTTACACCGCCTGCGGTTCCGTGCCTATAGACACTCCCTATATATTAAAAAAAAAAAATTATAATAATAATAAAAAGTTGTATTGAATAGGCTTATGGTATCACGACCAGAACCATTGTATTCCAACAGAATGCTCATGTTTTGCTATAAAATTTTTATATATTTTTATTTACTCGTTATATTTTTTTTTTTGAAGAAGAAGAACACATTATATAACTAGCGTAAAAATTGGAGTAAACAATGAGAGTAAAAAAAAAAATATTTATATATGACATGATAAATATAAAAAGTACTCATTTTTATATACTTATACTTACATGGTTGTATTACGAGATTTTATATATAAAAATTGGTAAAATAAAGAAGAAAATTGTGTTAGCACGCGAACCCTCGGGCACTGTCCGACATTTGACCTTTGCATGCGCAACTGCACCCTTTTGCTTCTTCTTATATTATATTGAGAATTATTATTTATATTTAATCTTGTCTGACTTTTTTATCCTTGAATTATTTATTTTGAATTAATTTATTAAATAATTTTAATATAAATTACAAAAAATATTTTTGTCATTTTTAAATATTAAATTGATATTTTTTTAATATTTTTAATTAAAATTTTTATAAATTAAAGGTTTAAATAGAAAAAAAATATTAATATTCAATTTCAAAATTAACACAAGAATAAATAATTTTTTTAGAAAATTATAATATTTAAAATGAAAAAAAAAATATATTAAATATTAAATTGACATTTTTTTTAGTTTTAAATTTTAATATTTTTGATTATAATTTTTTTTTTTTTTAATTACAGATGGACATATGATTAATACAAAATGTTCTTCATCTCACAATCGTCGAGCATTGTGTTGCAAAATGTCAGTAGAATTTGACAGATTTCTTGAATCCGGAAAAAAGTAAGTTATTATTTATTTTTTTTATTTAAAAGTTCGTTTAATTATTAATATTGAAAATTTATGAGATATATTATTATGATCGTTGTTGGTGGTCTTTCATGTTATTTAAAAAAAATATATATATATTAAAATGTCGATGTGTGTGTGCGTGAAATATATTACAAAATTAAAGACAGCATGCGTGAGATGAATCTATAAAAATTTTGCTTCAAATATATATTACGAGATATTAAATTGAAAGACAGTAGAGGAAAAAAAAAATATATATATGTTTGTGTCTCATTTACGCTACAGGCGTTAAATAACTTTCTTGAAATGAAATACGTCTTACACACCTTCATACTTAATTTTTTTTATCACTATATATATTTTTTTATCATTTTTAATGATTTTTGAGAGAGATTTATTGTGATTTTTTTTTTCTATCACATAGAGCATTGAAAAAGTAACAATTTAGAATTTTTAGAGAATTTCCCAATGGCTAGATCATGAGTATGACATAGCACCAACAACCAGAATCTAAATATATTGACTTGCCATTCGAAAATTAGGCCATTTTTTCAAAAAAAGCGTTTTTTGAAAAAAAATTATTCTTCGAGACTTTTTGAGCCTATATTGTAAAGCATTAAAAAAGCAATATTCTGTTATTTTTTCAGAAATTTCCCACGATTAGTTTATGAAATTTTAAAATCAGAAATAATCACAATTCATGTAAATTGACTTGTCATTGTTAAAAAAATTTTTAGAGAGAGATTTATCGTGATTTTTTTTTCTATCTTGTAAAGCATTGAAAAAGCACTAATTTAGAATTTTTTCAAAATTTTCCTCAGTTCTGTTGATTTTTAAAAAACAAGAATAAATTTTGAATTTTTATTTTTTCGATACAAGATTTATATTTACGAAAAATTTACAAATTCAAAATTAGATAATCATTTTTAATTAATTTTTTTTTACAAAAGATAGTTTAAATTATAAATTTATTATTTAAATAAATTTTAACAATAAAAATCCAAAAATTATACAAGCAGTTGGTTTTTAAATCTATCAAATATAGAAAAATTATTATTTATTAATTATTAATTTTACATTTTTAATATTTAATATAAATTATAAAAATTAATCACAAAAATAAGTCTATATTCTAATTAACCATTTGCAAAAAAAAATCAATGAAAAAGATCAATTAATAAACGTAACAGCTAATTATTAATTTGTAATTTTTGTTATTTTATTTTTGCCATCACTGTTTGCAGTATGTACCATCTTGAAACAGATATAAGTCAGTTTAAACTGAATATTTTTAAAAACCAGTTATTGCTGTATTACATAAATATACAAACTTGAAATAATTTAATTCTTCAAATTGTTTTTTTTTTTTGTTCAAAAATGATGATGACTTATGCATTGAAACATTTAAAAATGGTGTAAAAGTTTTTCAAGTGTCACATGCGGGCCACCCTTGCAGTTCTATCTTATTACCCTTCAAATAAATTATATATTTTTATTAAAAAAAAAATTGATTAAAATACAAAATTAACTTACTCGTGTTAATATTATATTATAAATTCAATTGGATATATATTTAATCAAACTTGAGGCTACTTTGAAAGTTCTGTACCATTTAATTTGTCATATAATTTGATGAAAACAATTCTTATAATCTCTGCTTTTCAG
Source organism: Lysiphlebus fabarum (assembly GCA_011426435.1). Taxonomy (NCBI): domain Eukaryota; kingdom Metazoa; phylum Arthropoda; class Insecta; order Hymenoptera; family Braconidae; genus Lysiphlebus; species Lysiphlebus fabarum. Next base: position 240,675 of record WSYQ01001132.1, read on the forward strand.
CTCCAGTTTTATAATAAATTATTTAAAAAAAAAAAAATATACATCTGTAGAATCAAAAAAAAATATATATAGTTATATGTATATTTATGAATGTCTTCAGGCTAGATTGATTAACATATCGAAAGCCATCCTATTTTTTTTTCTTCTGTACTCGATTTACCAGTTACTCTTTTTAAACTTCCCAAAGGCAATTTATATATTTGAAATAAGTTTATGTTACACAAAATAAATTTTTATTTATTCATATTTCTATGCTTTTAAATTGTATACATTTATGTCATAATTTTTTTAAATATTATCAACTTGAAATTACTTATTAACTCAAAAAAAAAACAAAATTGTAGATTAATTTTTATCAGTAAATTAAAAATGATAAAAGTTTGATAAAAAATAATATCAATTGATCAATCAAAGTAGATTAATTTTTTTGTTTAATATGTAAATTAAAGTTTAATTTGGTTAATGATTCTACCAATTGCATCAAAAGTTTTCCAAATAATTTAATGAAAAAAAATTACATAAAATATACATTAACGTATTTACATTTTAAATTATTATTTTTAGATTTTTAAATCGATATAAATTGTTGATAATTAGTCAGAATGTTAAAGAATAATATCTGGATATAATTACAACTTGTATAAAATATTTTTATTTTTTTTAACTTGCTACCAATTGATGTTGTGAAAAATTCTTAAAATGGAAATACAGGAATAAAAAAAAAAAAAGCAATAAGAAAAAATTGAAAAAAAAGATAAAAAATATTATTGAAAAGAGGATTAAAGTGGAAAAAAAAAAAAAAAAAAAAAAAAAAAAATACTTGTCCTGTTTCTGGTGACTGCAAGGTGGTTAGTGCATGTTCCTTTAGGACTCTTTTGCGGCTTGCGTGACTTCCCCTGGGTATATGACTTACATACTATCTGTTGCATGGTAATGCAACGTAATAAGCGTTTAGACAACGACGAAAATTTTACTCATATATTTATTTGTCGTTCGTTAAAACTCCACCTCTTAAATTACATTTTTTTATATTTTCTTGATTTTTTAATTTATTTTTATTTGATAATACTTTTTTGTCTCTTTTTTCTTATTTTTTTTTTTATATATTTTTTTCATTTTTCTCAATTGCTGACATGTTTTTTTGCTGAGTCAGTTAAGCTACACATTTTGTATCTCGTGCCACTGTTTTTTAATCTCTTGAAAAATATATAAATTTTTTTTTCTTTTTAATTTATATATCTCTATTCTCATTATAAGAATATTTTTTTAGCTGTGTCATTTTCTATTATATGTTTTTTTTTTTACTTTGTACTTATACCGATTGTATTAAATCTACGAATTTTAGTTAATTCAAAAGACATTTTTTTTTTTTTTTAAATTAAGTTTTTGAAAAATATAATTTACTATGGTGATATAGACACAAGAAAATATAATTTTTCTAATTATTTTTTTGATTGATTTAGTTGATAAATTAATATGTCATATTTATTTATTTATTTTGATGATTTTATTTTTGAATAATAAATTATTTTTTTGTATTTTTATGGTTGAATGATGATGATGATTTTTTGTGGGGCTTTGAATTATTTTGAGAGATTTATATTTTAAATATTTTTGTGATTTTTTGACAACAGGTGGTTGACGAAGAAGCCACTTGTATGACTTTTGATTAATATACCAAGTTTTGGGATATTTTTTTTTTTTTAAATGTAGATTTTAAATTTTAATAAAGATTTTATGTCTTTAAGATGAATAATAATAATTTATATATATTGTGATTTATATTTGAACAAATAATATTGTCATTTCTTATGTTTATAGTTGAATAACTGAGTGGCAATTAGTTTGACCCAAATGCCAATTGATTTATTCAACTTATCAAGCATAAATTCACATGTGTATTATTATTATTCTGATGATGATTTGCGTGGCTCTCAATTTAATGAATGTATAATAAATTAATGATTGAGTTTTTTTCTTTTTTTTTTGGAGTGATTATCTTGATACAAAAGTTTTGTTCAGTGTATGTTAAAACAAACTGTTTAATTTATTTTACATATTTTTAATAAATATTAAATGACCAAGTATCATGGTTACAATGTCCTGAATAATAATTTCTATAAAAAATAAATTAATGAAATATTTATCAAATAATATTTAATAATAATATTATTATAAATAATATATAACAATAAATTAAAAAAATAAATTTATTATAAAAAATTTTTGAGATAAATATTAAAAAAATTAAATTAAAAAAAATAATAATAATTAGTCATTAAATTACAATGACTAATTAATTAATTATTAAATAAATTAATTTTAAATTTATCCAAAAAATATATATATCCTATGATAATAGTTAATTTAAAAATAATAAATAAATTTTTAAATGAAATATTTAATTATTTATTTTATAATAAAACTATTGTCATAATTTCATTGCGACATTAGAAATAGTCATTGTCTCATTGTATGCTTACTATATACCTCTTATAATTTCAATAATAATTAATTTTAAATACCAATATTATTTTTTCAATTGTGAAAATTATCAACCAGGATAATCTATTTCGACTATATGATGATGATATTTAGTCATGATACCTTCAAAAAAAAAAATGCTGATTATAATTATATATTTTTTTAATTTAAAAAAAAATATTTCTCAGCTGATCTGACAGTTTAATCTGTTTTTTATCTAGTGATATCTACCACATAAGACCAGATTAGACTAGATAAAATCAACTCAACTTAGACTCAATCAAATTCAATCAGATATGATTATATCAATTTATTTTAATCTGAAAAACATCAATAAAAACATGATACAAATATTTGGGTTTTTATTATTTTTCAATATATTGGAAAAAAAAAAAAAAAATTATATCTTATATATGTGTATTCATTTTGGAGTAGCTGCATGATATTTGCAGATTCGCCTGATGTGGTCTGGTGGTGGTGCTCCAGGAACTGGTTTGCACCTGATACTAGCCTTGCGATCAAATGACGCCTTTCAATCCTTGGTTTTCGCATTTCACCCTTTACTTCTTTCATATATACATATATTTTTTTTATCTTTATCTTTTTTTATTTGCCCTTGTTTTATTTTTTAATATTATTATTATTTTTTACCTTTCTTTATCTTATTTTTTTTTTTTTATATATACCTATATATTTATATTTTATCGTCGTCTCTTCTTCATGATCAACAGCTTCTCATTCACATTTTTTTTTGCTCATACATTTATACATGTTTTTATATATTTTTTTAAATTTCATTTTTTACATATACTTATATGCTAACGTAGAGGTTAAACTATATAGCAATACTCATTATCGTTGTTGGGTAATTCAATAAATTTTTTGGGTCCAAAGCTGAAGCATTATGTAGTGTCTTATGTCTTTGAAAAACTATTTAAAAGTATTTATACTTGTCTTCTCTTCTTACATATTGAGTTTATATGTACATGTTTAAATGTATATATATTTATAGAATAAAATTATTATATTCTTGAATCAACGGTAGTCATCTTGATTATATATGCAAGATACATCAGATCATTATGTATGCAACAAACTAAATTATGATAAGAATATTTTATATATTGTTTCTGTCATTATTATTTTACACTTTAGTATTGTTTATTAGTTTTTTTTTTTTTTTTCAAGTACAATATATAACTTTTCAAGATGCTGTATTATATTATTTTTTATTTATGTTTTTTTTTAAAACAAAAAGCAGTACTTGTCAGTACTAATGACCGCATCATCATTATCATCGTCACTGACAAATAACGTGTTTTACGATACAAGGGAAAAAAAATATCACGTCGTTTGAAAAATTATTGTATATACATCTTCATGCTTACCGAGCATGACGAATTTTTCTTATTTCTATTCTCATTTTGAAAAGTCGTTGCTTATTATTTATATATATATATTTTTTTTTTTTTTCATCATGAATATATTGATGATCATGATGTGCTTGAATGCATTATATGATATTTTTTAAAATTTACATTTTTAAATTATTTACATTTTTTTATCTTCATTATATATACATACACTGTTAACTAGAATTTATGTGCTGATTTGGATGACTGAATGTTAACAAGAATCCAAGAATTTTATATTTATTTTCATTTTTCTTTTAAAGAAAAATTGAATAATATTATATTGTTGTAAAGTTCATTGACTGATATTATTGCACTTGATGCAATTTTAAAAATAGTAATTTATTTAAAATAATATTTAAATGTTGAAATTATATATCTATGAAATTGACTGATGACACTTGTACATTAAACAAACATAAAGCTATAAATAATTAAATATATTGAAAATGATAAAATAATTAATAATTAATTATATCAATTTATTTAATAATAAAATTAAATGAATTTTTTATATTTTTTTAATATTTATTTTTATATAAAAACAAAAAAAAAACATTGTTAAAATAGTAATAATAATTTTAAATAATTTTGATAAATTATTTTAAATAATCATCAAGATATTTTCATGTATATTAACAAATTTATTTCATTTAAAATTAATTTATTATTTTTATTTATAAATACAAACTTCAAGTACAAGTACATCAGCTGTTAATAAAATCATCAAAATAATCCTTTAAAAAATTTGATAATAAATATAAAACTTACAAAAAAAAAACATTATTATTAATTATCAAATTTTAAAGTACAAGATATATTTATGAATGGATTTTATTCATTTACATTTTTATAAATAAATATAAAAATATCAATCGATGAATTTTTTATCAAGTGTCCTGGACTTTATCAATGGTCCACTACTTGACAATTTCTAGATGTTATAAAATAATATGAAACAAGTGTTTATATAGTTTATATCATTTTATTTAATTTATACTTTTTCAAGTATATTTTTTATATGTGTACAATATAGTAGCAATTTTTGTTATCAATGCTTTATTTTATTCTGCATATATATACAGTGTCTCTATATATATTTCTTGCTCAGTTAAAAATCTCCGGAAGTACCTCGTTGACTCGATGGCAACTTGATCATTGGTACATCCGCCATTCTGTCTCACACATACTACATTTTATACTATAAACTACATGAATAATTTTTTTTTCACAAAAAAAAAAAAACAAAAAATAATTAACAACGTTTAAGAGAAAAAAAAAATTTATAATTTATGTTGATTCTAAAGATAAAAAAATATCTGAAAAAAAAATTAACAAAATTTATATAAATTTAAAATCTTTTTTTTTTTTTTTTACATAAAAAAATTAAAATATAAACTTGAAATCAAATAATCAGAGAGACATGTAGTTCTTCTTGTTATCATGTGAAAATTTTAATTTATCAATACTTTAAGGTGAGACTGTGTTGAGTGGAATTTTAATTAGCTTACTTAATTTTAAATTTGTTTAATATTCTAATTTTAAATGTATTACAAAATTTTTAAATTAACACCAAGGTTAAAACAACATAGAAACTAGAAAATATATATATATATTTTGTAGATAAATCATGAGATAAAATAAAGATAATAATTATAAAATAATCATCCCCCCATAAAACTTGAAAATAAAAATCAGAAAAAATATAATAAATATCAAAACATAAAAAATTTAAAAATTTTATTTTTAAAAACTCGATAGAAATCAGATCAAGTTGAAATTGTATCTTACAAGTTTGGTAATTAAATATCCAGCAAAAAAAAAAGAACTTGAATATGACCTTAAAAAAAAAAAAAAAAAACCTATAAAAGTTTAGTGGTTAATATCCACCTCATTACGTATCGAGTAACTAGAAAAACTGTGAAACCAATATGCAGTTTTTGTTTCACTTTTATTTATTTAAATAAAATATAAAAAATAAAATAAAATAAATATATTATTAAATCAAAAAACAACTTTCAAACGACTTTTTAAACTTGAATATAAATATTAAAAAAAAAAAATATCTAAAAAATTATATTTTACAAACAATAAATTTGATACATCTTTTTTATAAAATTTCATAATTTTATATAAATTTTGATACTTTTAAAAATATATATAAAATTTCAAAAATATAATAATAATATTGTTGTAAAAAAAAAAACAAAAGTATTATAATATTACAATATTTTTTGAATTAATTAATTTGATCTTTCATAGCAAGTTTATATTTTATGACATAAAATTTGCATATAAAATTATAAACATGTGTTCATAATGTTGATAATAAACTAATCACTGGATTATGCATCTAGACATTTAACACAAAAGCATACAAGCACGTATTTAATTTTTAAACTCAAAACATAATTTTCATCATCAAAAAACAACGTGTGTTTTTTATAACAGTGGCTACAATTTAAGTTTGTCGTAATTTATGTTTCACTCATGGTGGCAAGCATTAAAATTACCACATTTTTTTTTTATAAAAGATCTATTTTAACATAAAAATAATTAAAATATATAAATATCGTCACACGTAAAAAAGCAAAAGTATAATTTTCGAAATTTTTTTCTTCTTCTTTCTCTCATAAATAGTAATAAAAATACAAAATAAATTTAACATATTTAATTCATAATAATTTTAAATAACATTCCATCAAAAGTAAAAAAATCATGAAAAATAAAAGTATAACTTTGAAATTTTTTTGATGAAATTCTTGTCTATTTTTCTGCAAATTAATTAGCGATTTAAAAGTTATCAACAATTAAAAAATTTACGATTTTTTGTGTTGAAAATTAACAGCTATATTTTCAGTATGATTAACAATAAAAAGACAATTGTCAATTAGACATCCAATTTGATAATTTTTAAAAAATCAAAAATCAGTAAATTAAGTTTTTCTTAATTTATTTTTTTAGCAACAATTTAGTAAAAAAAAAAATTATAATATATGTAGGATAATTGAGCAGTCTTATAAGATAATTTCTATCGTTATTTTTTTTTCTCTTGTTGAATCAAAAAAAAAATATTTATACAAAGTAAATCTTACCGAGGCTCACGAAGTAGGATTAATAATCAATAATTTGGGCCTACGGGTCTGCACGTGTATCAAATCATAATCGTAAAATGTTGGATGAAAAATTATTGTCTTGAATGAGATGATAAAATATTCTGTTATCTCAATATATTTTTAAACAATATTTTATAATCTTTTAAATTGGACAACCATATCCAAGGCTTCTCGTAAATACTTTTTTTTTTTTTTTTCATTTATTTTATTATTATTTATCGATCCAGGTAAAATTTTTATTACAATTTTTTTTTTCTTCAAAGTTTAAGTATTATTTTTTGTTGAATTGATAATTTTTATACAATATTATTTCAACTTATTTATTATTTTATTCATTTCATAATATTACAATTTTGTCATGGTTTTTTCATGTTTTATTTACGGATGTTAATCGTAACTTTGTTTTTTTAGTATCAAATATCAAATAAAATAAAACAAATTTTGTCATGTTAAATTCATGATGTATATTTGAAAATAAATAAATAATATATATTAAATATAAAATTGTTTAAATCATTGTGGTGGTTATACTGACTAAAAATATTTTTTAAATTATTTAAAATTATCGAATAGTAAATGAGGTATTTTATATGATAATCTTTATATTTCACGGTTGAATTAATAAAACTGTGATCTTTTAAATATATTTTAATATAAAATTTATAAATTTACATGTTAAAATAAATATACAGAAGTTAAATTTAATACATTTAACACAAAGATGAGAAGAAAAAAAAAATAAAAAAATAAAAAAAACAAGTTGATATGTTTGTAAGTAAATACGTATTTATTATATATACAGATTTAAAATTGATTACAATCGAATTGCTGGCTGATATATTTATATATATACAATTTAACCGGCAAATCGATATTTATTTAAAATCGATTACCTTGATGATATGTGTGTGGTAAAATATATACGCAAGTGAGATCATACACTGTTGATCAGTAAAACGAACCTGATTGCAAAACACGATCAGTGACTTTTGCACGTCTCATGACGTTTTCTGTATCAATTCATGTTCTCTTGTTTTGGCATATACTAGTTACATCTTCAGACTTAATATCTTGTTCATGAAATCTCATGAAAAAATACGTATATTTATATCTCTTTTCTTATCTAACACATGGTTACACTTCATGATAGCAAATTGCTTTTGAAGATTTTCTGATATTTCTTTGATAATTTTTTCATTGATTTTTATTTTTTTTATATTGGAATTTTTGTAATAAAGATATATTAATTAAAATGTTTGTCAAGATTAAAAATTAGCAGGAATTAAAATAATTTCAAAATTTTATAAAATTATTATTTTGATGGTTTTGAAGCTAAATGTATACTTGAAACTAGATAAAATGATAATTTTATGAAAAACAAAAAAACCTAAAAATATATACATTGATGTCATTTTCAGTTGGGAACAGAAGGATGACACTTTCCCATAGTTAAACTAAAATTGATAATCAAAATGAGCTATAGCCACGTGCGACCCTAAATTGAATATTAACAAAAAGTCTATATACTGGTACTGAAAATATATATATTTAACCCCTCTTGTTTGATGAAATACGCGTGTCACATAAAACCATTTCCCACGATTGTCAAATGCATAATTATTTTTATGACTTTTTTTTTTTTAAATTATTAGTTTTAATCAATAATATTGATTTGTTATTTTGTCTCAAGTTTAACATCTATATTTTAAATTTTAATATTTATAAATAATTAATTTAATTTTTTTTTTTTCTTTTTTTACAGATGGTTTTGTCATTTTGATGATGATAATTATGTTAATGTTCAAAGATTATTAAAATTACTTGACAATTATAATCCACGTGAAGATTGGTATCTTGGAAGGCCATCAATACCAGCACCATTAGAAATTGTTCGACAAGGTGATGAATCTTCAAAATATCCTGTAAGTAATAATTGCTATTATTTTTTTTTAAATAAAATATATACATTTGTTATTTTAATATGAAATGGTTTTGATAATGTCTACTAATTGTAAGACATTATGGACAAAAATATTATAAATAAAATTAAAAGTAAAACGTTTTTACAAGACCTTGAATTGTGAACACATCAGACCCACGTGTATTTGTCTTGGATAATCATAAATTCGAGGACGTATATTTAACATGGATTCGAGGCAAAACGACCGGTGTGTTTTGTGAGATATGATCGCGATTTAATCGTTCAATGTGCATATATATAGTGTTCATATTACGTTTTGCTAAGAGTGAAAAAAAATATATATAATTTGATTCTTATCGTTTTGTTTCGAGTGTCTGTCATAGTGCCTGCAAAGACATTAACTTTTTTTAAAAATGATAATTAAATTCAGTAGATTACAAGACGAATATAAATATTATTGTTTGTTATTTATCAAATTTTTAAAATAGTATTTAATAAATATTAAATGACCAAATATCATGATTACAATGTCCTGAATAATAATTTCTATAAAAATTTCTATAAAAAATCTGATTGAAAATATTTAACAAAAAAAAATATCCACAAGTAATTTAAAAAATAAATTAATGAAATATTTATCAAATAATATTTAATAATAATATTATTATAAATAATATATAATAATAAATTAAAAAAATAAATTTATTATAAAAAATTTTTGAGATAAATATTAAAAAAATTAAATTAAAAAAAATAATAATAATTAGTCATTAAATTACAATGACTAATTAATTAATTATTAAATAAATTAATTTTAAATTTATCCAAAAAATATATATATCCTATGATAATAGTTAATTTAAAAATAATAAACAAATTTTTAAATGAAATATTTAATTATTTATTTTATAATAAAACTATTGTCATAATTTCATTGCGACATTAGAAATAGTCATTGTCTCATTGTATGCTTACTATATACCTCTTATAATTTCAATAATAATTAATTTTAAATACCAATATTATTTTTTCAATTGTGAAAATTATCAACCAGGATAATCTATTTCGACTATATGATGATGATATTTAGTCATGATACCTTCAAAAAAAAAATGCTGATTATAATTATATATTTTTTTAATTTAAAAAAAAATATTTCTCAGTTACAATCTTGTAATTCAAAATAACATCCAAAAATATTACAAAATAATTTGGTGTATTAATTATCATAATAAATTTTTTTAACTGATCAATACAAACATCTGAAAAAAATTAAATATAAATCAGTTCATTCAGCAATGTCAACCAATTCAATATAATACCACAAATATTTGATCATAAAATTCCATCAGTTGTTTCGTATTTCAATATACATATAAATTTTTTTTTCTTCACTTAGATAATATACATTTATTCCAGCAACTGGTCTACCAGTTGTCGTATAAAAAAAATAAAAAATAATAAAAAAATAAATATTAAGCTCAAGGCATCACATTCAGTTCGATCATCGATTCCCTGCAACATTATTTCATACAAAAAAATAAATAAATAAAAATATACTCAATATATAACAGAGAGACAATGTAAATACTTTGTTCTTCAATATATGTGTCTTTGGGTTTTTCAAAGTATCGATGATGTTTTTCATCAATATATACTATTCATTCAGTTGAACGATCCGGTTGAACCAGTTGTATCAATAAACAACATGTTGATGGAAGACAGCCACTGTTAAACACATAAGACAGTAACCTGCACAAAAGTCTTTTATAGAATAATACTCTTCCTTATATATTTATTCTGTTGCATTTCTTTTTTCTCAATATAAATATATATTTTATAAAAATTTTATATATATATTCAGCTCTTCCATCAACACAGAGTCTTCTTCATCATCAACATCTTCAAAGACTTCGTGATCAAATATTTAATATTTTAAATCACTCAAATTTTATTAAATTATTGTTTTTTTTTTCATCAAATTTGTGGTCAAGTATTGTTCAAGTAATAATAAATCTATATAAAATATTTTCTCTCAAATATTAAATTTAAAATTATTTTTTTATTTTTTTGGTACATGTATATAATAATTTGATTTCATTTTTTATTATATGCGGTGAAGCTTTACTAGTGGATAATATTTATATTGATTTTGTTGTACTTTTATTTTATCTTTCATCATATTCGCTGGTTTATTTCGTTTATAAAATACTTTTAAACTCTAAAAGAGTTTTTACTGCTCTTGTTGTTGTTGTTCATTCAAAATCATCATGTTACAATTCTTTATAAAAAAATTGAAATTTAAAATTATATTTTTAACATTTTATTATTAGAAATTATTTCTTTTTCATCAAATAAAATTTGATGATGATACATTTGTTAATTAATAATTACATAATTATTTTAATATTTTTATAAAATTTTTTTCTGAAATATCTGCAGGTTGTTTTATATATTATAAATAATTGGATGAACCGTATACATTACACCACACCTCGTTTCGGTTAGGTGAAAGGCCGAGTCCTTCCTGATGGCTTGTTAATAGCTTTTGAATTTTGCCGATGTTAAAAAAGGATAAGCCTGATGTTGATTAACAGTAAACCAGGAACTGCGATTACTAATATCCTCAAGTAGCACACACACACACACGATTAAATTATTATTATTATTTTTTTTTTATCATCCAGTTTTATTTAAACATAATAATTACAATTAAGTATCTATCATATAATAATCATTAAAAATTATTTTGATAATAATTTTTAAATATAATCATTAAAGAATCAAAATTGACTGTCGAAATTTCGAAATAGTTTTTTTAAAATTTGATAAATTTCTTCAACAAATAGACATAATTTTTTCGATTAATTATTCAATTAGTTTCAAATAATTGTATTGTTATTTGAGTATTATATTTTTCTGTATGATCAAGATAAAATTGAATTGAAACATTGACAAAAATTTTCAAGTATAATTACAACGAAATTTCAATGAAAAAAAATTTCTATTAATTATAATATTTTCATAGTCATTTTGATATAATTATAAATAATTTTTTTTTGATAATTTATATTTGTAAAAATTAATATATAATATTAAAATTATATTTTGATATACTACATCAGAGTTCAGCTAAGCGAAACATGTCTCGTGTTGCCTCAATAAAGTGGAACGGTTACAGCTGAACATTTAAACTGGTCCACTAATGCCTTTACTATATACCTACATAAAAAAAAATTAAAAAAAAAAAAAAAAAATACTACTTTTTTTGTTTGGTTAAATATTACCATGAAACCCTGAAGCTATATATCCCACCTTGGTAAAATAATATATATAAATTTATTTACAATCTCGTGAATGTACATACAGAAAATTGTTATCACTTAAACTATCAATCCAAGACACATGCCATATTATAACTGTGTCAATGAGTTATATTATTATTTTATATTAAATTGACTTTCTCTATAATAAGACATCAAAATAATATATAATTTTAATTGAAATATATATATAAAAAATTTTTAAGTTGATAATAAATATTTGTGTTTAAAAATTTAAGTAACTGTGTTAGTAGTTGCTTGGAATTTTTTATTTTTTTTTCAACATTTTTCAATGCTCTTGACATTTTGATCCATCAAAAAAAGAGTTTATGGTGGTAGATGATTACTGTAGGTGGCTTTTGGAATGGGACATAACACAGTTGGAGGTAAAACACATCAAACACTGTATTTTTTTTTATTTTTATTTTAAAACAAGAAAATGCATAAAATCAGGCAACTTATTTTTATTATAAATATATATTTATTTATATGATCAATTGATGCATATAAATACTTAAAGATGACATTTTTTGTCTATGTAAATTTTTAAATTGAAAAAATAATAAAAAAGTTTTATAGATTTTTTTGTATTTATAAAAGAAACATTTATAAAATTTTTTGTTGCTTTTTTTGTTAAATTTCAATGATTAATTTCATGAAATATATTATTTTTTAAAAATACAATTATAGCGTGTTAATATATTTTTTAATCTGTACCATTTATGATTGGTGTTATTAAAAATATTTTAGTAAATATAACATGTGTAAAACCAGGTCGATAATTATCATGCAATCTTGGTGGTTTATTAAGATAAGTTGTATGTTTCGATCGTTTCGATTGCCATCATAATATCATAAACTTGTTTGACCAATAAAAAACCTTTTCATCTTATATTTATTATATTTATATGTAAAGGTAAAAATATATAAAATATATATATTTAAAAAATATTATATTTATAAGTACTGTGAATTTAACGTCAATTAAAAAATCATAATTTTTATATATTTGAATTTAATTATAAAAAATGAATTTATAAATTAAAAGTATTTTTTTTTTTTTTTTATATATGATGCATATATAAGATACTTAATTTTACAACTTGACAGAATTTTATTGCCTTTGACTGCATCCGGTTAAAAAACAGATGTGCCAATTTTTACTCTCGCGAAAGGGTGCACCCTTTCACTCATTCAGTTCGATTTAATTTTTTTTTTTTTATATTGCATTTTTTATTTTTTTGTTAAAAGTTGTTTTTTTTTAGTTTAATAATTTGTAGATTATTTAAATTGAGTAATTTACTTGTTTAAAAATATTTAAAAACTGGAAAATAATAATTTAATAGTTGAAATTTTTTTATTTTTTTTTACAAAAATAAATTCTTTGTTTTGAGATATTTTAAATTAAATAAAAAACTTTTTTTTAAATTCAACTGTAAATTTACTAAATTTTAAATGTTTAAAATTTTGTTTTATTAATTTTTTAAATTAATTTAGTTTAACAAATTATAATTTCAAATTAAAAAATAGAAAAAAATTAGTAAAAAAAAAAGTTTCAAAAGAATATTTCTTCAATCAAAGAAATTCAATTTAAAATCTAGAATATTTTTTTTTTTTTTTGTAAAATTAAATAATATAAATTCTTGATTAAAATTTTCAATTCATCATAACAATCAAATATAATAATAAAACCGTTTAAAAATAAAGTGAGCTAAAAGTGAAATCATCTGACCACTTTAATTATATCGTCAGTTGTTGGTCAGCCTCTTGGTTTTAAGCAATTACTTTAGTTTCAAAGAGTGAAAGTAAATAAAAAAAAAATATATATATACATAACAATAAATAATAAAAATAATACATTTAAAATTAAATAACTTTAACAAATAAATTATCTCAATTCATGCATTGCATAATGTTGCAAAAAAAAAAAAAATACAAATAAATGTCAATTTTTAATTTATTATTTTAAAAATTTGAAATATTATAATAAATATATTTGATAAAAAAATTTATGTATTGTTTAGTTAAATATCTTTACAATTTAAAGCAGACAAGATAAAAAGATTTAACCGAACAAAATTTAATTAAATGTTCACTTCGTGTCCATCCATCGGTTCCAGCTCGTGTAAAAATTGTCATGCTTTTTTTTTTCATTTTCAAACTTTTAAAATATATCAACTCTTAATTTAATTAATATTTTTATATATCTCTTGTCATTTTTTTATCAAGTTTAATCACGTAAATTAAAATTAAAATCATTAATTTTAAAAAATAATTTTTTATACATTTTTTTAAAATATTTTTTCAAAAAATACTAAAAGTATTCTTAGTATTGTTACAATTATTTCATTCAATTATTTTCATCAATTTTATGTATATATTTTTTTTAGTTAATTATATGTATTTTATCCAGATGTAATTTAAAAAATATTAAAAATATATTTTATAATAATTTTAAAATGATAAAGAAAATTACAGGTCTTAATCTATTTGTTAGATTTTTTTATATTTGAAATTTCGTGTTCATTATTTCGTGATTGAACCTTACTTGGATTATATGTACAAACAGAAACGTGGATATTTTATTCGAAACATATTTTGCAATGTTTTTTAGTTCTGAATCTTGACCACGTATATTTGCTACCTCCATTAGTTTGATATTATATATACTTGCAGTATTTTTTTTATCAGCTGGTGTTGCACTACCACTACAGTGTCTGTTATATTAACCATATCAATGGTCATCATCTTTATATTTTTCATTTTGTGCATCCAGCCCCAACAAATACACATATTTTTATATAAATAAATAAATAAAAATATATGTAAATACAACACTTTGTCTTTATAAAAATTAAACACTACTATATATCATTTTTTATTTTATAAATTTTATATAATTTTCATACGTTATTTTTAACGCTAGCTCTTTTTTTTTTATGCATATTAGATTTTAAAGATAAAATTTTAATACATACAGAAAAATTTATTTGAGATAAATAAAAATAAATAAAAAAATAATTACAACGATATAAATAAAATTAAATTTGAATAATTAAAATGCGAAAAAAAAAAAAAAAAGTATTTGACATTTTTGGAAAATATTTTTAAGCACAAAATAAGTGAGGATGACTTACTTGTTCTATGCTCAGAGATATTTTATTATAAAATTAAAAAATAAATACACTTATAAATTAATAAAAAATTTATTTACTTAAATATTTAATTTATTTTAACAAAAATAATATTTTTTTTTTGTTATAAAAACTATTGGAATAAATTTATTTAAATTATTTAAAATTATGACTATTTATTTATTCAAGTCAATTTAATAGTAACAAAATGCTAATTACAAGGTCAAATAAGAATGTTGTTTTACTTACAATATATAATTATAAAAATTCCATAAAAACTTTGATATAAATATTATAAAAATTTATACATATATACTGAAATATTCTATAGCAAATTAAATCAATTTTATCGATAATAAATAAACACATTACATTGAAAATAACATGATGAAAATTATTTTAAAAAAAAACATGCGTTCATGGTTAAATATTTTTATTTAAATCTTGAGACATTAATTTAGCAACAAACGATCCAATTACCTGTTTATTTAAACATTGAATATTTTAAAGTAAAACATTTTGAATTTAAAAAAAAAAACTGAAAACTCAACGACAGTTTGAATAAATACTTCAAGTTAAACTGTTTAATCTATACATTTATTTTTTATTTTTTATTTTTTAATGTTTTAAATAAATTAAAATAATTTTAACAATAAATATTAATTATTTATATTATTTATTTGTATCTAAAAAAAAAAAAATCTAATTTAGAAAAATAAAAATCCTTTTTAAATTAATTTTTTATTTTCATTATAATATTTCTTTTTGTCGTTGATATTTTTTTGTTAAATATAAAATTGTATAAATTAATTTTTTTTTATTTTTATATTTATTTTAAAATATGATATTTATTATTTAAAAATTTTTTTTAAATAATCTATATATAATCATGCTGTCAACATAAAAGATTGATTGAATGAAATAATTTTTTTTTTCATTTAAATTATTTTTTTTTTTTTTTCATTAATATTTCAATCAATTTTTAGTAACTTATATATTTTTTTTTTTAGACATACATAAATATATTGAGTATATAAAATTTTTTTTAGTTTGTATATTTTACATAGGTGATGTGATCTCTTGTGATTTCTGTCTCTCTTGTTTTGTAATTAGTCAAGAAATTCAGTATAATCTTGTGGTTTGATCAGACCCTTCGTTACTAACCAACTCTTTTTTTTTTTTTTTTTTCATTTATATGTATATGTATTATTTAAAAAAAAATATAAAAATTTAAAGCAGTAAGATTTTTTTTATAGATTAAAATATCGTATAAATGTAAACGAACGATAATTAAAATAACTGACTGATTGCCTTGTCTTTAGATATCAATAAATATATTTTAAAACTCAAATTTATTTATGTTTATAATTTATTTTATACTGTTAAATTATTTAAAAAAAAATTTCTATGTAGAAAAATTTGAGTAAAATTTTACAAAATTGATTTTTTAAGAAAACATTTTTAAAAATAAAACGATGCAATTTTTATAATTAAGCATGAAGTTTAAAAATCTTGTCTTATCTGAAGGACAATATCTAATATTTTTTTTTTGAAAAATTTATTTTCTAGTTATCTGTTTTATTACAGATACTATCTTAAATCCCAAAATGTTTTTTCTTTTCAAGAAAAAAGATAAATCAACAGAGAAAATTTCTCTGATTGTATGTCTAGCAATGACAAAAGGACACTATATTTTCTCTCTTTTGAAATTTTAAATGTGGAGCCTTTTTTTTGTGAAGGACAGTCTGGAATTGCATTTGATTGTATCTTAATTTAAAAACATTAATAACCTGTCACATTATTTCAAGGTTTACTTGTATACAATTAAATAAATATAAATATTATTTTTTGATCTTCAACTAACTCTGTCAAATTTATAAAATAAATTAATCATTAAATTGTTAAATTAAAAGTCTCAATTGTTTTGTCAAATAAACAATACAATTGAGAAAAAATTTATACAAAAAATAAACCAAAGACATTTAAACAAATAAAAAATTAATTTTTTAATTTTTAAACAAATTATTATGACAAAAAATAATATCATAACTATATAGTTTATTCTAATCATAATTCAAAGTTTTAACATAAAGATAAGCCTTTTATATATTTCATATGTGTAAAGCAACATAATATATAAAAAAAAATGATAACTAAAAATAAATAATACCAAGGTGAGCGATTTTCTCGAGTTATAACTGTGCCCACTTAACCACACCCCACAGAACCACAACATATATTATACCTGTATAATAGTAATGTGAATATATTGTATATAAAAATATAGTTTGTATCCTGATTGGTTCTGATCCACCAAGATCAGTAAACCGTTTCTATAACAAGTAAAATAAAGATCAAAAAAAAAAAATGATGAAGAAAAATTGAAAGAGTATTTGTATGTGCATTTAGTTGTTGTTGTGTTGATGAAATATATATACATGTATTATAGATAATATATTCAAGATATTAAAAACATAAACAACAAATGCATTCATTGCTAGAGAAAATATACATACGGGCTTCTTGATAGTCTCTCAAACGATTGGTCAATGATTTCGATGCAATTTACACTGACATGTACTGCACTATCATTGATTTATTTATTTAAAATTTTTTTTTTTTATTTTTGTTTCAATTTATTTATATATATTTTTTTGAAGTAAATATTAGAAATATAATTATGTTATTTATATTGATAGTTATCAGTAAAATATTTATATCAATTGAACTGAAAAAAATATAAGAAATAATTTTAAAGGAAAATTTTTTTATTGTGTCAGAAGTAAATGCTGATTAATTGTGAATTTTTTTTAGGAATTTGTAATATATTTTTACAAAATTTGATACATTTGGGTTTGAATTTTTAAGTGACATAATTATGTCATATAAAATTTAAGTATGTAGACTAAAAATTGAGTGTATAATTTGTTTTTGTTATTTAGTTTAAAAAAAAAAATTTTGAGCTTTAAAAAATGAGTAAATCAATCAATTTATGAAAGATTGATTAATCATTTTTAAATTTTTATTAAACTTTCAATCAGTATGATCGATTTTTGATTATCAAATTACTATTTATAAATTATTTTCTTTCAATTATACGTTTTGTATTTTTAATATTATTGATATTAATATTGTCACAAAAAATACCATTTAAAATAACTCAAAATCATAAAAATACAAAATTTTTTTTAAATCAAATAATTTTATATTAATTTTTTTTGTTAATTAATAAAAACAAATTTATATTATTAATTAAAAATAATTTTTTAAGCTATATCATATTTCAATATTGCATTATTATAATTTAAATTTAAATCATCAAAATCACTTTAAATCATTGGGGTTAATTGAAGCTCTTGGGTTGAAAACTCTTTTGGATTTTGAGTCATATTGTACTTGGTCTTCAATTGTTATTATAATGACTCATTAATTGCAAATTTTTTTTACCATTAAATATTGTAAATAATATATTATATTTTTGTATTAATTTATTATTATTATTTATTTTTTTAGAAGGTGAAATTTTGGTTCGCTACAGGAGGTGCAGGATTTTGCATCAGTCGAGCACTTGCATTGAAAATGGTACCAGTTGCTGGGTGAGTTTGCACATTATTATTTTCATTATCACATTGAATCGTGATGTCATTAATATATATCCACATGTGTTATTTATTTTTTTAATTATTTTTTTTTTTTTCCAATTTCTTTTCTTGGTCTTTTATATTATTCTTTCTTTCGCAAGCTTAATCAACGCATTCATTCATTCCACTTCGACAATTTATTCTGAATTATTTTCAATCCAATCACGTATTGATACAGCTTCCGTAGATTTTTTTTTTTAATTTTTTATTTTTTATTTTATATATTTCTTATTTTATGTTGTGTATCAATATAATCCTTTTTTTTTTTTATTTATTTTTCTTTGTTCAAGTATATCAAATTTCTTTAGAATTTTTATTTTTTATTTTTAAAAGTGCCGACGATTAATACTGCAAACTGTTTTGATTATTTAATTTTATATGTAACCAATCAAAATTATTTTATATACTTGGTTTTTTACAAAATATTTGAATTTTTTTTTTAATTTTTACTGACAAGTTTCCATTGTAATTATTAAATTCTGCGAAAAGATATTTATTAAAAATAAAAAACAAATTGAATATGATAAAATTCATTTTTTATCATCAAATAATTATCAATATTTTATAAAATATTTATTTTATATTACTACATACTCTTGATCAACAAAAAACTCTAAAATAACTATTTTTTTATCAAAAAAATATAAAGAAAAATCACACAAGACGAAAAGACCCACGAGCCATAATTTTTTTGATTACAAAAAAAATTTGAAATCTCGTTCATTTAAAATTAAAAAATAAATTTATATAAAAAAATATATTTTAAATACAATATTTAATAATAAAATAGTTTTTTAAAAAAGATTGATCGAATAAGTCAAGATGACATTGAAGAATTACCTTCCAACCAATCGGTCTTATTTTTCCTCCATTTATTCAACGAAAAATTTGTTCATGTCAATATTTTTTTAAAATTAAATTTAAACTACAATAATTTTTTTTCAACAACTTACCATATATTTTTTTAAAACAACAAAGATATACATTTTTTTTAATATAAAATTTTTAATTTTATATTCATTTTATTTTTTTATATTTTAAAAATGAAAAAACTATTTTTTTATATATTTTTTTTTCGTATCGAGTTATCTAAGAAACAAATGGCAATGTTCGTTCCGGACATGGTATTTCCTTACACTGGTAATTATCCAAGTCAACGGAGCTTGATTGCTACCAACAAAGTTAAAAGTAACAGTTGAGTTTCTCACGTTTATGATCAGGGGGGCCCACCAAAGAGTCTTCACACAAATTGACCTGGTAGTCAGACATTGACCGTTCCATTCAATGATTTTCATATCACCTTGAATAAAAAAATAACAATAAAAACATTGATTTATCATCATCATCATCATCATCATCATCATCATCATCATCATCATCATCATCATTATTTTATAAGATTTATATATATTTTTAAATTTAGATTGACATAGTGTAGTCTGTTGTCAATCGTTGTTACATAACAACAACAACTAGAGTTGTTTAAGTTGGAAGAAGACAATGATGTGATTCATTGTGGTAACAATCTTAATTAAATTTATAAAATAAAAGACATCATGATTGACAAGGCACAATTGCCGCCCACGTAACATATTGTCAGTACAATTTAAAACCACCCCTATGCTATGGGACTTAACTATAGGTATATACTTCAGTGACATTTTAGTTTACTTTTTTTTAATTTTTTTTTTTTTAATTATTTTATGTTGCACTTGTAACATGTATACCTGATGTGAGTCTTATTTTTATTTATACTGTGTATAATGATTGTATATATTGAGACGATTCTCATCGAGACGTTTAAGAACATCGTTTACTATTTATTGCCTCTAAACATCTCATGCAGCTGTCTTTCTTTTATTTTTAAATAATTTTTTTTATTATTTTTTTACAAAGCCGCAAGGATAATCTTGTTTTTTTTTTTTTTTTAATTCTTGTTCTTCTTTACAATCGTTTTAGACATTTAATTAAAAAACATTTTTCAATAACGTCAACTCATTTTTGTTTCATAAATTTTAACAATTTATTTTTATTTTAATTAAAAATTTTAAATATATAAAAAAAAAAATAATTTATGTTTATAACTATTATTTTTTTATCTGTTTTTTTTTTGTTTTTTTGCTGAAATCTCATTACAAAGTTAATTTTATTTTTGCATCGACAAATCATTAAGATCTATTACAGATATTATATTGAGAGAATTTTTAAAAATGCAAATATAAATTTGAAAACTAATTTGGATATTCTCATAGATTATTATTATTCATCTATCTATTTTTCTATTATTTTTTTTTTTATGATGATATTTATGTAGTCTGTTAAATTTATTATACCTTTAAAAAATATCTCATGTATATATTTTTTAAATATGATAATAAACATTAGGACTTTGTTTATTTTTTTTTTTCATATAAATTTGTATTGAAAAAATTTAGTATCTTTAATAATTAATTTTTTTCATTGATCTCTAATTTATTAAATATATTTTGATATGAAATTTTTAAATAATTTTGTATTACTAATTTTTTAGTTGATACTTGGAAAAAAATAAATAATTACTCATAATTAAGTATTTTTAGAATTGATGTATATTTAAATAAACTACAAATTTAAATAATAAAAAAATTAAAATTTTTTATATTCATTTATTAATTGAAAATAAATCATGTTATTTTTATGAACGTCATTTGTATATGCAGCTATTTTTTATTATCATAATTTCTAATGTAGACTGATTCAGATTTTAGAGAGAAAAATAAAATAAAAATAAAAAAACAATATCAATAATATCAGCATCATAATAAAAATAAATATAGTTTGTTAAAGATCAAACATGGCAACTAATTGCTTTATTAAAAATGTTAATATTAATTAAAAAATCAAGATCACATATTCTATTGACATTGTTACTCCTAATATTTTTCATTTGAAAAACAAAACTAGATTTTACATTTCCATTACTAAATAAAATTATAAATAATAATTTCACTGAAAAATAATATGATTGAAAAATTGAAAAATATAAAATGAAATATAATTATTCATTCATTGAAGAGAATAATACAATAATTGCTTGATATTATTTTGATATGATGTGATTGATATCCTCAATAGTTACAAGTGCTATTAAATATAATACATAAAAATGCATCAACTGCAGTTCAATATGATTAATCATATTAATTGGCTAATTAATTTTTATTATACATCACATTGATTTTTCGGTATAAATTTACTCACAAACAAAGTTCAATATCATGTTATATTGACAAAATAAATATTTAAACTATTTCATTAATGAGATACCAACATTGGCTTTGAATCTTTGTCAATTATAATTGGCAAGAGAAAAATTGAATCAAGTATATTTTGTCTTATATTAATGCCGAAAATTCTTGGAATTTATTTTGCCGATTGGGTGATACTTGAATTTTACCGTCAAAGCCATTACTTAATTCTTCAGCACTTCTCTCCCGATGCAATCACAGTCAAAATCCTTGCAAATAACCATGAAATAATAAAAATAATAAAAAAAATTGAATAATCAAAAAAAAAAAAAAAGCCTAAAAATAACGAAGAACTTTTGAAAGATCTACCCAAAGTCATGGAAATAAAAAAAAAAAAAAAATCTTCATCACCCACTTAACCCCGAAAAGTCATGGAAATAAAAAAAAAAAAAAAATCTTCATCACCCACTTAACCCCGAAATTTCGATTTCGACGGCTGGTATTTTAACGAGGCCGATATTCTCACTGGATTTATACTGACCAATGTGTTTTTTTTATTATTTTTTTTTTCTTTATACATATATAATTTTTTTTATTTATTTATTTTCATTGAAACGCGGTCTTCGTGTGTTAGAAAAGCCGAAAGACATTTTGTTTTTATTTATTATTTATATATATTTTTTATTTATTTATTTTTTTTTTATTTATTTTTGTAATGATGAGGGAAAAAGGTAAAACATAAAATGGGTGGAAAGAGGGTGTATATGTACAAAGATTTCGTCGACTAATCTGGCCCAATTAAAAAAGCAACGATACCGTGCGACGTTTCGGTCAAAATTCAAACGATAAAAAGAAGGGTTGAAAAGACAAACAAGAGAATCCAACTTAGGTATTCACTAATGAGTTAGTTTCAATCCATTGGATAAAATAACGCCCATTTTATTTAAAAAAAAAAAAAAATACATTTTTTTTTTTTTGTTATTTTATAAATATATATATATTTTATTTTTATATAATTTTTTTTTTTACTTTAATTTCAATTAAACATTTATATTTACATTATTAACGTTTTAATTTAAATTCCAAAAAAAAAATATTTTATTTTGTTTAATTTATGTCAATGTTATTTTAAATATTTTATATAAATAATTTTATATATTTTATTGGATTAAAATCCAGTTTTTATATAAAATTTTTATTAATTATTATTTTTGATATATTTATATAAATTTAAAATAAAATTGCTTGTTAAGCTTTACATATTGAACTTGATTTGTTAAACTGATATATAAAATAAAAAATAATAATGATAATTTGTATATAAAATATTTGCAGCTGTATATATATATATACTTATCTTATTTTATTTTGCATCTTCTTGTTTCACAATTTGCATTATTTGTTAATCAAATCGCGAATCATTTAGTTAGCAACGATCATCCATTATCATTCTTTGCTTGGAAGATAAGAATAAATTTTAATGGAAATTATATTCTTTGATTTTTAGTACATTTGCATTCCAAGTTTTATTTTTATATAATATTTTTATTATTAATTTTATATTATTTTTAAAAAAAAATTACATTTAAAATTATTGGATTGTATATTTTATAATTTCAATAAAAATTTTGTATTTTTTGTTGATAATTATATAAACAAAAAAAATAATTATTACAAAATAAAAAGTTTGAAACTATCAAATCAAATTGTCAAATTTCTATGAAATTCTAATTAACCATTTCGAAGAAACTAATGACTCAAACTTTGCTGTATAAAATTCCATTTTAATTTAAAAAAAAAAAAAACAAAAATACAGTTTAATTAATTACTACCCTTAAAGCATTTATTTTCAAAAATAAAAAAAAATTAATTTCTATTTAAAAATAATAATATTTTTTTTAGTCCAATTTGAGTTTTTTTTTTTTTTTATTAAAATCAATTGATATTAAATTTTTTAAAAAATGTCATCATAAATAAACTACTACAAACTATAAAAATAAAAATAAATAAATTCCTTAAATTAAATAAATAAAAATAAATCATCATTAAACTTATTAGTGACTTGAAAATATTTGTTTAGACATGTATATCTAAAACGTTATTTTATCAAAGACATATTTATATATAAATAAAATAAATATAAATAAATATAACTGATTCAAAGCTTTAACTACCTGTTGCTTCTCTAATTGGGTCGATTTATGTCTTTGAATTGATTTTGATACACAATCATACAAACATATATACATTTCTCTTTTGTACTTGAACATGAAGCACCTTGCCTTGACCCTTTTTTTTACATCCTTTATTCTTTTGCCACTATACCACAATCATCATCATCATCTTCATCATCATCATCATCATCATCATCATCATCATCATCATCATCATCATCATGTTTTTTTACTTTCTTTATTGCAATTTATTTATTTTTTTAAAATTTTAATAAAGCAAGGTTTATTCCTAAGTAAGAGCTCATGAAACTCATCTTCTATCATGTACATCATCCACATCATAAACCTACTGTATAAAAATTAAAAAAAAAAAACAATTTATTAATTAAAAAAAAAAAACAAAAAAATAAACAGGTACACATAAACAAATGTATAATAATTATAAATATATATATATTTTTTTTAAATTAAATACTTAATTTTGTATTTTAATATAAAAAAAATAAAAATGTTTTTATTTTTTTAATGATCATTAAATTTTTTAAATAATTTTTAATGTATCTTTAAATTGTTTATGTTGATGATGAGTTTGTTTATATATATATATTTTATATATGCATATCATTAAAGTGCGGTTAGCATATGGTACTGCAAGATTTAATGTTGTTAATTTGGCAAAATTCCATTGCATATATATAAAGATTAGAGTCTGTCGTTTGAATGCGATTGCACCTGCCGTTGGATATTTTTTATTTATTTATTCATTTTTTTAAAAAAACTTTTTTTTTACATTTTACTGTATTTATATAAATAAAATTTATGTCTTATGTAGTCATACTGATTGCAATGCAAGACTCGTTTGAATTTTTTTATATATATTTATTTTTCTTGTAAAAAATTTTATTTATTTATATATTTTTCTAATTTATGAAAATATATATTATAATTATTTTTTTTAAATTTATTATTATATTGATAAAAATAGTGTCTAAATTAAAAGTTATTTAGGAATCAAATTGAATGATAACAAAACATTTCAAAAATTATTTTTCAATATTTTTTCATAATTTTTTATTAAATGATGACAGTTGTCAATTATTGTTAATTTTTTTTAATGATAATTTTGGTAATTTATTTGGATTATATTTTAGAATTATTTGTCATTGTTTGAAATGATAAATAGCATTGAAAAATTTAATATTTATTTATGCATTTGTAACAAGTTTAATACGTAGAAATTATTTGTAAACTCAACTTTTGTTGTTATATTTAAATTATTTATTTATTTATTTTTGATTATTTTTTAATTTGTTTATTTTTTCTTCAAGCTAAATATTTATTAATAAATTTGTTTGTATATTTATTAATTATTATTAACAAATCGAAATTATTTCGTTCAATGCTTTTTTTCGAATTGATTAGTCTCTCATAGAAATTATTTGTTATCACTTGATTATTTATTTATTTAAATTATTAATCAATTTATTTATCAATTAATTAATTTAATTGAATAACTATTTATTAATAATTGATAAACAATTGAAAATAGTTTGTAAAATTTAACAAACAATC
Organism: Lysiphlebus fabarum; assembly: GCA_011426435.1. Lineage (NCBI taxonomy): Eukaryota > Metazoa > Arthropoda > Insecta > Hymenoptera > Braconidae > Lysiphlebus > Lysiphlebus fabarum. Next base: position 266,679 of record WSYQ01001132.1, read on the forward strand.
TGAGTCTCCAAACTACAAATAAATTACATTTTCATCATCAAAATTTTTGTTTTGTTTATTAAAAATTATTAATTAAATTATTTATAAATAAAATTAATTTTTTTTATTTATTAATTTCAGTGGTGGTAAATTTATAACTGTTGGTGATCGTATAAGATTGCCAGATGATGTCACAATGGGATACATTATTGAACATCAATTGAAAAAACAACTCACTGTTGTTGAGCAATTTCATTCACATCTAGAAGCAATGAAATTTTTGAATGAGGATACATTTCATGAACAGGTAAAATTTTTTAACATTTAATTTTACTATTAAATTTATTTACGTATCTATTATTATTATTTTAATTAACATGTGATTAATTATATACACATGAATATTTTTCAAATGAATAAATAATTATATAAATGTACAAAGTTCATGATGCAAAACCAAGACAAATTCAAGTTGTTTAATGTCCCAAAGGGATCTTTTTATATTTATATATTTATCCAAGTGGTGTGTCTCTCGCACCAGGTGTCTTACCGCACTTTGACTTTACATTCCTTGCATATAATCAAATTTTTTTTTTTTTTTTTTTATAAGTATATACAATTTGCTGAATGTCTACTCAACTACTAATAATTTTTTTTTAATTTATTTTAAATTATTATTTGTTTATTAACAAATACCACAATTATCATCATCATTTTTTATTAATTTTTTTTCTTTTTTTTTTTTTTAATCATTACATAATTATTTTATTTATTATTTTTGAATATTACAAAAAAAACAAAACAAAAACAATCAATTGAGACAATTTTTAAATTCATGAAAATTCAAATCGAGACATTCTGTGAGCCAACATATAAAAAAATGTAATAAAAAATGATAATAATAATAAATTATTGTTTGAATAATTGAAATGTTGTTAATAATGAAAATAATGAATAAAAAAAATCATTTATCTGTGAAAAAAAATTTAAAAAAATCAATTGAGACTTTTTTCTTTGAGATAAAATTTCGATTCGAAACAACCTGTGAGTTATTAATTTAAAAAATGTAATAAAAAAGAAATTTAACAAAAAATTATTATTTAAATATCATTTTTAACATTATTTCAATAATTTAAACATTAATTTGTTGTTAAATTTCTTTTTTATTATATTTTTTAAATAAATAGCTTACAGAGTGTCTTGAATCGAAATTTTATCTCAAAGTTTTTTTTAAATTGATTTTGTAACTTTTATTTCTATTATTTTTTAATAATAAAATTTGTTATTTTATATTTTAATTTTGTATGTTAATTATTAAAATTTATATATTATAATAAAAGTTATAAATAATACAACGTTTTTTAATATTTCAGGTATCGTTTAGCTACTCAAAGGGTCCAAGAGACGAATGGAATATTGTTAAAATTGAAGGTTTCAATCTCAAGGACGATCCAAACAGGTAATAATTTCTTCCAATTTTATATTTTAACTTTTCAACCTTCTTCATTTTTTATTCAACAATATTTTAAAATTGTGTTTTTTTTTATTTTTTTTTTTTAATTATAATTACATAAGTATTTTTTTTCTAATAAAAATATATAAAAATTTACAATAATTTTAATGAGAGTTAATGTAACTTTAGTAATAATTTAAAAAAAAAAATATATATATATATATATATGGAGTAAAATAAAAAATTTTAAATTGATGCATTATTTTTATACATGTTGAAGTTATAAATTTTTTATTATTTGACTTGTTCACGTTTGATCCTCAGTTGTGGCCTCAATTACATATATAATTGCAAAGTGGATCTCTTTGAAGTTGAATATATAAAATTGTTGGTTCGATTGTAAAACGTGATGTAAAAAAAAAAATTATTTAAAAAAATAAATAATTTATATATTTTTATAATTTTTAATTAATATAATTATTATATTTATTTTATATTTATAAATTTTATTTTTTGTTACAGATTCAGATCAATACATTGTCGATTGTTTCCACATGAAATTGATTGCCAAAAAAGATGATAAAATTTTAACTGAATATTATTATTTATAACACAATCCAAAGAAAACAATTGTTTTTGTTTTTTTTTTTTTTTTTATATAAAAATGAGTCTTATGTTTAAGTCATATAATTGATTCATTTAAATTTTTTAAAATCATCAATCAAATAATTTTTTTATTTTTTGTAAAAATCGTGATATTTGTAAATAATTTTTTGGTGTAATTATTAGTTCAAGTATAATTAAGATATTTATCATTAATTTATACTTATTTTAAAATTATTATTATTATTTTTTAAAATGATTAATTTTAATATAAATACGTGCCGGTCACGATGACGTGAAATATTAACATCGTGCTCTGCAAACTAGTCTTATAGAAAAGCAGCTCTACAATGTGATATTAAAATGTTTGAATGAATGAATGATCAATTTAATTTAATTTTTTCTATTTTGTAAATTAAAATTATTTTAATTTCATTATTTATTATGTTTTTTATTTTCTTTTTGTAATTTTTACATCTTTTTTGTTTGAATGAGTATCTTTTTTTTTTGATTAGTGCAATATAACTATTCAAAATAATTAAAATTTATTTGAATGTAAAAACATAATTTGGAATAATTTATGTTTTTAAATAAAAGCAATATTTTAATTTATAATAAAATAATAAAATTTTTAATTTTTATATTATAAGTAATGAAAAAAATTGTACAAATATGTAAATGAAATATTATTTTATATTCAAAAAGAATTGTATATTTTTGCTAAGCAAACTTTTTTATCTTCCAAGATTGTAAAAAAAAAATAAAAAATTAAATAAGTAACATTTTTGTGTCACTAAATCAGGTGGGAGATTGATAAATTGCATTCCTAGATAATTTGTCAGGTAGAAATTTATTTATCGTCAAAAAAAAAAATTAACCTGTTTTTAAATTTCTTTATCATATGGTGATAATTTTAATTCCTACTTAACACTCGGTCGATAAAAAAGATTACAAATAATTTTGAAAAATTTAAATGTAGTTTTTTATTGAATTATTATTTCGAAACTTGTAATCTGATTTGAAAAAAAAGTCAAAATAGAATTAAAAAAAATATTTAAAAAACGTAATAAATCTACGACTAATCGATAACAAATATGATAAATTCATTTGTTCATTTCTCAAAAGATGGAGCCAACAACTTTCGTTGAATTAAATTGCGCATTATCATTATTTTTTTTTTTTATCAGCAACATTTAGGGAACTGATTATACATATTGATTATTATAACCGTTTAACCCATTTAAATATTGGATAAAGAAAAAACTTGTTATCAATTTAAAACTTATTTAATTTATTATCAACGATTTATAAAAATTTTTATAATTTTGTTGTCATTTTTTTTATTTGTTTAAATTGTATTCTGTCGAATTGAAGTTTAAAAAAAAAAAACAAATAATCAAAACTAGATAAAATATAGGATATTAAACTTCATGAGATAAAAGATCGAAATTTACTGGATAAAAAACAACATGATTATTATTTTTAAATAAAATTGAAATATAAATATATTAATATCCCAAAAAATAAATAAAAGTAGTATTTTATAAGTAAAATAGTTCAAATGAAGACACTGTTGGTAAATATATCTTGGTCCTGATGATACCACATTGACATTTGCCTTGTGTAATTTAAAATTTTGAGGTGACAAACTGAAATGGGGTCGTGCCACCGACAATAGGATCTATATAACTTTTTATCTTTTTTTATTCTTTTGCATATGGCGTCAAACTGTACTGTCCCAGTTTTATTTCGACTCTTTATTTGCCGTTTTCTCTTGTTTTTTTTTTCTCTAATTATTATTATTTTGTTTTTTTTTTTTTTTAATTACGTATTTATAATTTAAACTATGACTTTTATTTTTAATATATGCACGTAGATAATTATATATGTCATGATTAATGACAATCGAAATGATAAAGCTCATCGAATTATAAACGAAAAAAAAAAAAAAATAAACATCAAATATGCATTTGAAAAATAAAAGGATTTTGGAGAAATATCATTTGATTTATAATAATTTTATTACAAGAAAGATTACGCGCCTTCGGCTATAAAAAACATTAAACAAGCAATGATTTTTATTATTATTAAAAATAGACATCGATGAGGTGTAACTAAACTTAAATTTTTTGATAAACTAAAATTGAATAGAAAAAATATTATAAAAATGGAAAATAAATAAAAAGCTATTTTTAAAAACTGATTGAATAATAACGGGTAATAGAACAGGTTAAATAGTTAACGACAGTTAATTAGGTTTTGTTAAACATTGATAAGATTTCAATACTGTAAATTTCTTGAAAGTTTTTCGATAATTTTCTATAGGTCGAATACCTCTTCAATCATTATATTTGCCTAATAAAAATTCGAAATTTTTTCTAATAAAAAAAAAAATTTAAATACCTCTTCAGTCATTATATTTGCCTAGTAAAAATTCAAAATTTAAAAAAAAAAAAAAAATCGAATACCTCTTCGGTCATTATATTTGCCTAATAAAATTCAAAATTTTTTCAAAAAAAAAAAAAATTTAAATACCTCTTCAGTCATTATATTTGCCTAATAAAAATTCAAAATTTAAAAAAAAAAAAAAAATTCAAATACCTCTTCGGTCATTATATTTGCCTAGTAAAAATTCAAAATTTAAAAAAAAAAAAAAAATCGAATACCTCTTCGGTCATTATATTTGCCTAATAAAACCTCGAAATTTTTTCAAATAAAAAAAAAATTCGAATACCTCTTCGGTCATTTTATTTGCCTAATGAAAATTCGAAATTATAAAACTCGAAATAATATTTCTATCGATCCTAGAAGAAAACGTGAAACGGCATCGGATACCTCTTGTTGAGTTCTGTAACCCTATTAAAACCCCATATTTTTCTGATTTTTTTTTAATGCACCCGGTCAATTTTCTCAAAAAGTCCTGATCCTGGAAAAAAACGGGAAACGGCATCGGATACCTCTTGTCAAGTTCTATAACCCTGTTAAAACCCCATATTTTTCCGATTTTTTTTAAATGCACCAGGTCAAAAAAAAAAAAAGTCCTGATCCTGGAAAAAAACGGGAAACGGCATCGGATACCTCTTGTCAAGTTCTATAACCCTGTTAAAACCTCATATTTTTCCGATTTTTTTTAAATGCACCAGGTCATTTTTTTCAAAAAGTCCTGATCCTGGAAAAAAACGGGAAACGGCATCGGATACCTCTTGTCAAGTTCTATAACCCTGTTAAAACCCCATATTTTTCCGATTTTTTTTAAATGCACCAGGTCAAAAAAAAAAAAGTCCTGATCCTGGAAAAAAACGGGAAACGGCATCGGATACCTCTTGTCAAGTTCTATAACCCTGTTAAAACCTCATATTTTTCCGATTTTTTTTAAATGCACCAGGTCATTTTTTTCAAAAAGTCCTGATCCTGGAAAAAAACGGGAAACGGCATCGGATACCTCTTGTCAAGTTCTATAACCCTGTTAAAACCCCATATTTTTCCGATTTTTTTTGAATGCACCAGGTCATTTTTTTCAAAAAGTCCTGATCCTGGAAAAAAACGGGAAACGGCATCGGATACCTCTTGTCAAGTTCTATAACCCTGTTAAAACCCCATATTTTTCCGATTTTTTTTAAATGCACCAGGTCATTTTTTTCAAAAAGTCCTGATCCTGGAAAAAAACGGGAAACGGCATCGGATACCTCTTGTCAAGTTCTATAACCCTGTTAAAACCCCATATTTTTCCGATTTTTTTTAAATGCAGCAGGTCAATTTAAAAAAAAAAGTCCTGATCCTGGAAAAAAACGGGAAACGGCATCGGATACCTCTTGTCAAGTTCTATAACCCTGTTAAAACCTCATATTTTTCCGATTTTTTTTAAATGCACCAGGTCATTTTTTCAAAAAGTCCTGATCCTGGAAAAAAACGGGAAACGGCATCGGATACCTCTTGTCAAGTTCTATAACCCTGTTAAAACCTCATATTTTTCCGATTTTTTTTAATGCACCAGGTCATTTTTTTCAAAAAGTCCTGATCCTGGAAAAAAACGGGAAACGGCATCGGATACCTCTTGTCAAGTTCTATAACCCTGTTAAAACCTCATATTTTTCCGATTTTTTTTGAATGCACCAGGTCATTTTTTTCAAAAAGTCCTGATCCTGGAAAAAAACGGGAAACGGCATCGGATACCTCTTGTCAAGTTCTATAACCCTGTTAAAACCCCATATTTTTCCGATTTTTTTTAAATGCAGCAGGTCAAAAAAAAAAAAGTCCTGATCCTGGAAAAAAACGGGAAACGGCATCGGATACCTCTTGTCAAGTTCTATAACCCTGTTAAAACCTCATATTTTTCCGATTTTTTTTAAATGCACCAGGTCATTTTTTTCAAAAAGTCCTGATCCTGGAAAAAAACGGGAAACGGCATCGGATACCTCTTGTCAAGTTCTATAACCCTGTTAAAACCTCATATTTTTCCGATTTTTTTTAAATGCACCAGGTCAAAAAAAAAAAAAGTCCTGATCCTGGAAAAAAACGGGAAACGGCATCGGATACCTCTTGTCAAGTTCTATAACCCTGTTAAAACCCATATTTTTCCGATTTTTTTTAAATGCACCAGGTCAAAAAAAAAAAAAGTCCTGATCCTGGAAAAAAACGGGAAACGGCATCGGATACCTCTTGTCAAGTTCTATAACCCTGTTAAAACCTCATATTTTTCCGATTTTTTTTGAATGCACCAGGTCATTTTTCAAAAAGTCCTGATCCTGGAAAAAAACGGGAAACGGCATCGGATACCTCTTTTTGAGTTCTATAACCCTGTTAAAACTACATATTTTTCCGATTTTTTTTAAAGACACCACAAATTTTTTTTCAAAAAGTCCTGATCCTGGAAAAAAACGGGAAAAAGCATCGAATACCTCTTGTCAAGTTCTATAACCCTGTTAAAACCCCATATTTTTCTGATATATTTTTTAATTAGTTACTATTGATTTATCGAAAAATATCGATCTTAGAATTTGAAAGAAATCTGAATACTTCTCTGGTCTTCATATTCGCCTAATCCAAAATCACAATTTTAAAAAAAAAAAAAACGAAACCCTTCCTTTGTTTTTCTATTTGCCTGATGTAAATCTAAATTTTCATCAGAAAAAAAATCTTTAAGTACCTCCTTGGTTATTATGTTTGCCTGATAAAAATTTAAATTTTTTTCCGAAAAAAAAAAAAATTCGAATACCTCTTCGATCATTATATTCGCCTAATAAAAATACAAAATTCTTTCACGATATTTGAAATTTTTTTCTCTTTTTATTTATAACAGGATTATAGAACAAGAAAAGGGGTATTTAATACAAATGCCGAAAAATGCTGATTAACTAATATTAATAAACGTAGTAACGTGTTCGTGTGACAGAAAAATATCAATTCTATAAACAAATGCTGACAAATTCGTGACACAGCTTATTGTAATCATAAGAAGAATAAATCGTGTATAAAAAACTCATAGAAAAGTACCAAAAAAAAAAATGAAAAGGTGAGCAAACCAAAGTAGATTTTGTATAAAAAAAAATATCAAGCGTAACAAAGTGGATCCTTCAAAATATAAATGACACTTGACAAAAGAGTTCTTGATTATTTTATTGTATAAAATCATGGATTTCATGGATGACAAGTGTTAAATGTAAAAATAAAAAAACAATTACAAAAGCAAAATAAAACAAAGTACAACAAAATTTTAATTGTTATTAATTTTAACATTTATTTATTTTTTTTTTTTTAGTTTAACTAGATAGAATTGATTTTTTGTGATTATTTCAAAGTGTCTACATTCGATTAATCAAGTTATTGTATGAATTAACTCAGCTGATTTGAAGTAAAACCAATTTTGTATTGAAAGATATAAACTAAAACTAAAATCCTATCAGACAAATCAATTTTTAATTTATATTCATGGTGTTATTTTATTGATAAACAACTCAATTAATTTATGCAAGTGATAAAAATGTATATTTATCATGAAGATATTCTTTAACTGGAAAACATGAATTTTCAAAAATTCTAATTGATTCTTTAAATTTTTTTTCTTGTTCTTTAACACACGATTCAATTAAATTTAAATTTCTGCTTAATTCATTTTTAAAACGATGTACTTTTTCTACAAGTTTTATTGTATTATTTATCATCAATGATTTTTCATCAATAATACGTTGAGCATCAACAGGATCAATTGAAGAATGACAAGATTTTTCTAGCTCATTTATTTTTTTAAAATAAGTTATATTAATCTGTAATAAAAAATAAATAATATATTAAAATTTAAAAAAAAATAATAAATTTAAATAATATTTATTTATAATTACTTTTTTTGAATTAATTTTAATTTTCATTCTGGCTCCAGATTTTCCATGATAATTTAATCTACATTTCATTAAATTTTTCCAATAAATATTACTAAAATTTCTTATTATTTCTTTAATTTTTGGACAATTTTCGGTAGTTTTATTTTGTAAACCTTTGAGATGTGACCAAGTAACATCATGATGATTTATTTTATAAAATTCATCCCAACTAATTATTGAATTGTTGTATAAAAGTTCACTAATTCCAAGTAGATTTAATTTTTCTTCATTCCAATAATCAATAATCATTTGCCAATTTTTTTTCATTCGATAAATAATAATACAACAATTATCCTGTAATTAATATTATTAATTATTAATAAATTTAATTTACAAATAAAATATAATTTGTACTAACAAGTGTCCAATTTTCTGGAGGTTCATATAATAATTGACTTAAAATTTGACTTCTAGAATCTTGTATGAGTACTTCTTTGTTGCTATTATAACCACGAGAAACATTACAAATATCTAATATAGAATTTGGATCAAATACATTGTCATTTTCAGTACAACCAATTTTTTTACATTCACCATTGTTGCACATGTAATCAAATTTATGAGAATTACTTCCACAAAAAGTTCCATCCATAATATTTTCTAAAATAATTGAAGAGTTTTTTTCTGAAATTTCTTGACAAGTTAACTTACAAAGTTGTTCATTGTCTGTAATAAATTATAATTATATATATTAACAAAAAGTGTTTAGTTTATATCTTTTATAATTAAATATTAAAAATCTTGTTGACAATTACCTTGTGGATCATAAAATGCAGTAAAATTTGTAGAGTTATTATTAAATTTAGAACATTGTTGTTGTCTAAAATCAATTGTTGTTTCAGAACATGGTTTAAGATTACAAGTTTCAAAACGTAATTTTTTTCCAAAACAATAATTTCCACCATATTCTGGTTGTGGATTATTACATTTTCTAATTGATTTTCTGATACCAATATCACAACTTCCAGAACAACTTCCAGTTGGTATCCATTCACTCCAACCTCCATTAATACGTTTTAACTGTGTTTGTTTAATACAATCATTGTTATAACATATTTTTTCAATACCACATGGAGTAAAATCAAACATTCCATTCAATGATTTCTCAACAGAAATTCCATCTGAGCAAATTAACTCTCTGCATTCTAATTCAATCATTAAAATTTCATACGTATTAATTTTTTAAACCAAAATATAATTATCTGTTAAATTATTTTAAATATCAATTTGATATACGTACCTTCAATTGGATAATTTGATGTACGATTTAGAGTAAAACCTGTACCAAATTTTATTTCACAATGTTTATCAGCTGAATAAAATTGACCCATAAGTGGTACTTTACTCAGATCAATAAATTTTTCTGGTTTTTTGAAGAATGTTAATTGTTGACTTGTATAAAAAAATAAAAATATTTATATATGAATATTAATAAAGAAATTCAAAATGATAAAATATCAAAAAAGTAAAAAATTTATACTTTAAAAAATAAGTTATTCCAGTTCGTGAACAATTTGACCATATAAATGGAGGTTTTGTATTATAACTCATCAAAAAATGTACTTTATTTATTGATATTTTTTTGTTACAAATATCATCATCAAATTCATGATTCACACCAAGACTATTTAAAAATAATAATAAATTAATTAAATTAAAAATAATTAAAGTTTTTATAAATAATTAATTTGTATATCCAGATAAAAATTAGTCTCAAAATTCAACATTTAATCTTTGATTGACTTCGAAGACTGAGCTTGAAAAGTCCATTATTTTACATCAAAACAAGGTTGTATTTATACTAAGTTATATATACAATCATATAAAAACAAAAATATAATACTAACGCATGACCAATTTCATGAGCAATTGTAGATATTGTGAAAACACCAGAATCTTCAACAACAATCCAATTTGGAAATGTGTAACGCATTGATGAAGCACCTGAATCTTGCCCAAATGAAGTTCTAGAAAATAAATGTTTATATTACTCATTCAACATAATAAAATTTTAATTAATTAATAATTAATAACAACACTTTACGTTGTAAATAATATAGCTATATCATAATTATCAAGATGATTTCTAGCCCATTCACCAAAAACATATAATATACTGTTAGAATCAACAGCACCAATAGTATTTGAACTTATAAAATCTGTTTTTATTATACGAATATCTATCAAGACAATATTTAATGAAAGTCCTAAAGTTGAATGTTTGATTACATTTGAAGCCTATAAAATTTACAACAAAAAAAATCATATATAAATTAATTTAATTTTATGAAAATTCTAAACACAAAATTTATATATATTTTTACCTCAGAAATTAACATTTGAATATGTATTGTTAAATTATCTTGATATTTATTAACCATTGATGAATCAACAACAGCAATAATTCGTACATAATAAGGAATGGAATAAAAATCTGTAAAAATTGAAGTTTTCAATGGTGATGTGATTGATGGATCATCTAAATTCACAGTAAAATTATATCCTGTAATTTTATATTAAAAAATAATTAAACATATTAAATAAATTATCAAATATATAATCATCATAAAAATTTAAATTAATATTTAAATAAACTTACCATCATAATATTCAGTCAATAAAGAATGTTCACAATTTTCATTAATGCAAAAATGATTACTGTCGTTACTACAGGGTGTACCATTAATTACTGAACCATAATAATCATTTAAATATTCTAGTTCAGAATCAATCGTACAATATAATCTACATGGTTGTTCTTTAAAATTAAAATAATAAAATATTTAATTAAACATAAAAATTTGTTTTAATAAATTAATATAAAAAATAAAAAATAAATTACTTTCTGGATAGTATTTCATCTTAGAATTGACTCGAGAACATTGTTCATCCCTATTAAAATTAAAATTAATAATTAATATTTTGTTATTGATATTTTTTATAAATTTTTAATTAAATAATATTTTAAATATTGCATTTACAGTGTAATTGGTTTGAAGCTTCCAGATGTTTCAGGACATCCATGATTATTACAAGTTTCATAACGTAAATTAGATTTAAATTGATAATTTAATATTGAAGTATTGAGAGCTAATTTTTGAATACCACCACCACATGTTTTGTCACATTCTCCTACTTTTATCCATGGATTCCAATTATCTTTACATTGGCCATAATAACAATATGATCCAATGTCACATTTGTTATCATTTTGTATAGCTAGAATGATTTTTACTGGCATTGATTCAATTGGTCCTTTGCAATTTATGTCAAAAGTGCATTCTGTAAAATAAAAAAATTTAATTTAAATAAAAGAATTACAAAATTATAATACAAATAAAAATTTATTTGACTTACGATAATTTAAAGATAAGTCTGAAAAATTTAATCCAAAAATTGTTTGACATAATTCATTTTCATCAAATAATAATGCATGACTTATTTCAATCCAATCGATAGATTCTTCCAAGTCTTTCAACTGTTTTGAACAATATTTTTCATTACTGAAAATTAAAAAAAATTTAATTATAATATAAAATTATAAATAAATATACTATTTTATAACGAAATAGTTGAAAAATTATGAGTCTTACACTACAAATGTGTTGATGATATTTCGATAATAATTGGACATTTCTTGATTTAAAACTCTTTCAAATTTTTCATTGATATTTAATCTATAACATTATATAATTTTAAAATTAAAGTAAAATTATGTATTTCATATTTTTTTATAAATTAAAACTGAAAATTACTAATATCAATCAACATCTTAAAAAACTCTACATCATTATTTATTTTTATATATTTTTCCTTGAAATTAAAAATGCATTTGTTATCAAAATATTTATTTTTATTATATACTTACATATCATTAATTGAATAAGTAATTCTTGTTGAAGTATCATCACCATCATCAACAACAACAGCACATTTATTTGTTGAATTACACATTGATCCTTTTACAGCATATCCATTTGAATCATCATTGTAAATATTTGTTCTGTAAAAAATATATTACTATATATCAATTGTTACTTATTACATGGAAAACAACAAATATCAACAACAAAAAAATTAATATGAACCTTGTTAAAAGTATTCCTATATCACAATTACTTAATAAATTCAGTTGACTTTTCCATTCACAAAAATTTTCAATGTATTCATTGTTTGATGATGTATTATTATTTGTAAAATCTTCAGTTACAATTATGAGATCTTTCAGAATTATATGAATCGAATTTTCTTCTGATGAATGTTGAAATATTTCTGATGTCTGATTAATGATCATCATCATCATTATCATATTTAAATTTAAAAAAAAATTGATAAATTAATCGAGTTGTATTTTATTTAAAAATATACTTGTTGGTTCAATTACCTTATTTATTTGTGACATGACATGTTTTGTTAAATTTTTTTTATAATAATCAACAGTTGTATAATCAACAAATACAGCAATATCAATCTGATAATAATTACGTGTTTGGTTTTCAGTTGAAACTGTACTATCTGTAATTATTATAATCAAAAAATTATATAATTTATTTTAAGACAATATGTTCATTTGATCATCAAGTTTTTATAGTTAAATAATTAAAATTAATTTACCATTATAATAATCTGTAACTAAAAGGTTTTTACATTCTTCATTTACACAAACATGAAAATTGTTATTACTGCATGATGTACCATCAATTACTGATCCAAAAAAATCAAGTTCAGCATCAATCAAACAATACAATCTGCATGGATAATCTTTAAAATTTAATATAAAAAATTTTAATTACTATATTTTGTTACTCATAAAAGTATACATATAACTATAAATTTAAATTAAAAGAAACAAATAAAATTACCTTCAGAAAAATATGATGTCATATTACGATTTTCAACATTGACTCGAGCACACTGTTCATCCCTACAAAAATGTTGATAATTATTATTAATATTTTAATTGTAAAAATACAATATTTACCTTGTGATTGATTCAAAGTTTTCAGGTGTATCAGGACATTCATGATTATTACAAGTTTCATAACGTGAATTAATTTCAAATTGTGAATTTAATATTGAAGTATTGAGAGCTAATCTTTGAATACCACCACCACATGGTTTGTTACATTCTTCTAATATTATCCATGGATTCCAGTTATCTTTACACTCTCCATGATAACAATATGATTCAATGTCACATTTGTTACCATTTTGTACAACTTTAATTGATTTCATTGGTATTGATTCAAGTTTTTCTTTGCAAATTATATCAAAATTACATTCTGTAAAATGACAGAAATTAAGAATTAAATTAAGAAAATAAAAATATGAAAAAAAAGTATTTAAATAATATAAATTCATGTTGATATTATACTTACGATCATTTGAAGATTGATTTAAATAATCAAAATTAAAAACTGTTTGGCATAATTCATTTCGATCAAATACTAATGCTTGACTGATCTCAAACCATTCTTCAAGTCCTCCAAGTTCATACAAAGAAACAAACAAATTTGAACAATATTCTTTATTTCTGTTAGTAAAAAAAATATAAATTACATTATATATTTTTGAATTAATAGTACAAATTATAACACTTACGTTATAAATGTGTTGATGATATTTCGAGAATAACTGTATATTTCTTGATCAAAATTTTCTTTTGATTTATCATCCATATTTAATCTGTAAAATATTTTTAAAATACAAAATAAATAATGCATTATAAAGCTGATCAAGATATTCATTTTTATATACTTACATATCATTAATTGAATAAGTAATTCTTGTTGAAGTATCATCACCATCATCAACAACAACAGCACATTTATTTGTTGAATTACACATTGATCCTTTTACAGCATATCCATTTGAATTATCATTATAAATATTTGTTCTGTAAAAAATATATTATTATATTTTACTCATCAATTTTTACTCATTATTAACAATAAAAAATTAATATGAACCTTGTCAAAAGTATTCCTATTTCACAGTCAGTTAATAATTTCAGTTGACTTTTCCATTCACAAAAATTTTCAATGTATTCATTGTTGGATGATGTATTATTTTTTGTAAAATCTTCAGTTACAATTATGAGCTCTTTCAGAATTATATGAATCGAATTTTCTTCTGATGAATGTTGAAATATTTCTGATGTCTGATTAATGATCATCATCATCATTATCATATTTAAATTTTAAAAAAAATTGATAAATTAATCGAGTTGTATTTTATTTAAAAATATACTTGTTGGTTTAATTACCTTATTTATTTGTGACATGACATGTTTTGTTAAATTTTTTTTATAATAATCAACAGTTGTATAATCAACAAATACAGCAATATTAATTTTATATGAATTGAGTGTTTGATCTTGAAGTGTAAGTATACTATCTGCAAATATTATAATAAAAATTATCACGAAAATGTTTTTTTTTTTTTTTTATTATTGTTAAAATGTAAAATAACAACAATTTTTTGTTCTGACTATAAAATGGTAATATAAAATACAAAAAACATGTAAATAATATTTACCCAATCGTATCTATGAGGAAACAATAAAAATAAAATTTTTAATTACATTCTCAAGTAAAAAACAAAAAAATAAAATTTTATCCTTGAGATTTTTAATAAGTATGTAAATAAAAGTTATATTGAATTTAATTCTATTAACTTTACATTATTATTATTATTAATTTTTTGAAAATTATTGTGTGAATATATTGAAATTTTTATAATAATTAGTATTTTATGAAATTAAATCATTATACTTGGCAACAGTTTAATAAATTTTATAACAACAATTTTTTTAATGAATCCAAACATACCAATATCATTTTGACTCGAAGAATCTGCTGAAATATTTTGTATCATGAGCCCAAAAAATACAACACTGATTGTTGTAATCTTAGACCAAATTTCAAACATTTTAAAAAAAAATTACAAAAATTTGAAATATTAATTTTATTCCCAACAAAGAAATGAATATGAAACTGAATATATATAAAAATCAATAATGTTCAATACTGAACATTACAAAGATTCAACAACTACAGTTTTAAAATAATAAGTAATTTTTTAATTTTCATAATTTTTTCTATGATAAAAAAAACTACATATTTTTCAGACAATAAAATAGATAATAGAATACTAAAAACTACAAAAAATAATTTTACGCAGTTGTTATCTGTGTAAAAGCAATAAAATATAATTTTTAACTGACTTGAGTGACACCACGACTTGCCTCTTGATATTTTATTATTTGCTTGAAAAAAAAATAAAAAATAAAAAATAATAAAAATATTAACACACAATAATAAATGAGGTTGAGATTAACTGATTTAAAAAAATAATTAAATAACTAATAAATATAAATACAACAAAATAATAAACATCATGTAATATTTTAATTTAAAGTAAAATAAATTAAAATTATCAATAAAAAAATGATCAACTAAGTACACTTACATATATACAAATTTAAATAATTAAAAAATCTCAACACTAATTACAAAAATCATTAAAAACATACCAACTGTTTTATATTTTATTTATTTTTTTTTTTAATAATATAAAATAATTTTATTGCAATTAACTTTAATTACAATTATTTTTGTTTTTTAAGTTGACTCAGTCTTAAAAAATATCTATGAGTTTAACTTTTTTTTTTTTTCTTTTTTCACAAAAAATTTCATTAATGAAAAATACACAGTTGAGCTTGAGAAAACTACTATTTTCTTTGTGGTTTTAAGTAACGTCATATATATTTTCAACAAGTCAACACTTGAAAAAAAATTTTTGGCTAATTTAAATTATGACGTCTTTGAAAATATTTTTCTTATATATTTACATAAAATCATTTCATTGTAATTATAGTTTTTCTATCAAGTTTATTTTTCCATTTATTGATTCAATATTTTTTATCAAATATATTTGACTTTTCAGAGCTTTTTTCTGTTAATTTAATCAAATGTACAATTAACAATCCAATATATTATTTCATTATATACTTATATATATTTTTTCTCAAATTAAATAGCTTATTACTATATCAGAAATAATACTGACATAAAAATATTTCTACGTATTTTTTCGTCAAGTCATTTACTCATTTCACTGAATTATTTCCAAGTGTAATCGTGGTCTCAATGTGGTCTTTCAAATGCATATTGTTATGGCTTCTTTGATCGATATAGTATATATATTTTTATTAACTTTTATATCTGATATATATCACATGTCACATGTATATATATAACCACATGATTAGGTTTATCTACCACACGCTTCATTCAATAATTAACGTTATACGTACAAAGCGATCAGTACAGCGTGAATCAGCAACTTATATATTGATGCATTTTTTTTTTAATACAGAAAATATATTACAATTATTAATCATGGATAAATTTATAAATACTTGGTAGACTAACTTCCAAGATACGCTGTTTTATATAATTTATTTATTTATATTTTTTTTCCACAGTTAAAAAAATTTCAATAAAAAAATAATATTTTTTGTAAATTAAATTATTTAAATAAAAATAAAATTTTTAATCATATTAATTATCATTTTTTTATGGTTATTATTATTAAAAATAAATTTAAATATATATAAAATTTCTCGCAGGTGATTATGTTAGATTTTATGACTATATATACAATTTGAATTGGAAATTCTTGTAGAATTTCTTCGAGCCGCACCGCGGAGCTACAATCGAAGTTCTTGTAACTTAAAATTAGCTCTGAGGAAGGTCCCTGGATCTCTGACAGAAAGTGTCGTAGCATTGTTGCTATTAGCCTTTGCCATCATCTCAACAATGGGATAGGATGTCGTGAGACTGAACCTTGAGATGGGCAATGTGTATTGGTCAAAGTAAAGTAATGTGCAAATTTGGATCGACTTTTATAGTTGGATAACTCAACAGGGCCTTTTACGAAGAAAATTCTTTTTTTTTTAATAAAGTTTAATTAATTGGTATAATAATTAATTTTTTTTTTCATTATATTAATTAAAATATTAAATTATAAAATATGACATTATCTGTTTAATAATATTATCCAAAAATTAATATCAAATTTTTATTTAATGTATTTATCCTTGCAAAATGTCAATTAAATTAATGTTTCATTTATAAATTTTTTAAATTCCAATAATTTTATATTAAATAATTCTTTGTATAATATTTTTTTAATGACAATATTTAAAATAATTTTTAATAAAAAAAAAATATCAATGTAAATAAACAAATTCTAAACAAATTTTATAATAAATAATTAATTAATTTTATAAATAATTTATATTTTCATTTATAATTTATTCAAATAAAAATAAATTTTAAATTATCAAAATATAATTTTTAATAAACAAAAAAAAAAAATATAAATAAAAATAAATAATAATAACAACAATAATATATATTGGAATGTCAAAGGAATGTTTCCATGTTGATTTGTATATGTGAGTTGAATACAGGGTGGACTTTTGGTGTGTTGTGATCGATATATAAAAGAGTCAAGGGATGAGAGACGTGAATTGTTAGCAATACAGAGAAAGTGGGAGTATAAAATATATACCTATATATAGTGAAAAAAAAAAAAAAAAAAAAAACTTTCATTTGATAAGAGAACAGGCGAAATGGCGAGGGCTTCATAGTTGGCTCCAGGCTTCTGATACTAGTTTCTGGTACTGCTGTTGGATACTGCTGGGAGCTTCAATACAAAATGAGACAACAATATTTTATACATATATATATTTGTCCTTTATTAAACCCTGATTCAGCATATATATATATAAAATTATTTTAGCAATAAGAAGGGGTTGCGCAGGCAGCAATGTGCAGATGAATATTTTGTATATTACAAACCCCGGAGGCACCAAGCGTTTTATCCGTTGAGCTTGAGCTTTTCAGTTAAATTCGCGTTGGTATCGCGTCAACATTTGCCGCACATTTTACCTCAAGTAATAACAGTTTTAAACATTTTTTTTTTTATATAAATTTTTAAAACTAGGTCATATTCATATTATTTTTATTATTTTTTTTTTTTTGCACAACTTGCTTTTAACTTTTCTATACAAAAACAGCCGGTCGTGCAATAGTGCTTTACCTTGCTTCATTTTCAAGTGAATTTTACTTTTTTTTTTTAATTTTTATATTTTTATATTTTTTGTTTTTTATGTGTCTTTGGTTTTTAATACTTTGATTTTTATTTTATTTTTTTTTTGTTATTTAAAATTGTTGTTTTATTTGTATTGTGATTTAAAAAAAAAAAATTTGATAAATTTGGATATACTTTTTTTGGATTTTAACAATTTATATTTATGGAAATAAAAGAAGGTATTTTGTATTTTTGTATTGATGTTTTATATATATATTTTTTTTTTTCAATGATGTAAATGATTTGGTGATTAGGTCATTTTACAATCTTGTTTAAAAGTTTATTTAATATTCATTTTGATAGTTTGTTTCAGAATTTTATATTATAAAATAGCCTTGGGGTTTTATATAAAGTTATTAATATTCTCATCAAAGTTTTAGTAACTTGCTTTATTTTATATACAGTTACAATTTGTGATTAAAAAAAAAAAAAGTTGAATTTAAATAAAAAAAAAAGATATTATTTGAAAATACTAAAGGATTTTTGATTTGATGTAAAAATAATTATATTATTCCCGCTTTTATTTTTTAATGAGTCAATATAATGTCAATATAATGTGTTAATTTAATTTTATTATGTCAATTTATATTTGCTAAATTGTCGCAATAAATTATTTAGTTGTATTTATGAAATCAATAATTCAATGTTGGCAGTATTTTATTTGTCGTTGGCACGCAGCCTAAAAGTTCAGAAACTTAAGAATTGTTTGGTAAATTTTTTCATGGACTTTGGGGGTAAATTTTTTAGAGAATAATTTGTTAGAAAATATATAAAGTTGTTTTCTAACTTAACTAAACAACTTATTTATTTATTTTTTGTCTTATAGACATTTTATATAGATTTTTTTTCTGTAGATTGAATCAAAATTTTTATATGAATTCACTTGTCTCAGATTGATTGCACATGAAATATATAAACCATCTGGTGTCGTAAAACAGCACGTTTGTTTGTTTAAATGTAAATATAACAGACACGAAAATTAATATTTTATTTTATTTTTATATTTTATTGAAAATAAATTTGCAACATGTAAAATAATTGAGATGAAAAATATTTCAAATTATTTTATGTTAAAAAAGTATTTATTTTTTTTTATATATATATTTGGCTCAATAACAGAAGAACCTAACCCCATCAAAAACATTTTAAATAAAAGTAAAGAAAAAAAAAATAAAAAAAATCTATCTTCAACTTTATGCTTCATTGCATTACTTTGAGTGTTTATGACATGAAAAAAAAATTAATATAAAAATGGGCATAGTTCCTACAGAGTTGATGTAATAAATTTCATACTCCACAGATAAATGCCATTTTTTTTTATTTTAAAAATTTTTTGATTGATAATAACACATGGAACTAGCTTTCCACATTTGAGCTTTTTTCATTTTTATAATTTTAATTTATCAAATAAATATATAAATATTTCTTTTGACTATTTTTTTAATTTATTTATTATTACTAAAAGTGTTAAAAATTATAAAGCTCAAGTATACTGGGCTTTTTTTATAACTAATATAAAAACAATAAAATTTAAATTATAAAAACAATGTAATAATAAAAAGCGTGTTTTATTTTAATATCTACAACACAGACACTTATCTTATATATTCATTTATTTTTTTCTCGTAAACGCTTGTAATTTTTGTTAAATCTCATGAATTTAAAAAAAGAAAAAAAAAGCTCAAACTCTTGAAATAATTTTTATAAGAGTCCATTTTTTTTTTTATACACATATAAATAGTTTTATCTTTTTATTTGTTTTTGGTTATAAAAAACAATGAGTGTAATGAGAATGATATAACGAGTATGACTGTCTTTAAAACATCACCAACTTTTTAACAAAGATTATCTATTTATTTTTCACAAAGATAATAACTTTTCAACGGAACAATTGCAAACATGTATTTCAAATCTTATGTGTAGTAAAATAAAAAAATCATAAGACAAACTTTCAAATGTATATATTTAAAACGATTAAACTTTTGACATTTCAAATAAATTTTTTACCTCAATATTATTATTTTTTTATTACTATTTTTGTGTAGTGCGTTTACACAACCACAACTTTTATTCTTATCAAAAAAAAAAAAATAATAAAATAAAATAAAAAATATAAAAAAGATAAATCACAATAAAAATCTTACATCTGATATGTGATTATTTATTTTTATTTTTATTAGTACAACTGATCATCTAAAAAGATATATATATCAAAAGTAAATTTTTATTCAGTAAAATTGTGACAATTTTATCATCCCTCTATTGAATAAAGTATTTCTCATTTTGCATAGAGTGGACAGTCAATATGATAAGAATAATCCATCCTAGATTTATCACTTTTATCAAATAAATTTTACAGGATTTTCCTACTTTAATATGTATAAGTCAATGTTACACAAGGGAGCAATAATAATAATAATAATAATGAAACACGTATTTATTTTTATACAAGGCATATGTGTTTACAGAATTAATAATAATATATAATGTCAATAAAATTTTTCTAAACATAAATATAATATTAAACAATAATAAATATATTTTTTTTTAATAATGATATAGTTTATATTGTCTATATCAAAGATATAAAAAAAAAATGCAATAAGAATCTTTGGGCATATAAAATATACATGTAGTGTCTGTCTATAAACTCTAGGGAAAATTATATTTACGATGAAGCTTATATTGCATTAGGGGATTCGTTGAAATGACCGCGAAAAATACTCGTAAATATATCGAACGTGAGTTTGCAATAGATATCAGTTTTTTAAATCAATATATAAGCTTTTATTTTTTTTATTTACTGATACTATATTTTTATATAAAATTAAATTAAATTTTAAAATCATTTAAATTAGCCAAAAATTTTTTTTCAAGTGTTGACTTGTTGAAAATATATATGACGTTACTTAAAACCACAAAGAAAATAGTAGTTTTCTCAAGCTCAACTGTGTATTTTTCATTAATGAAATTTTTTGTGAAAAAAGAAAAAAAAAAAAAAGTTAAACTCATAGATATTTTTTAAGACTGAGTCAACTTAAAAAACAAAAATAATTGTAATTAAAGTTAATTGCAATAAAATTATTTTATATTATTAAAAAAAAAAATAAATAAAATATAAAACAGTTGGTATGTTTTTAATGATTTTTGTAATTAGTGTTGAGATTTTTTAATTATTTAAATTTGTATATATGTAAGTGTACTTAGTTGATCATTTTTTTATTGATAATTTTAATTTATTTTACTTTAAATTAAAATATTTCATGATGTTTATTATTTTGTTGTATTTATATTTATTATTTATTTAATTTTTTTTTTTAAATCAGTTAATCTCAACCTCATATATTATTGTATGTTAATATTTTTATTATTTTTTATTTTTTATTTTTTTCAAGCAAATAATAAAATATCAAGAGGCAAGTGGTGGTGTCAGTCAAGTGACCATTATCTGACATTATTGGATTATTATTTACATTTATTTGAAATTATTCGTTTCAATATTTATGTGTACTAACACAAACAGATAACAGCAAAATTATAATCTTCACATGATACATCTGATATCAACACACATAAAAAATGAAGGGTAAGTTTAAATATATAATTTTTTTTTTATTAACAAAAATTTGATTTATTTATTTTTAAATAAAATTAAGAATCATTAATTTTATTTTCAAAATCAATTGCTGTCATTGCCATAGATTTATGACAATGACAAATTTACAAAACTAAAATTTTACTTTTATCCAAAAAAAAAAATAAAAAAACAAAATGTCATATCATTAAATATTTAACGATTCGCATTATGGATTATTTTGAAAAATTGATATTACACTATATCGTCATAAAATTAATGTTAAAAAAATTTATTATTATTATAGCTATATAATTTTAACACTTGCAATTAAATTGCTTTGCTAATTATTCCATCGTAAATTTATTATTTGGCATATATAAATTGCATTCAATTGGTGTCGACAATTTAAAAAAATAATAAATTCAGCCCTTATTATCGTCTTGATTTTAATATTAAAACTCATATAAATGCATGCATCCTTTACATAGCAAACAATCTTTTTTAAATTGCCATAAACTTTTTAAGCTAGAATATATATATTTTTAGCTCATAAAATAGTTTGTTAAATTTTTTTTTAATTCTTCAAAAAAATCATTTCAAGTTGTTGCATGTTACATAATTACAATTTCAAATGAACAGTTATGAAATTGTTTCATTTAAGTTGCATAACCAATCAACTTGTGAATTTTTTTTTTGTGTTATATACACTTTTATGATAACAAAAATATAATTTTGAAATTATAATCTATAATTTATACAATTTCAAGTTGTCCTAACATTAATATAATTGCTTTCGAGTATTTTACAAGTACATCTTTGTAATCATTAAAATTTCAATATAATTTATCAAAATTATTATCAATTTTTTTTCACAACATGATGATAATTCAAACTACAAATTTTATCTGATAAAAATAATTATTGTATTGATTAAAATGACCAATAATATCACTTTATCTTTTATTGATATTATTTTATTTTATTTTTTTTTTAAATTTATTTTTGTTTTGTGAGAACTATTGTTAAAATATTCAATCGTCAATTTAACGTATCATTGAAAATTTTCCGATAAACCGATAATCGAAATCAATCGTGTTTTTAAGTTAATCAAAAATTTTAGTGATTTAATTATCGAACCCTTAATTTAACTTTTATTTTACAAAGTTGATATGAATTATTGATTATTCATGTGATCAATGATTATGAATATATTAAAATTCATGATCTATTTAACTAAACTTTCGTGTGTATTTTTATTGTAAATATTTTTGTTTTTACAGCAAATAATTATAATTACTATTAACAAAATTAAATACTATAAATATAAATAAAAAAAAAATCTAATTTATATAATTTAATGTTAAAAAATACAACAATTTTTTGATTATTTAAATCACAAACTTTTTTACAAAAATTATAATTTTTTCGATAATTACAAACTGTAAAAAGAATCATATATTCAAAGTTCATATAAATTACAAGCTTGCAATTTTTACACATAATGCTCGAATACTTTTTAGTATATATATTTTCAACTTGTTCTATTTTCCATGAAGCGAATTGGGAGTATGATCTTTGTTTGTAACAAAATGACTGAGCTTTCTCAGTTTTATAAATGAAAAAATAAATTAAAAAAATATATATAAAAATAAACAAAAAAATTGTAAAGTTTGCCAGATAAATTATAAAAGGTCACTGTCATTTAAATATTTGTTGTTTTATCTTCAATAATTATTTTACTGTAAAAAAATTACAAAAAAACTTTTTTTTTTTTAATTAATTAATTATTAATTTATTTTTTATTCAACAATTTATCCAATTATATTCGTTTTATATATATTTTATTTATAAAAAAAAATATTGTTTTACCAATTGGAAACTACCCTTTTACTTATGCTTCATAAACATTGAATAAAACAAACTTTGAGTTATGATTTTACTTGTCAGTCATGCGTTTAAATTTATGTAATTTACCATAAACCTTGTAAAACAAAAAATTGTGGTTTATCGAGAGTTATCTTTTACAGTTGAACGATTTAACCTGTTTCTTTGGAATCATCCCTTACATATATATACACCCTAAAATACTTAAAATTTCTTGTTAAATATTTTTCCTTTGGGGGTGTATAAAAAGATAACATAGATTATTAAATTTAACTATTACAAAAAAATAATTAATTTAAAAAACTTTGTTTATCAAAAATTTAAATAAGTAAAAAAGTAATTTGTCTATTTTTATTTAACCCTGTTATACAATTAAATAAATTTCTAAGCTTTTTTTTTCAACCCTAAAGCTCTTTTAACACTCACATGATCATTTAATTTTATTGCAATGTGTATACATAATTAACATGAAAAAAAATTTAATTAAAATAACAAATTTCTAATAAAAATTTTCATGGATTTTAATGTACGATTACAATAACCACTGTGCAAGTATGTTAATTTTTATTGGCTTGATTTTCATTGCAATTGTGGTAAATTTGTATATGTAAATAATTTATTGGTAATTATTTTGTAAGCCAGTGTTGTAAATTTCATTTTTATGTTGTTAAAAATTTGTAAAATGTTGGGAAAAAATATTTGAAAATATTTATTTATTTGTTGTTCATCTAGCTTGTTTGAACTTTGATGTTTAGATGAAAAAAATGGTTTAAACATAAATTATGAATATTTTTAAAAATTTTATTTATATTTTCATATATATTTTATTTAAGAAAGTAAATATGTTTCTTTTTTTTTTTTTTATGTGGATTACCAATAAATGCAAAGTAAAGCTGATAGAAAAAATAAAAATGTAAAACTACTCGGTAAGGTTATCAACTATTTTTGATGGATTATTACATCTACGACCAAAAAATTTTCTTATTTCATACTTTTTAGTCAATAATTTTATACGGATAAGCAATTCAACACCATAAATGAAAATTTTCGTGGTAATAAATAAAAATAAAATGAAAAATAAATAAAAAAAAATTGAAATGCTGAGCCAAAAATAAAAGAAAAAAAAATTGAAAAGATTGGAAAAGTAGTTTTTCAAGTATATAGTTTTTTCTAAGAGAATTTTTTTATTTTTTTTATTATTTGGCATAAAAAAATGAAATAAAATAAATATATTTAAGTTTATTTTAATGATATAATTTTCCGGTGAATTGAAATTATATTTTAAGCTAAAAAATTGGAAAATTATATTTAATTAATTTTGATTTTAACTTTTAGTATTAATTTATTATTATTAAAACAATATTTAATTTTAAAATGTAAATTTTTATTTCATGTGACATTACTACTGTGAAATTTTGTTAATTTATAATACATTTTCTTGAATTTTAAATTTATAATTAATGAGATTCAAAAATATCTCTGACGTCAATTATTTTTAGTTAAACTACTGTCTTGAATTTGATTTTTTATAAATAGACAAAAACAATTTAAAAATAATATTATACAGAATTTTAGAAAATTAAAATAGCTCAAATTATATTGATTAATTATTTATTCAAATCATAAATTTTATATAAAAAATATTTAAAAAATTAGCTAATTAATTAGATGACTCCGACTAAATATACAATTCTATTTACTCAAAAAAAAATTACTGATACATCTATATTCACACAAAATTATTAAAATATAAATTTATAAAGTTTAATATTTCATTAAAAATAACAATTTGTATTATTAAACTAATTAAATAATTAAATAATCAAAAAATTAAGGATTTAAAAATTTTTTTATAATTTTTGTAGTAAAATTTTATAAATAATCTATATGTTTTACCATTACAAATAAATATTATAAAAGTATCTTTAAAAAATATTAATTAATGTACAGTTATTTAAAAAAAAAAAAAAAAAAAAAACAATTAAAAAAAGTGAATAAAAAATGTGCTAACAAAGTATTTGAACATGAACCAGAGTGTAATTTGCTCAAGGCAATTTACAAATAAAACTTCATCAAAGTGTTCACATTGTGCAATTATCATTTTGTATGTACTTTTATATATATAATATATTCATTTGTATATGTAAATTATTTAACATACTTTTATTTGATTAATAATACTTATACCTTGGTTAACTTTTTAAAATATTTTTTGTTTAATTAAAATAAAAATAAAATTATTGTTTAAATTAACTCAAACAATTATAAATATATTTTATAGTTTTATTTAAATTTATATTTAATTTTAATTGAGTCATATTAGTATAAAACTTGATGAACTTTATGTTTATATAATGAAAGCTTTATACTAATCTATAAAACGTATGTCCTCTGGGAAATTATATCAAACACCAACTTGGGAAACAAGGCAAGTGTTAAACTTGTTAAATTATTTATTTAAAAAAAAAAAAAAATTTATCTTGAAATGTTTTAATTTTCGTAACAAACAAACAAACTAGTTCATATTTTTTTATTCAAAGACATTTTTAAATAAAAAAATTGAGACTAAACAATTAATTTTTTTTTGTATATTTTTAACCCTTTTATGATGACTTATTTAGGAAATTCAACCCTTAAAAAAAATGTATGTCAAAAAAACATTGTTTATTTTAAAAATATAAAAACAATATTTTAATTATTTATAAATTTAAATATATATAAAAAAAAACAATAAAATTTTTAATCATTTTTTATGATAAAAAATAATTAATTTATTGTACTGTTTTTTTTTTTTTTTTTTATTTGTATTTGTTTAATAAAAATAAAAAATAATCAAATATTTAACTCTTTATAAATAACCAAGTAATTTGAAAATTTTATAAATATATTTTATCTAAATAAATAGGATAAATATTGATTTAAAAAAAATATATATTTTATCAGTTTTTTTTATATTATTTTTAATATTTAAAAAGTAAATAAAACTATAATAATCAGTAAATATAAGTAAGCCAAGATTCAAATAAGTTTTAAAGATAAAAAAAATAAAATAAAAAAATAAGAATTGAGGTTTATTGAATTTTTTTTTATAAATATTATTCATAAATTTATATATCAATAAAAATATTTTTATACAAAACCTAGATGGGCAGCTTCACCTGATATTGACATATTTTTAATATTTATTTTCAACATATTAATCTTCAATCATTTATTTATTATATTTATCTTTAAACTGTCAAATGCTCAACTAATCTTCATGTTCAATATAAAATTGTACAAAAAAAATTTAAATACCTAATTTTCATGAATAAAAAATCCATCATCAAATCAATCGTAATAAAAAAATATATATTTCAATTTTATTTTGAGATATAATAAATGTTTTTTTTTTTATTTCAAAACAAATGTCATTTTTTATTCATCTTTTGAACGATAAAAAACACCTGCTATATATATTTTAGAAAAAAATTTTTTCCCAATTTTTCAATAAAAATATAAAATACTTTTATTTAATTTTATATTTTTTTTTGTATCCTCGAGCCAATTGAATCAATAACAACTTCAAATAAAATTATTTGATATATTATTTAATTTTTTTTTAAATATTTATTTACAATGAAAATTATTTTTATGTATTGTATTTATTTATTTATTTTTTTTTCATAAATAAAATTTATTTAAAATATCATATTTATTTATAAATTTGTTTGATGAAAATTGAATTTTATATTTGACTGTGTATATACACATCACCTACAGTAATTAATAGATTTAAATTTTAATAGACAAATAAAAAATATTTACTTTTATATATTTGAATAGTAATTGTCATCAAATTAAAGAGCAAATTAAAAAAATTTTAATGAATGGATTTTAATTTACCTCATGATTTTTTATCAAATTAAAAATTAAAAACCAACAAAAAGTAAAATACATACAACATTATTATTTTTTTTATGAGAAAATAAATATTGAAAAATAAAAATTATTTATTGAATAATTTTTTTATTTGTTTTATTTTTCAATAATTTATTTAAAAAATTAATCACTTGAAAGAAATTCATAATATTTTAAAAACTTAAAAATTAATTTAAAATAAATATTAAAAACTACATTTATTTAAATTTATCTTTTCATTCAAATATTAAATAAATATTTTAAAAAATTTTAATATAAAATTGTTTTAAAATTATAAATATATATATTTTTTTAAATATGTTTAATCAATAACAAATTTTAATCAATCAAAAAGACATTTATTGATATATAAATGATTAAATTTATTTAAAATTTAAATAACAATTTAAAAAAACAATTTTTATGTGTAAAATAAATATAAATAATAATTGAAATAAAATGCCTCAAGGTATAAATATGAATGTGAATTAACTGTTGAAATTTTGGTGTTAAAATTTATCTTTTATTTAGACATATAAAAAATTAAATGTCAAGTTTTAATAATACCTTTATGTATATGTCTATGCATACATTGTAATATAAAACGATAAGTGGTCTATGTAAAAAAAAAAAAAAAAGTACTAAAAGCTTGAAGTCTTCTATGTAAATTCAATATATACGTGCTTGCACATTTAACCCTGTAAAAAAATATCATGCAAATAATATTGTCATATATTCAATTCACGTATTACATTGTTCACTTTGAATCCTCACAATTTACAAATATTTTTTAATAAATAAATAAAATAAAATCAATAAAAATAATTCAATTATTGATTTGTTATTTATAAAATTCATCTATCAATTTAATTGATATTTCATACAAATAATTAATTGAATAATTAATTATCTATAATTTTATTTATTGAAATATAAAATATTTTAATTTTTTACAATCAAAATTTTATAAAAGTCAATTTTTAATTAAACAATTTTAATATTATTTTTTTGTTTTTTGAAAAAAAAATATTTAAAGTTTTATCTTTTGATTATTTATAAAGTTCAATAATACTTAAAATTTTTAATTAGTTTTATAATTTTTATAAATTTATGAAACATTTGAATGGTTCTTTAACAAAGTCCAACAAATAATTGTCTATAAAAATTTTTTTTGATATAAAAATATATATAAATTATGATAAAAAAAAAAAACATAATAAAATATAATTAGTATTAAAAATTTTATAAAGTCTCACGTATTCTCATTATATTTTAATGCTGAAGGGTACCAAAGTATTATCTTCATATTCAATACCACTTTGTGTTTTACTGGTATTATTTCAAGTACATATATATTAAAATTGATATCACAACGTGGACGCTGACACTGCTAAATTCTTTTCATCCCCTATTTCATGTGTATTCATCAAAAGTATTTTCCCCTAAGCTTTTTTAAAAAAAAAAGACACGAACATGGTAAAAAATAAAAGAAAAAAAATACAAAAAAAACCAAAAAAGAATTGAGAAATTTTTAAAGATGATACATACATATATGAATTTGAACTGTAAATATTTTATTATCAATTTATTTTTAAATTATTAATATTTTTATAATTAGCCAATTAATTTATAAAAATTTATCAACAAGTTTATGTCATTGTAAAATTATAATTGACATTATTTTGAATTTTTTTAATTGACAAATATCTTGGATATTTATTCATAAGTTTATCAAATTTTTTTATCATCTTTAAATTTAAAAATATTAATAATAAAAAAAACACAAACTTTAATTCTTTCAACTTTTTATTATTTTGTTTAAATAATGTCAAAAAAAAATAAACAAAATACTCTTTTATTCACTTTTAAAAAAGACTTTTCAAACACTTTTACATGAATTTTTTTTTTTGTAAACTTATTGATTAAATTTGTAAAGTTACAAGTTGTTTAAAGTAACAAAAAATATTCTTAAATGAACATTTTATTTTAACATAAAAATAAATAAATAATAAAACTTAAAAACAAGAAATTTTTATCAAAATAAATCATTTGAAATAAATATATTATTTTTAAACTTTATTTATATATATATATATTTTTTTTTACTTTTATTAAAATAAGATAAGAGGGTGTTTTGTTGTTTTTTAACTAAATGAATCTTGATGTGAAAATGAATGAACTTTTTGACCGTATGAAAATAAAAATTTAATACATAATATATAAAATAAAAGTTAATATATATTTTAGTTGATGAAAGAAAAATAAATGACGAAGGGGATATATCAAAATGAGGGTTTTTTTTTTTTTTTTTTCAAGACAGATACTTGGGAGGTTTGAATAGGTTAGGGGTTGTATTGATCGTTGTAAGGTTAAAAAAAAATAAAAAAAAATAAATATAAAAATAAATATAAAAATACCTTAAACACGTGAATCACGTTGATCTATAATGTGGATATATTTAATTGTAATTCACCCTTCGTACAATCATTTAATTTGTTCACAATATAACTGACAAAAAAAATACGTAAAAATGATAAATTATTAAACACAAATATATATATTTTATTTATTGTATTTATGAAATTATATAACATCAATAAGTTGTTATTATATTGGCTTCTAGTTAATATTTTTTTTAAAAGATTTATTAAAACTTTAAACTGAATTTTAGTCAATTTTATTTTATAAATTTTTAACAATATTATTTTAACTATATTATTTTAATTTTATTTAAAAATTTTTCATTACAATTATATTTACCAAATATTTTTTAAAACAATATAAATTTAATTTTTTTAATTAAATTAATTTATTTAATTGTAAATTATTTATCCCAAAAAATATTTAATATTTATTTATATTTTTTTGTTTTTTTATACGTGTATACTTGTAACTGATAAAATAAATAAAATAAAAAAATATAATATGCTGATTTTCAATGAATAGTTATGAGAATGTAGATTAGATTTGAAATGATTTAAATCAAATCAAAGTTGAGTACTTTTGTATGATAAGTTGGCACTTTGGTATGCAAGCATGTCTGACCAAACGCGGACCACAACCACTTATGCTATAACAATATCGCAGCACATCCGTACGTCAATTAATTTACTGAATTAATTTGAATATATTTTTATAAAATTTATTCACAAGATACTATTTTTTTATTCTCAATAGGATGAATTTGATTTTTTTTTATCACTTTGTTTGATCAAAAAAAAAAACAGAAGAAAATAGGAATAAAAAATTTTATCGTTTAAAGCAAATATCGTATAAAAATACTAACATTTTAACTCAAAAAACTATGTCACTTGAATTTTGTGACACATTTAAAATTGTAAATCGCAATTTTATTCGTTTAAATATAAAATAAAGTTACAGATCATTTTGACAAGATAAAAATAATTGAAATTGATGTTAATGTCAATTTATATAAATAAAAATATTTATGTTAAAAATATATTTAAATTTTATTTTTAAAAAAAATTAAATTGACTTGAAAAATAAAATTTTTATGTCACTTGATTTTCTTCATTTTATCTAGATATTTTAATTATATTATTATTTTTTACTTGAATAATAATTTATTTAATAAAAAAACATATAACATTTATTTTTTCAAAAAATTAAAGCGTAAAATTGTTGAAGATTATCATCATAATTTTCAGCTAATAATTTTTTTATTATGATAAATTTATATGAAATAAAAATAAAAATAATATATCAACTTGTTATTGTATATTTTTTTAAAATTCATTTTTGTTTAGTTGTAAAATTTTTACAGGTCACTGAAGATTACATCAGAGATGATTTACCACATTTTTGTATAAAAAAATTGTCTTGAATAAAACATAAAATGTAAAACACAATCATATTGTTGTTTTTTTTTTTTTTTTTATTTTCAAAAATTTTCTAACAAGTCGTTCAAAGAAATATCTCAATGATTTATATAAAAACTTGCTTTTATATTTTATTATCAACATTGAAAATAAGCAATAAATTATATTGATAAAAAAAAATAAAAAATTAAATATAAAAAAAAAAAATATTCAATGTTAATTTTTACGATGTCATTTTAGTTTTTCGTTTCATTATTTTAACCTTTTTTATATTTTAAGTTGTAGTAATAGCTAAATCACAGTAGAGTTACTCAAATGTGGTTTAAAAAAAAATCTCTATTGTCTATTTTATTTTCATGACAGGAAAAATAAATTTATCAGATACTTAATTTTATGACAAAAAAAAAATAATGCAGTTCCTTTATCATCACTATATAATTTTATCATTTTGCATTTATTATTAACCTAATGGATTTTTTTTAATACTTTTTTTTAACTTTGATATTTTTTTTTTTTCTATCAGTATATGTATTTTACTATTTTTTATAAAAAAATTTTTTATTCAATAAATATAAATAAATTCAATATACAAACATTAATGTCAAGATTTTATTCTCAATTTTTTTTTATCTTTCTATTGAGAATAATACGATTGTAAAAAAAAAAATCTACTTGATTTTTTTTTTCTTGAATATCAAATGACTTTTTTCTACAAAGTTATGTTTGAATATTTATATTAATTTTTTTTTCAACAAAAATAAAATAAATACAAGTTTAATAATATCAAATTAAAGTTTCAATTTTTTCTAAATTTTAATTAACTTAATTATTAATAAAATTTTAAGAGCTTAACATATCAAAATTTAAATCAAATTAATAAATATTTAAAGTGAATTTAATACAATTTAACTACCAGTTTTAAATATAATTTAAATCCCTTTTTATTATTGTATTATTTAATAAATGATAAATCATTATTAAATAATAATATTTATATAATTAAATGATTAAATATTATAAATTAAAAATTATTAAATTGTGTGTATGTTTGGATTGAGTGTTGAATTAAAATTAATACTTGATTTATAATATGTAAATTTAACAGATGAATTAATAGTAAAATGTTCAATGAAAATTTTGTTATATTTCATAAATAAAATGACCTATATATTAATATAATGACCATGTAAATGTTAAATGATGAAAGTACATTTTGACTGGGATGTCATGTTTAGTCATGATGTCTATTCAAACGTGATTCTAATGTTTGTGTTTATATATCCATGTAATATTACAATCATATTATTAATTAATAAACATTACTAGTTGAAGAGAATATTAAATAATAAACAAGAAAATTATCTGATAATTATAAATGAATTTATAAATGCAATTTAAAATAAAAAAAAAAGGATTTTTAAATTTAAATTAATTTATTTATCAATTTTCTGATGAATTATATTAAATGATAAAATATGTATTTATTTTTTAAATAAATTTAATTGATTTGTAATACTGGTATGATGATTTTATTAATTGAAATTTATATGGTAACTATTTAATTGATAATGTCAAGTGATTTTCTTGGTACTTTCATCTTTCATCATCTCAATTGAACTTGATTATAAATTATAACTAATTCAAGTTGAGCTGTTGTTAATTTAAACCAATAAAATTATAATAAATTACAAAATAAATATATAATATAAATATATATAAATAAATAATTATAATTACAAAGAAAAATGAAAAAAAACTACTTTGTTACTTTTTATAATGTTATTTTCATTTTTTAAAATAAACTTTGATTACATAAAAATTTATTTTGATGACGTTTGAACTTTTTTATACACAAAAATACTATTTTTTTGTTGAATAAAAACTTTTGTTTATAAAAAAAATATATATATAAAAAGTTGATAAAAACTTTTGTTAGCTTTATATTTATTTATTAAAGAATTTCAAGAATTTACACGCTTCAATGTAGATATAGCTTAAGAAGAAAGATCAAACTAATATGTCAAAAACATATCAAAATAAGAGTAAAATTTAGTGAAAAGCATTCCATTTTATGTCAAGTTTGTTGTATTGAGTTTAGTCTTTGAATTACTGGATAAAATGTCAAGAAATCTTGAGTATTTACAGATGGTTTTATCATTGAAATTTATTGATTAATAGTTTAAATTTTATTCAATTTATCATGTTTATTTATTAATAGTAACAATAACTTTAATATTTATAAAAAAAATTTATAATTAATTTATCAATTTATTAATTTTTACTATTATTTTCTGAAAAGTTATTATAGTCTTAAAATATCAAATGTAATTATTATTAATTTTATTTCTTCATTGTTTATTGTTATCTTTGTTATTACAATTTAGAGAGATGAAATTGTATGTTGCAAAAGCTCAATCATAATTTATGTAGGCCAATATAATCTCTATATATTTACTTTTCTAAACATATTGAATCTTTATCTATATAACACTGTAAAGGATATTATTCAAATATGTAATAATACTGCTGATTTGATAACATACAATATCAACATGAACATGTATTATCTTCACAATAACTTGATATCTATTTATGTAAATTCAATTATATAATCTTTTGTTGTTGATAAAGTTTTAATTCTTAATTAACTATCAACACTGTAATAATATTTTATTGACTTAAATTTAATATTTAATATGTTTATTTTGATTATAAAATTTATAGTAAAAAAATTAAATAAATTTATAAGATTTAACTTTGATATATTTTAAGCACGAAATAAACTATCTTTTGTTACATGTGTTTAAGTTCTCATCTATCAGTTTGATATACATTAGATTATTTATTGTTGCAAAAAAAATAAAATAAAATAAAATAAAAAAAAAAACTAAATTCACAAGATAGATATTGTTTCCATTTGGTGAATTGATACCAGCTGTGAGTTTATTTTATTTTAAATTGATACTCAACACGATTCTTCCCACAAAAAAAAAAAAAAAAAAAAAATGATTAATTATTTTATATAAATTATTCTGTATTATATTTTATGATAAATAATAGCTATAATTTATATATATATCATTTTTTTTTTTTTTAAATGTCAATGACATTTAGCAAGAATATAGGCTTTAAAAAAAAATTGGAGAAATAAAAATTAAAATAAATAATCAATAATCACATTCAACCAAGTGAAAAGAATTTTTTTATTTTTAAATTCTCAAGCTTCAATTCTCTGCTATTGAATTGTTTTTTATATATAAAAGTTGCTTTATTTAAGCTCTAAAAAAAAATCAACTTTTTAAATGAAACCAATTATTTATATACTAAATAATATAATGACTGAATTCTGTCACGTTTTCCAAAAAGCTTGTTAAAAAAATGTTATATTTAGTTGTAATCAATTTTGTATCAATTTTATCAAGCACATTTTCTGTAGATTAAATTAAAATTTTTATATGAATTCACTTGTCTCAGATTGATTGCACATGAAATATATAAACCATCTGGTGTCGTAAAACAGCACGTTTGTTTGTTTAAATGTAAATTGTGATAACTCTTTTTTGTAAATGTCTAGATTTAAAATCTCACAGGATTTCTCTTGCAATATAACAGACACGAAAATTAATATTTTATTTTATTTTTATATTTTATTGAAAATAAATTTGCAACTTGTAAAATAATTGAGATGAAAAATATTTCAAATTATTTTATGTTAAAAAAGTATTTATTTTTTTTTATATATATATTTGGCTCAATAACAGAAGAACCTAACCCCATCAAAAACATTTTAAATAAAAGTAAAGAAAAAAAAAATAAAAAAAATCTATCTTCAACTTTATGCTTCATTGCATTACTTTGAGTGTTTATGACATGAAAAAAAAATTAATATAAAAATGGGCATAGTTCCTACAGAGTTGATGTAATAAATTTCATACTCCACAGATAAATGCCATTTTTTTTTATTTTAAAAATTTTTTGATTGATAATAACACATGGAACTAGCTTTCTACATTTGAGCTTTTTTCATTTTTATAATTTTAATTTATCAAATAAATATATAAATATTTCTTTTGACTATTTTTTTAATTTTTTTATTATTACTAAAAGTGTCAAAAATTATAAAGCTCAAGTATACTGAGCTTTTTTTTCATAATTAATAAAAATATAAAAATCCAAGAGCTAATCTTTTAAAACCAGCACAACCATTGTCACTACATCGTCTACTTCACCACAATTCATTCATTATATAAGTATAAATGTAAATTAACTTCATCTCTTTATTGTTTTTTTGGTTCAAAAATTAAGTCACAAATTTACGGTATTTACTCAACACTTCATTATACTTAACTTTCTATTTTTTTATATTTTTTTTTTAACCCTACATCTACTTTTTGATTTTTTATTTTCTCAAAATTTTAATATTATTACCTTGATTGTTATTATTTTTCCAAAATTCATATTCAAAATGTCAATTTAAACATTACAAATTTATTGACAAATAAAATTTTACTGTATCTTTTGTCCAATCATAGTATTTTTTTAATTGTTACCAATTCAATTAATTTTTTCGTATATACAATAATTAATTTCTGATTGTTTATAAAATGAAAAAAAAAATTCCTTTGATATATTATTATAATAACATTCAACAATACGTTATATACATAAAAATTAAACTCATAAAAATTCCAATAATGAAATAACAAGTAACAATATTGGCACATTGATGATTATTTTAATTTAAAAAAAAAACATAAACAAGTCTAGCAGAAAAAAAAATAAAATAAAAAATTAATTTAAATAAAAAAAATAATAATAAAAACTCATACATTTTTTATACATGAATACAAAGTTGTTATTGGTTTTATAAAATATATGTAATAAATAATTTAATATCATTCACCGGAAGTAATTGAAAAAATAAATAAAAAAAAAAAAAAATACTTGTGTATTATAATACTTGTATATATATTTAAAAAAAAAAAAAATATATATGTGAGTCTGACATGAAAAGAAATATGAGTGTTATATGTACTCAAAAGTATTGCACACAAATAAATTGCATTGAAAAATTTTTATCCACAATTCCAAGTGGATATCAGTTCGTTGCAGTAATGACGACATCTTTTACTTGTCGTGTTTTTGTACGTGACATTATACAACGTGGTGAATTTAAAAAAAAAATATATAATTGTAAAAATAATAATATTGCCAAAAATTAATGTTTATATTTTTTCATGTGACAAAATATCTTTTAGTATAATTTTATAAATAAAAAATAAAAAAAAATTACAATAAATAAATTAATTTAAAATATTTTAAAATTAAATTTTATTTAATTACAAACTTGTTCATTCAATTGTCATTATAATAAAATCAAAAGAATTCTTTTAAATTTAATATTTTTTCAATTTTATATTTTTTATTTTTATATTATTATTATACAAAGGAAATTGAAATAGGAAGTTGTCCTCTTCAATTATCATGTTCTATTTCTTTGTTAAAATCAACAGAACACCTATTCATCAGTTACTTTGAACTTTAGTGTGATTTTTTATTTGAATTTTAATCTCAGTTTTTCATTAATTATTTATTTTTTTTTTATTTTATAATTAAATAAATAAAATTTTTGTTTTCAGATATGTTTTGGATCATCTTTATTAGTATTTTTATATTAACTGTAACAAGTGTATTCAGTTGTCGTCAAAGTGAATTTCAATGTAATAATTTACGTTGTATAACACTTAATAAAGTATGCAATGCAATAGATGATTGTGGTGATGGAAGTGATGAACAACGAGCTTGTACACGTAAGTTTAAATAAATATTCAATTATCATAATAATTATGTAAATTTTTGATGTTATATTTAAAGATATATTTTCTAAGAAAATAATTAATTATAACTTTGTTTATCAAAATAATATCATGACAAGCAATAATTAATTAAAATATTATTAAACAGTTTAAAAAATATAGTTAAATGTTAAAAAATATTAGTAATTAATTGTTAAATTTTAAAATGTGTCTTGTTTATTGACAAATAGTTGATTGATTGATTCAAACTTTTAAAAGTTTTGTTATTATAAATTTTATTTCAAACTGATTCAAGTATTTTAAATCATTTTGAAAATTAAAATTTTTGATAGATTATTGTATTATTAATTGAATAATATTAAACTCAAATTATTGTATAAATTTTAACTATTAATTTAAATTATTTTCATTTTTTTTTTAGCAGTAATAAGTTAAACAGAAATATAGATTTTCGTTTTCAGCTTTTAGTCAATTTAAATATATTTTTAAAATTAATTTTTAATTTATATATTAACAGTTTATTTAACCACCATATATACTTATTGTTGAAATAAAAAATTTTATAATTGAATTTAAAAAAAAAAAAGACTTCAAGTCTAAAAAATGAGCATAAAAAAGGTTAGATCATAAATTTACTGTGAGCTTTTGTTGGACCTGGGTCAGACGTGAGCAATTAACCTCAAAAGTTTTGATAAAGTTTTAAATTCCCAAATGACTCTTGAAAAAGTTTTTTTTTTTTTACAATTTTCTTGTAAAATTTAACTCAACAAAGTAAACTAACTACTTGCCACATGGTAAAATTAATTTTTGTCAATTTTATCAACTTATCATTTAAATTATTATCAAAAAAAACTTTTTAATTTTTTTTTTAATTCATTTATTTTTCTAATCTTTTTATTCATACAAATTATTTAATATTTTCTGATAATTTTATTTGACTTTTCTTTTATTAAAGTACATAAAATTTTATTATTTAATACACAAAAAATATTAATAAAAATAAACCATTTGTCAGCAACAACAATTGAACGTGATAATTTTTTAAAAAATATAAATTCTCAGATATATATCATTTAATTATATTTATTTATCAACAAAATTTTTTTATTGATTCAAATATATATTAAACCAATCTTTTTTACAATAATTTTTATTTTTTAAAAAATCCAACTATCCAAAGTAAACTTTTAGATTAAATGAAAAATTTAAAAAATAAAAATAAAAGTTTTTTAAAAAAAAATTCATATCAGCAAAATGTAACTGCGTGGTTCATGAAAAATATAAGAAACTTTTTATTTATTTTTTTATTTTTTTTGAGAGAAAAATGTTGGAAAATGAGACAAAAAAATAAAAATAAAAAAAAAATATATAGAAGCTTGTATATACATCAGAGAATATATATGAACAGGACAAAGCCAACTGGCTGGACGCCAACCAACAGCTAGGATTTGGGTTAAATTCAACAAACTCCCCAATGTCCATCCTACTTTCTAGATAAATTTTTTTTTTTAGCATTTTTTTTTTTGCTTATTCAAGTTAACAATTGGTGTATTAAAAAACTTACGCATGTTCTATTTTTTTAATACCATTTAATGACAAAAAAAATAATAAATATAAATTATATTTTAAAAATGAAAATTTATTTTTATTTTCATTTATATTTGCTTTTAAATATAATATTATTTTAATGTAATTTATGGATAATTTTTTTAACTTAAATTTGTAATGAAAAAATAGTCATTTGTACTAATAAACTAAAAAAAAAAATATCAAATGAAATCATATATGTGTACATTTGTTATAAAAAAAGCTCGAATTAAGTTCATCAATTTTTTTTGAATTTTGTGATAGTTTTATGTTTAAAATGTATATTTTTTTTTTATAACTTTATTATCTACGGTGAAAATACAAATTAAAATTGAAAAAAACACAATAAACACATAGAAAAAAATTAATCGAGATATTGTATACTTTTTATGATGAAAATTCATGAGTTTAATGTAATGAATAATTTAATTTTTTTTTTTTTAACTTGATAATTTGATAAAAACTATGATCAATTTTAATTTTAAGTTATAAATTTTAATTGTATTTTTAATCAGCTATTAATTGTAACAAATAAAAGTTGAAAAATATATTTTTAATTAATTTTTTAAAAGATTATAATTTATTTGATAATTATTATTGAATTATGATCAATACTTTGTACTAATTATAAAAATTTAATTATTTTTTTTTAAGATGATTATTAATAATTTAAGTAATAAAAAATACTTGAATAATATTATTTTAAAGTAATTATATTATTTATTTTTTAAAAGATATAAATTTTGTCAAGTTGATTTATATTTCTTTGAGTATTTTTTTTGATCAAAGCACTTAAAATTTTATAATAATTTTTTGACTTTAAAATGTTGAAAAACATTTAAAGGTTTTTTTTTTTCAACAGTAAACAAAAATTTTTTTTTTATGACAATGATAAAGTATCAGAGAGGACAATTTGTTTAATGCAACGACTTGTAACCGAGTTGAAATATATATATATGTATTATATACAAAATATAGAGGGTGAAAAACATTCATATTGTTTGCAGTATAAATATATATATTTCACTTTTTATGTGGTGAATTATTATGTGGTAAATTTTTTTCAGAAAATATATATATTTAAAAATATTAAAAATAAAAATGATTTTTTAAAACTGTAAAATAATACATACAAGCAATATATATATATTTTACTTTTAAAGGATTAAGGAATATAATAGTTAGAAAAATACTCGACAGCAAAGCTAGACTATATACTTTTAATAAATATAAATAATTAAAATACAGAAAAAAAAAAAAAAAAAAAAAGCAAAAAGGATTTGGTGTTTAGAGCAAATATTTCTAGGCACAGAAAAAGTCAAGGATCACTTTTACTCGTTCTGTGACAAGAAGAATTTGCACCGAAGGCACGAAAATAGGAGTTAATGAAATTGAGTATCGAACTGATTGTCCCACGACTTTAGAGCCGGTTGCTTGATCAGTCAGCCATCGTTAAATTCATACAAAAATTTTGATTGTAAATTATCATAGAGTTCAAAAAACGAATACACTTTTAAGTATATACTAATCAAAAAATACAGTCATACTTTTTTATCATATTTTTATTTAAAAAAAATAAATAATTTCTTATAAAATTTCTACAGTTTTAAACTAATGATCAATCAGACAAAAAATTATCTTTAAATATTTAATTTATTTTATCAATATTATAATTTATTTTTCTTATTAAAATTATTTAAATAAATTATTGATTTATTTAAAATATATTTTATAAAAATTGATTATATATATAAAAATATTAAATTTATTTCATTCAAATAAGTTTTATTTAAATAATACAAATCTTTTATTCTAAAAGCTGAGAATTTCAAAAAAAATATTTAAAAAAAAAAAAAAAAAACGACAAGTATTTTTAATAATACAAAACGAGTGTGCCAATATTAAAAATAAAAATAAAAAAATGATAAACATAATATGACTGTGTGATTTGATGTGGAATGACTTTTTCATATAATCGTTTAAATAAAAATTAAATATAAATATTATCAATGAAAAATAGTTTATGCTATTATTGTTATTTAAAAAAAAAAAAAAAATTATTATACTGATTTAAAAAATAGATACAACAAAGTTGCCAAAAAAAAATGTATCTGAACTATATGTTACTTATTTTTCAGAATCCTATTTTTTTTTTTTTTTATAAATAAATTTGTTTTTGTATTTTTCAAGAACAAAGTTTACTGGTACAGGCAATATATATTTAACAAAACGAGTGTTGGAAAACACAGCCAAGTAGTAAAGTCAGTCATTAGTCAGACACTAGTTTGTTTCAACTTGTTTTAGTTAATTGTGTTTAAACAATAATATAATAAACAAATAAATTGTCACAATACTTAACCCACTATAAAGTTTTTATTTATTCATTTTATCCCTCTAATAATAATTAATAAAAACATCCCTTCAACCCTTTTATTTGTTTAATGACATTAATGTGATTTTCACTGAATTTTAACTCAATTTATAGTGATAAATAAAATTAAAAAAAATAAAATGAATTAAATTTAATTTAAAAATAAAAAATAAATTAAACAACTAACCACGAAAAAAGCAATTTTTTACCCTTGCATACCTTGATTCTCTTTTTTTTTTTTTTATCTTTTACCATCAGATCGATGAACGGTTAATCCAATAACTCAATGAGGGTTGTTAAATGAAATAATTAGATTTCTTGTTTGATATGTCACTGTACGGTAATAAAAATTTTCTAATAAAAAATAATTTCCCAAGTGTCTAATTTTACAAAAAACTGGCAAATTTTTTTTTATCTATATGTAAAATAATAAAATATGTATTTATATTGATTGTAGTATTTAATAGAACTGCAATATAAATTAGTCAATTAATTTATTATTTTTAATACTTTTAATAAATATTAAATGACCAAATATCATGATTACAATGTCCTGAATAATAATTTCTATAAAAAATCTGATTGAAAATATTTAACAAAAAAAAATATCCACAAGTAATTTAAAAAATAAATTAATGAAATATTTATCAAATAATATTTAATAATAATATTATTATAAATAATATATAACAATAAATTAAAAAAATAAATTTATTATAAAAAATTTTTGAGATAAATATTAAAAAAATTAAATTAAAAAAAATAATAATAATTAGTCATTAAATTACAATGACTAATTAATTAATTATTAAATAAATTAATTTTAAATTTATCCAAAAAATATATATATCCTATGATAATAGTTAATTTAAAAATAATAAATAAATTTTTAAATGAAATATTTAATTATTTATTAAAAAAAAAAGCAAGAGGAATTTTGGTTTTTGAGACAAATATTTCTAGGCACAGAATGAGGGAAGATTACTCACTCGTTTCTGTGCTAAGAAATATTTGCACAATTGCACAATTAAACGTTATCAAACGTTAAACAAATGATCATCCAATTTCCTGTCTTTCAATTACATTTAAAATATCATCAGATTAAAGTATCGAACTCAGAAATTAAAATTCCATCGCGGTATAACTTGACCAGTCAACTATCGTTAAATTCATACAAAGATATTGATTATAATTTATCATAAAATTCAAAAACTATATAATTATATTGATTCTGTTATCATAATATTCCATCAAAATTCAAAATACTTATTGTTTAATTATATATATATTTCTATGCTTGTTATAATTTTTATATAAAAAAAAAATCAATCAAAAAAGTTTGTGCAATAATATTTCCAGCATAAATACTTACTACCTTTAAAAATAATATTAAATTTGCATATTTAGAATTTAAATATTAAAACTGATTGATATACATATAATGAAAATTTGATTGTCATTTGTGATAATACCAATCAATATATATATATATATATATGTTAACGTGACATGATTCGCTGATTAAGCGATTAGATTGTATATAGTTAATGAGAAATGGTCAACTGGTCTGACACTAGAAATGTTGAGTATTGTGTGAAGCATTTAGATCATTCATCACTCTCCTCTCTCATCTCTCTCTTCTATCATAGATTTATATATACACAACAATTATACATCATACCAACAATTCTCCTTGAATTGAAATTATATACAGTCAAACATCCCCTTCTATTTTCATCTCAATCCATTTTCACCTTTATCATCAAGCATTTTTAAAACTTTTTTTATTTTTTTTTATTTTTCTATTTTGTTATCTTTTCTTTTCCTCATTTACAATATATTCTGTCTCTCAATATGTACATTCTATACATTCATGATGAGCCCTTGAAGCCTCACAATAGATCCTGTGTAACCAATCCCAAACAACCCTTAACATTTCTCTTATATATGTCTCACTCACTCTCTGTAAATATACGTATTTTTTATTTTTAAAATTTATTTATTTATTTTTTTTTATATGACCCTTTTTTTAACGTGTATTGTTAACGTAATTGCACAATGATATGTGTGGTGAACGAAGCCAACAACAAATTGAATTTCAAACAACCCCTATATATTTTTTTTTATATTTTTTTTTTTTTTTGAATCGACATTGAGATTAAAATTTTTTCCAAAAGATATGTGTATATGTTGATTCAAAGTATAATGAAATTTCTAAAGCTTTAGATTTTTTTTTTTTATTGTTATTATAAAAGTTGAAAAAAAAATAAAATAAAAATATGAAAAATGAAAATTCAATGATCATTGAAAAGTTGATGATATTTTTTATTTTTTTAAATGTTTTTAATGATGATATTTATAAATTTATTTGTTTATTTTATAGCTTGTAATAGAACTTACTATGGAGATGTTGGAAAAACTTATTACTTTGAATTACATCGACCGAAAATTGATAAAGTACCATATTTTTGTAAGCTAACATTTAATGCTCCTGGAGGTG
Organism: Lysiphlebus fabarum; assembly: GCA_011426435.1. Taxonomy (NCBI): domain Eukaryota; kingdom Metazoa; phylum Arthropoda; class Insecta; order Hymenoptera; family Braconidae; genus Lysiphlebus; species Lysiphlebus fabarum. The sequence goes on from WSYQ01001132.1 coordinate 310,726, forward strand.
ATTTTGGTGATATTGTTCAAGTAAGAATTTCATTTAAATATTGTTTTTTTTATGCTCAAATTTTATCATGAAAATATTGTTAATATTTTAAATTAAAAAACATAAACTTTTATAGCTAAAGAAATTGGTTTTTTTTTGTACTCAAAAATAAATAAAAATACAGTAACTTGTTAGTTAAATATTTTTATAAAAATTTTAAACAAAAAAACTTAAAAATTATTTTTAAAATTAACAAAAAAAGATATATATTTTAAATTTTTAGATTTTTTTTTTTACTAATTTAAAATTAAATTTAAAATAAAATTTTTTAAAACAAAAATAACCACTAAATTATTACAATTATTTTTGTATAATAAACTTTGGGTAATTTAAACTATCTGTGGTTAAAATTTCAACCCTCTAATGGACTTTTTAAGGGGTGAAATATTGATTTATAAAAAAAAAAATTTACAATATTCCAATTTTACCAATTTTATTTTTTTTCTTAAAAAAAGAATAAAAAAAATTTATTAAACCAAATTTGCTACTGTGCCATCATCATTTTAAAAAATATATATCCTCTGGGGATAAACGCCTATATTCAGTTAAAATTTCAACCCTCTAGTACGCATTTGTATGAGACATCGATTTATATGTAATTTTTCAAAAAAAAAAAAATAAATAAATTTATATATATTTTAAAATGTATCAAAGAAAAAGATGATTAGATTTTTTTTTTCAATCAAAAAACAAGAATATAATAATTTTTATAAAATAAAATTACTTTTGAAATATCTTTGTTCAAAATATTTCAATTTCTACGAAATAAAACATTTATTTTATGATAATATTTCATCAAAAAATATAAATTTATAAAATTAAAAAAAAATAAAATAAATTCAATATATATATTTTAATATTTTTTTTTTATCTTTTAAATTTTATTATTTTATATTTTCAGCTAACCTTTGATAGTTTTACCTTAGGGAAATTTGTTTCCTTTACTGCTAAGGGATGCCCAGATGGATCGTTACAGATATCTGAAGCACAACGTCCTGATGTTGGTGGACTTTGGTGTGGTACATCATGGGGACCAGCAATTTACTACAGTGAAACACCCCTTGTTACAATATCACTTAAATTATTACGTCTTAGTCAAGATCAGACAGGTTTTAACTTTGATTTTCGTATGGGTTATAAAATGATTAAAAAAACAGATGCTGTTGTGAGATATGGAAATCCATTTGTTGGTAATTTAATTGACTAACTAATAATTATTTTTTAAGTATAATAAAATTTAATATTTAATTTTGAAAAATTTTACAATAAATAAATCATTTAAAAATGTGTCAAATAAATATTTAAAGAAAATTTGATTTAAAAAAAATATTGACACATTTAAAATTGTTTTTTTATTGAAATTTAAATTTATTTTTTAAATTAATTAAATTTTTAGTTAAAATATTATGTAAATTTTGTATTATTATTTTTATTTTTTTTTTTTAGAATATTCAGGTATGACTAAAGTCACAGAATCACCAACAACTATTGAATCAGTATCAAATGAATATTCAAATACTACAATACCAAGTGAAATAATAGATTTACCAAAAGTTACAAAAGCCACACCCGAACAACAATACCTTGGAGATCTTATTTCAGGAACTTATTGTTCAAGAATATTCAGTGATTGTGATAAAAAAAAATGTCGTTTACAATCACCAAATTTTCCTGGTCTTTATCCACGTAATCTAACTTGCTATTATGCTGTAAGTTTTTTTTCTTTAAAAATATTAATTTTAACTTTTAAATAATATATCAATTTTAATTAAATTAATAATCAATTGATTCAAAAATATAATCCTTTAAAAGTTTTTTATCAAGAAATTGCAATTCCACCAAACTATAGACAATAGTTTAAAATAAATTATTAATTTCAATAACGATATATAAACTTGTATTTAATTATACTTGATTAAACAATAAGACAAAAGTTTTTCAATTTAATTAATCTATATTTTTAAATAATATATTTTGATTAATTATTTAAGGTAAGACAACATGAAGTACCACCTGGTAAACATGCTTTAATAACAGTTAGACAATTGAGAGGACAATTAATATCTGTAAGAGCAAGACCAGCAACACAAGCTGAACCTCCACCACGTGAATTACGTTTATGGCAAGATTGTGATGTAGTACAGGTATTTATTAATATATCAAAATATATATATTAATAAAAATTTTAATATATAAATTTTATTTAACAGGATTATGTTACTGTTTATGATGGTTATACAACTAGAGATCCAGTTATACTTAAATTTTGTGGTGGTGGTGAACCAGTACCAGAAGCAACAAGCAGTGGTGCTGAAATTCTTGTTGAATTTACAACATCACCATATGGTACATTTTTACATCCAACACCACCTCATTCACTTCATGGTTTTCAACTTGAAGTTCAAGTAATATTTTTAATTAATTATTGATAATTTAATTTGTTTATTTATTCAATCAATTTAATTTAATTAAAATAGGTAAAATTTGTTGATGCTGAATCACCAACATATGCAAAAAATAAACGTTGTGAATTTTGGTTAAAAGGTGATAGTGGTGGTATATTAACATCACCAAAACATACATTACCAAGAAATACAACTTGTCTTTATCATTTACGTGGTGCTGGACCAACAATGCCAACTCCAACACCACCACGTCCATTACCAAAATTTCCTGAAACACGTCCTGGTACTGTATGGCGTAAACCAGCACCAAAACCATCAGTACCACAATTTCGTGTATGGTTATCAATACTTAAATTTCATATTGGTAATAATCCAACAACTAATGATGATGATTGTAGTACAACATTACTTATTTGGGATGGTGAAATGTCACCACTTGCTGAGTGCAATGATATATCATGGTAAGATATTATTTTTAATTAAAAATTATATTATATTTTTTTTTTTAAAAACTACTTGTTTATTTATTCAATTTCATTAACATAAGGTGAAAAAGTTTCAATTAATAAGTTTCGAACTGAAAAACCTCAAGTACTGTTGTCAGATGGTTTGACCAGTCAACAATCGTTAAGTTTATACAAAAATATTGATTGTAATTTATCATAAAGTTCAAAAACACTTAATAATCAAAAGATATAATCATACTTTTCCATCATAATGACCAATTTTAAAAAAAAAATGACCAATCAAACAACAAATCATTCTAATTTTTAATTCAAAATCTAATATTTTTCAAACCAATACACTTTATATTCCAACAAACTATATTTTTCATTTTATTTTTATTTTCAAAAACTTGTTTACCAGTATATTTTATTACAAGATTATTTGTATGTTCAGTATATTTATTTGTAAAACTATATATATTTATTTCAGTGGTAAAGAAAGACAAAAATATATGGAAAAAACTGGAGATTCAATAACAACAATTGGTGCAAGACCAGCAAGTAATACAACATTACTTGCTCGATACTGCAAAGATAAACTACCAAAAACTTGTGATCATGCAATTTTACAAAATACAAGTAGACCATGTTTTCTTGGTGAAGGTTTTTTATCATCTGGTAATAGTATGACTATTGAAATACGAATGGTTGAATCAACAGCACTCAGGTTAATACTACTACTATTTTATCATTATAATATTATTATTTATAAATATTGATTTTTATTTTTTTTTTTTCTATTCTTTTTATATCTTTAAATCAGCTTAAATATATATTTTGATTAATAATGCATGTCAATCATGAAAATTTATATCTTTAAAATACAAAATATATATTGTTTATCAATTTTAAATCATAAAATAAAGCTAATTTCATTGTTAATAGGCAAATTAATTTTCGAGCACTTTATGAATTTGTGGATCTTTATCAAGATGGTGATGCTTATGGTGATGGTCCATGTTCAAGAGTTTTTTACAGTAGAAATCGTGATCAATATCCTGATCATAAATTTCAAGCAACAAGAAATATATTTCTTTATGGACGTGGTGGAGCAAAAAATTTAAGGTATTTATAATTAAATTTATAATTTTTTTATCATATTTAATTAATTGATTAGAGAAATTAAATTTCTCTTTTTCTTTTTACTTCAGTAAAATTTATAAAAAAAAATATTTTATTATATTATTATTATTTTTCAGTTGTATTTATCGTTTTGAGGGTGAACAAGATGAGGTTGTCAAGTTAAGATTTAACAGACTGTTAAATGGTAATCGTTCATGTAAAAGTATTACAAATAACAACTATAATCGTCTCATGTGTAATGGATCAAATAATTTTTCTTTAAAGGTATAAATTTTAATAATAATTATCAACTAGTTTAATAATATTTTACAATATAAAAACATCAATTTACTTTATTAAATAAATAATAAATAATAAAGATAAATAAGCCAAAGAATATAAGGGTTGTAAAAAAAAAAAAAATAAGAAAAGTTAAAATAAAAAACAAATACCAATGAAGCGCATGTTTTTAAAAAAAAAAAAAAAAATGATCGATATTTTTAGATGAATGTATGTGTGAATACATAACCCAGTTGTGCAATGAGCCCTTGGTAATAGCTACCCTTTGTTTTTTTTTTTTTTTTTTTTTTATATTTAATATAAACTTTTTGTGTATGCAATATTGCATGTTGTACATATGCGTTGTATGCACAAACTAATCACTTGAATAAATTTTATCTCATTCTATGATGATAATTTAATGACAATAAATTTTGAAATGAACAAACTAACATTGCAAATAATAAAACAAATTGATTCAATTTAAATTATTAATATTTTAATTAACATTTAATTTATATAAAAAATAAATATTGAATTTTTCTTTTATTGAAAAAAAAAAATCACCAAGAATATTTTAACTATTTTGATGTATTATCTTTGAAAGAGTAATATATAAATAATAATTTTCAATTTAAAATTTTATTATTTCAATTGAACTAGTTTATATTTAATAAATTTTTTTTAATTTAAAAAAAAAAAGGTACTAGAACTTCCATGGTCCAATGCATCACCAATTCAACGAGATTGTTTTTGTTCAAATAAAAGTTTACCAATGACAGTTAAATCACAATCAAATATTGTTGAAGTACATTTTACTGTTAAATCAATGAATTCACTTGATGATTATAATAATATATTTTTTGAGGGTACATGGGATTTTGTAAAAGCTGTACCTTGTTTACAAAGAAGAAGAGTACGTGGACCATCTGGTGAAATTAAATTTGAATCACCAATTATTGATGAAGAAGAGGTATAAATAAATATATATATATATAATAAAATATATTAAATTAATTATTTTTTTTCCATTTTTTGTACAGAAAAATTGTAAAAATCATCCTTGGTTAATTGATCCAGGATTAGGACAATATTTATATGTTAAAACACATGGAATAGTTATGAACAACAACACAAAATGTTTAACAAGTAATAGAATTGTTTTACATACTGGTGGTATAATAAATGTGTCAGTATGTCCAAAACCAGTTGTTGATTCACGACATCAAATTGTTGAAGTATTTAGTGAAGGATGGTCTGCAAGTCATAAATCAATGATTTTAGCACCAGAATATGATCCAGAAAGAACAATTGCTGTTGAATTTATTATAAATGAACCTGATGTTTATACAGTAACATGGCTTGAAATGACAAAGAGGTAAATAACACAATAATATGTATTAATATATACACAGAGAGAAAAATAATAAAATTTATATTTTAAATCAGATCAATAAATATAAGTAGAATATAATTGAGATATATTTTTGGCAACTTTGTTGTATCTATTTTTTAAATCAGTATAATAATTTTTTTTTTTTTTTTAAATAACAATAATAGCATAAACTATTTTTCATTGATAATATTTATATTTAATTTTTATTTAAACGATTATATGAAAAAGTCATTCCACATCAAATCACACAGTCATATTATGTTTATCATTTTTTTATTTTTATTTTTAATATTGGCACACTCGTTTTGTATTATTAAAAATACTTGTCGTTTTTTTTTTTTTTTTTTAAATATTTTTTTTGAAATTCTCAGCTTTTAGAATAAAAGATTTGTATTATTTAAATAAAACTTATTTGAATGAAATAAATTTAATATTTTTATATATATAATCAATTTTTATAAAATATATTTTAAATAAATCAATAATTTATTTAAATAATTTTAATAAGAAAAATAAATTATAATATTGATAAAATAAATTAAATATTTAAAGATAATTTTTCGTCTGATTGATCATTGATTTAAAATTGTAGAAATAAATTCCAGTAAATTTTTTTTCTCAGCTACAAATGATTGAAAATTAAATATCTCTCTGTGTATATAAATATTTTAAATTGAGCATATATACAATAAATGTGTTTTCTTTTTTTTTTTTCATGATTAAATTAGAATACCAGTAATAAAAAAATTACCAGAAGGTTTATTAATGCCACGTGATTGTGATCAACGTTGTCCTGAATTAAATGCATGTATAAATGAATCATTGTGGTGTGATGGTATATCACATTGTCCATCTGGTTATGATGAAGCATTAACACATTGTTCAATGTTATTAAAATTACCACCATTACAACTTGCTGTTGGTTCATTATTAATACTATCAATAATTGGTACAATATTTTGTGTATCATGGCGTATGTTTAAACAAAAAACAAATCGTTCAATATCACAACATAGATTAAAAAGTATTTCATCTGAAACAGCAATACTTGATGGTAAAGAAGTTATTTGCTGACAAAACGATAGTTCTGTGCGTTATGTTGAAGTTGATCGTGTTACAACAGTGTGACGATCATTAAATTATTTATTAATTAAAATTAATATAAATAATTATATAAATTATTTGTCATATATTTTTAATTAACATAAAATAACTCAATGAATATAACACATTTGTATTAACAATATTCATCACTGCCAATATATATTATTTTTATTTTTCATTAATAATCATCATTATCATCATTATTAATAATTTTTTTTTTAAATTCATTGAGTTTATAAAATCTTAAATATGACAAAAATTTAATAACATCTTCAACAAACCTAATGCGCAGAACTATTTTGATTGATCGACAAGCAACTGATGCTTTCATTTACAATCTTTAATTATATAAATTATTATTTTTAAAATAATAATAATAATTAAATACATTAGTGATATATTTATATTATAATTTTATTAAATTAAATTTTTAAATTATAAATGAGTGTCTGTAAATTTTATGCTCAATAAATCATTATAATTTTAAATAATTTACTTAAAAATTCAATGCACAAGTATTGAAATAAAATAACAAAAAAAAAAATAAATAATTACTTTTGAATAAAGACAATAAACTAGACAAAAAAAAAAAAAAACAGATCATTGATCAAGCATTTAATTTTAAATATATATAAATTGTTTTTATTTTTTTTTTTTATTTCAACTTATTATCTCAAATAATACTTAAAATTTATTATTTAATTTAAATTAAAAAAATAAAAAAAAAAAACTATTTGTAGATTTAAAATATAAATATTGACCAAAAGAAAAAAAATAAAAAAAATGCTGGTTCAATGTATAAAATAGAAAAATAATTAATAGCAAGGATTAAATGTAAAATTTGTTATTCATGGAATAATGTGATATAATAATGTTTTTATTGAAGCTGTGCTTCTTTAATTGTTATACTGGGATAAAATACTTCAACAAGCATTTAATAATATTGATTTTACTGCAACGAAAGATAAAAATATATTATCAATAAATATAAATATCAATAAAATAATATTGATAAAACATACATGCTTATTCCCAAATCATATTTATATTATTGTAAATAAATATTAAAATATTATTTGTATCATGTCACCTTTGCAAGCACATAATTATATTTAAAAAAATTTAAAATTTGAAATTAAATATTAATAGATATGATAAATTAAAATTGTTAAATTTGTTTGCAAAGGTTGATTTAACAAAAATAAAAATTAACTTTCAGCAATTAATACAAAGCTTTTAATAATTCAAAAAAAAAAAAAAATAATAGTTTTTAGATGTATAATAATTTTTTTTTTATATTAGTTTATTTTAATTTTAATAAACAGACATTTATAGTTTAACAAAAAAAAATATATATATATTTAAATATTATGGAATACTTTTTTTATTATATTTTATAATTTGTTATGTTTTTTTATAAATTGTAATTAATTAATTAATTATTGTTTTGTTTTAAAAAACAAGAACTGATATTGGCCAAAAAATATTTCTGGGACCAATTTAATTGTCATTGATAAATATTTTTTCAATTTATTTTATCTATTTTTTATTTTTTATTTGAATTATTTTTAAATTTAAAAAGAAATAATAAGTTTCATTAAAATTACTAATATTTTATTTAAAAAATACTGTAAATTTTAACTTTCATTGTTCTTTTTTTTTTACTTCTATAAAGATTTAAATTTATATATACTATGTGAAATAATTTATAACTTTATATAATTTTATATATTTATTTATTAATTTGAATTTATTATTTCAAGTTTTTTAATAAACCATTCACTCTTTTAATTGTCATACCATTTAAACAATTTCAAATGATTAAAATTCATTTTGTTACAATTTTATTAAATTTATAAACAAAAAAAAAATAGTAAATAATATCACAATTAAATACCAAATAATTTCAATAAAAAAATATTAAAAAACAATTATAATTTATCAACGTAATTTTTTTTTATCACAAATAACGAAATTGGATTGAAGCAATGAATGTCTGTTTTAAAAATGTTAAATTATAAATTTATAAAATTATTTATAAATAAATAATTTCATTTTATTTATACGTATAAATGTAAATAAAGTTTTTGCGTATATAATATTAAATTTTTACTTGTAGAAAACAAATAAAAATAATACAAATAATTAGTTCAATTTAAAAAATAAAATTATAAACGATTAGAATTTAATAGTATAATTATTAAAATATCATTGTTCAATGATGTTCACCATATCTATGATACGTTACGGTTATTCCGATTAAAAAAATTATAATAAATATAAAAAAAAAAAGCTTTTTAGAAGGTTTTAAAAAATTTAAAAACAAAAAAAAATCTATATAATAATTAAGAAAAATTAATAGTTGTTAATTTTTTTGTTTAAAAAAAAAACAAATTATAAATCTTGTTTATTAAAATCGTACAAAAATTATTTTCAATTATATTTATCAATATTTTTTTTTAATTACAATTTATAATTTTAAGTAAATAATTTGTTAATTTTACAAAATTAAACTTAAAAAAAAAAAAAAAAACGACTTAAATATTGATTTTTAATTGATACATTTTAACTTTATAACTTTTAAATTAATTTATAAAAAATTTAATTAAAAAATACAAACAAGTAAATGATATTTTTTTAAACAAATATTTGTATTCATTATTTCATATTGATTTAAAAATATTTCTGTACGATATTAATTAATCAAGACATAAAAACATAAACGACATGAATTGAAACACAAATTTTATTTTTAATTTATATTATAATCAAAATATCAAAGAAAAAAATTCATCAATCAGTATTGATAATTGATAAAAAATATTTTTTTTTTTTATCAATTATCAATGCACAATAAATAAATAAAACATTGAGATTTGTAAGAGTTTAAAAATGTTTAACTCATTGACTGACTCTAAAGTCTAAAAAATTGCAGATTTCCATAAAACGTTTTCAAGACTGCCAATAAATATAAAAGAAAAAAGAAAAAACTGTAATAAATAATATTTATAAAAAAAATATAAATAAATATGCTTCATTGTGTTCGATAAAAAAAAAAATAAAAATAAAAAATCAAATGATGAAAAAATATAAAAAAATATTGAATTATTTTATTATTTAAAACCTAGACAACATTTTTTCTCGATATTTTTCTAATTTTTATTTAATTTTTTGTTTTATTTTTACTAAATTCAAAGAAAATCAATGAAATACTTTCACCAAGTTCTCAAATCTACCTTTTTTAATTAAAAAAAAAAAATACCAAAAAACATTAAAAGAAAAAAAAAAGAACATGTTTTGAGTGGAAAAAATAATTATAAAAAAAAATTATTAAATTATAATAATACATTACTATTATTTGATATTTATTAAACATTATAAATTCATAATTATTATGAAAAAAAAATTAACGCAAAATTTATAATTCATTCATACATGTATTTCGAGATTCAATGTTTTTTTTTGTTTTTTTATTTTAAAGTAGTATAGATAAAATTATTAATTCACTAATTGTTTCAGTTGATACAATGAATATTTAACATCAATGATAATATCTACGAATAATTTCATACATTTTTTTTTTCAATAGAATCTTTTTTTTTTTTCATATTTTTAATAATTTTGTAATAATATTTTATAATATTTCCTTCTTCTTTTTTTAATATGTCTTTTAACACTAATACCAAAGATTTTCTTGCAATCTTTTCTTTTCTTCATAATTAATTATCAATTAATCATCATCATGTGTTAATTAATTATATTAATTTTCAATCCACAACTACTGTTTGACAATCAATACGAAAAAATTTATATTTCGTTGATTCTGCGCATTACCATTTAGAGTTATAATCCAAGACATAATAATATTTGGTTTTTTTTTTTTGAAATCAAGTTATTGTTTATTATTTTTTTTTATATTTTTCATTAACTAATTGTTTATACTATTTATTGTTTACTTGTTCTTGTACAACATGGTTTTCTTTCATAGGCAGATAAACAATTATAATGTTGTCAATTTTCATAGTATATTTATTTGAATCTGTTGAAGAATCATATGAATATTTTGTATACTGATTCTGCCAAAACCTTTGATAAATTTTCATTCAATAAATAGATATTTTATTTTGAAGAAAATAGATGTTCCATGTCAATTAATCTCGCAGCTTGCATCAGTTGTGTCATGAAATCAAGATGCTACTATATGACCTCTGGTATAACACAAGGATCAATAATGGGTCCACTTCTTTGTTTAATATTTTTTTTATCAATAATATTATAGGTAAAATGAAGTGTATAAAATATTATTTATTGCAAATAATGCAATGATATTTTTGAAAATAAGATAAGATAAGAAATATTAATAATTTCATGTTGTTACAAAAAAATGTATAAATAATTTTCATGAGCATGTGTATTGGAGCAAAATCAAAATTAAATATTAATAACAGTGAGGTAGTAACCTTTTGTAAAATTAAAGATAAAGATAAATTAAGATATTATTATAAACTGGATTAAAAGTTTCTAAGAAAATTTGCGATTTATTATTTTCTAATATTGATAACATGATTTCCAAGATATCAACAATGCTTGGTTTGATTTTACGTATTGGTAAAGATCTCAATTAAATTTAAATTTAATTAAGATATTAATCAAAACAATGATATACTAAATAATAAATTTAATCATCAAAGACTAATTATTTAAATAGAAAAATTAAAAGTGTCAAAAGAAATTTCATGATTATTTAAATAATACAATTAATAAATATCTTATCTTATCTTATTTATTTTTGTTTTTTAAACTTCAAACATTAAATTTTGTATTTTTCTTTTATTTACTGTTTTAAATGTTTATTAATTTTTTTTTTTTTTTTTTGATATCATATATGAGTATTATTAACATCTTGTTTCATAGAGACCACTTCTACCAATATATCTAACCCATTTAATAACATCATGATCAGAATAATTAAGTTTTGATTCAAAAACTTTTAAATAACGTACTTTAAATCCAGATGGTGCAAATGGTACTTCAAAATTCATTGATATTGGTGGTCTTGTCCATTTTTTTTTAGTATCAGTTTCAAGAAGATCAATTTCAGCAGATAATTGTGTTTCTTTCATTCCAGCCATACGTTTTATTTTCCATACAATTGCATTTTCTGATGCTTTATATTTAGCTTTACCTTTTAAACATATTAATTGTACACCAGCTGTATTTAATGGTGTTGGTACACGTACTTCAATTTTTTGTCCAAGTAATGATGGTTTAAAATTTGATTTTAATACAGCTTTAACTTCCATTTTAGTACGACCAACTTCACGTACCAATGGAATCAAACGGAATGGTAAAGATATATCTTTTGTTGTACGATATCTAATAAATAAAAAAAAAATAATAATAATAATAATAATAATTAATTTATCAATTTATATTATAATTATAATTATAATAAATTACCTCATAAGTTCAAATTCTCCATCAGGTGGTATGAAACTAATGGAATGTTCAGTTTCAAATTTTGAAAGTTTAACACATTGATGAAATTGACAATCATCAATAACAACAACTGGTTTACCAGATCTAGCACCTGTTGGATCATCACCACCTAATGTACTAACACCACCACCACCACCACCTTTTGTACTACGTGATTCCATAACTATTTTATCATTTATTCCAAATTTACATTCAGGCATTCCAGATAAATATGATTTCATAACAACTTTACCAGCAACATGAGCACTTAGTACTTGTCCTTGTGGACTCATTAATAAATTAACATATTCCAATACATCAAGGAATAATTCATTACGACGATATTTAATACCTTCTCTTCTCCAACCAATTTGTCCAGTAACTTGTGATGTTATTTGTGATTGTTCTTCTTTTGTTGCTGATTTAACACCTTGTTGAGTTATAAAAGTTTTTAATACACCAGTATCACAATTTTGTGGATATCCAAAATCAAGAATTTCATCAAGTAATTCATATATCAAAACAAAATTATTTTTAATATTTTCTTCAGATATTTTACCAAAATATGATTGCATAACATCATTTATTTTTAATAAAAATTCAAAAACCATAGCAGCATTAACATTTTGTTTAGTAACAGCTGCTAACCATATATTAGCTCTTTTAATATGAAAAAATGATGTACGTGCAATATTTGTAACTGGTGATCTAACTTGTTGTCTTGCATGTATAACATTAACACGAAATGCATCAACTGCATTACGTCCAATATCATCACGATAAACACGAGATATTAATACTTCACCTTTATGGTTATAAACAAATAGACCCCCGATCATTTTAGTCGAGATAGTCAATAATCAATTGATTAATCTAAAAATATAAATATTATTAATTTATCATATTTATTTATTTATTTATTTTTATTATTATTAATAATTAAATTTGTTGATAAAAAAGATTTCTCGATTGTTAATAATACAATTTTTAACAATGAAAAAAAAAATAAAATAAATGAATTGACTTTGGAATCAAACAATAATTAATCAATAAATGTTAATAAAAAAAAAATATATACAAGTATAGGTATACTAAAGTCCTTGAAATTTATTATTATAAAAAAAAATAAATAAATCAATTAAATTGGCAATTAATTGTATTTATTTATTATTAGATTTATTATATTTATATTAAAAAATATATTTATAGTTTTTGATAACGCCCCAATTGATAAATGACATTTCAGAGTACTTTTTTTTTATAAATCGTTTTTGTCTTTTATTGATCCATCAAATTTATAAATATAAAATTTAAATATATTAATTTTATATTATTAATATTTATAATTTAAATATATTATAATAATAATTTAATATTATACTTACGCATTTCAATAATCCAATGAATAAAAATAATAATAATTTTATTTAAAAAAAAAAAAATTTTATCAAATTGACACTAAAATAATAACCGGTGGCTAAAACGTCGAAACAGAACAGTTCCACATCAAGATTCCCCCTCAATGATACACCCACTTTTTACAACTACGTGATTCAAAATCAAAATTTATAAAATGATGTTTATTGATGTCAATAAAAATTTTTTATATAACACAAAAAATATATATACAAAAAAATAATTAATTTAAAAAAAAAAAAAACAATTATAAATTAATTTTTATTTCATATATTTTAAAAATATCTATTAATTATCTCCCTCCAATCAAAAAAAAAAAAAAAGCCCAGTTTACAATTCTCAACAAATTGAGGATTCAAAAAAAAATTCAATTGTCTGAATGTCTGGACTTGATTGGACTTGATCTGGACCATGTGGTTCTAAATTGTTGGTTATAAATAAAAATAAAAAAAAATAGTCAATGATTTACAATAAAAAATAGTGTTAATGATTAAAAAGAAAATTGTAATAATTAAATAAATATTAAAAAAATAATAATAAAAAATGGGAGAAAGTAGAGTATTTAGTAAAAATCGTGCATTAGGTTATGTATCAAATCATATACCATTAAATGTACGTTATATTCAAAGAAGAAAAGAAAATTTAATAGTAACAAGTGTTGGTAAATCATTTCATACATATGGTTGTTCACATTTTACATTATTAACAGTATCACCATCACATAATGATGATATAACATGTTTATCTGGTGATGCATATCATATATATACAGCAGCTGATAAAAATATTTATGCATGGCGTCGTGGTAATGAACTTAAACATACATATACTGGTCATAAATCATCAGTTCATATTATATTACCATTTGGTCCAAATATAATAACAGTTGATGATGATAGTATTGTTAAAATATGGGATATACGTACAGAAGAAGAATTACTTGAATTAACATTTAGTAATAATATATTTAAAATAACATGTATGATGCATCCAGCAGCATGTATGAATAAAATATTATTAGCAAGTGAACAAGGTACATTACAATTATGGAATATTAAAACATCAAAAAAAATATATGATTATAATGGATGGAAATCAGCAGTAACATCAATTGAACAAGCACCAGCAGTATTTATTGTTGCAATTGGTCTTGCTAATGGTAAAATTAAATTATTTAATATTGAAATTGATCAAGTATTATTTGAACTTGTACAATCATGGGGTATTGTAACATCAATTAGTTTTAGAACTGATGATAATCCAATAATGATAACTGGTACAACACAAGGACATATAATTTTTTGGGATTTAGAAAAAAAAAAAGTTGTTAATGAAATTATAAATGCACATTTTAAATCAATATCTGGTTTAAAATTTTTATCAAATGAACCATTAATTGTATCAAATTCAGAAGATAATTCATTAAAATTATGGGATTGTAGAGAAAATAAAGATCCAACATTATTAAGAATAAGAGAAGGACATTCTGAACCAATAACATGTTTAAAATTTTATGGTGATGATGGACATAATATATTAACATCTGGTGAAGATTCATCATTAAGAATATGTTCAACAATTGCTGAAACATTTAATAAAAGTTTAGGTAAAGCATCATTTAATAGAAAATCATCAAAAAAAAAAAATTCACATGTTAAAGATAATTTAATAATGCCACGTATTACGGAATTTGTATTTGAAAAAACAAGAGAAAAAGATTGGGATAATATTGCTGCACAACATTTAGGTCTTGGTGTTATAACAACATGGACATATGATAAATTAAAAATGGGTGAACATAAATTATTACATGGTAGATTTAAAAAAAATTATAATGCAGTATCAACATCATTAACAATGACACAATGTGGTAATTTTGTTATAATTGGTTTTAATACTGGACATATTGATAGATTTAATATACAATCTGGTTTATTTAGAGAAACATATGGTGATAAAAAAAATGGTGCACATGATGGTTCTGTTAAAGGAATTATGGTTGATTCATTAAATCAAACTATTGTATCTGCTGGTCATGATTGTTATGTTAAATTTTGGTCATTTAAATCAAAATTAAATATACCAAAACATATTATTAAATTAATAAAACCAATTGAATGGTTAAAAACACATCGTGAAAGTTCATTAATTGCTCTTGCACTTGAAGATTTTAGTATAATACTTATTGATTTAGATAGTAAAAAAATTGTAAGACATTTTATTGGACATGAAGCACAATTAAAAGATGCAACATTTAGTCCAGATGCTAGATGGCTTATAACTTCATCAATGGATTGTACAATAAGAACATGGGATATACCATCTGGTAGAATGATTGATATTTTTCAGGTAAATATTTTAATTATTAATTTATTTAATTAATTTTTAATTTTTAATTTTTAATTTTTAATTTTTAATTTTTAGGTACCAGAAGCATGTATATCAATGTCATTTTCACCAACTGGACAATTTCTTGCAACAGCTCATGTTGATAATCATGGTGTTTATTTATGGTCAAATAAAACATTATTTTCTCATGTATCATTAAAAGCAATTCAACCAAATGCACCAATTCCAAGTATAACAACATTACCTGGTACATCATCAGAAAATATTGATAATATTGAAATTAATATAACAACTGATAATCAAGAACAAGATGATGATATTTATATATCACCAGAACAATTAAATGAAAATTTAATAACAATGTCATCATTAGCAAATTCAAGATGGCAAAATTTATTAAATATTGATATTATTAAAAAAAGAAATAAACCAAAAGAACCACCAAAACAACCAGAAGCAGCACCATTTTTTTTACCAACAATACCATCACTTGAATTAAAATTTGATCTTTCATCAGATAAAAAAATTGATGATAATTGTAAAATTATAACACCAGAAGGTTTTAGTAATCTTACTGTATTTGGTAGACAATTACAAGCAACAATATTAAGTAATGATTTTTCAATACCAATTGAAAGACTTAAATCAATTGGTCCAAGTTCAATTGACATTGAAATACAATCATTATCATTAGATATGACATTATCATCAACAATTATGTTACAATTTATGAAAATGATTAAATATATGATGGAAACAAAACAAAATTTTGAATTATCACAAGCATATTTAGCTGTATTTTTAAAATCACATGGTACAATTATACAAAATGACGATAATTTATGGAAATATCTTGATGAATTACAACAAGTACAAACTAAAAATTGGTCTATATTACAAGAAAAATTTTTTAATAATTTAAGTATTGTTCAACATTTAAAAAAATTGTAATAAAATTTTTGTAATGAATTAAAATAAAAAATAATTTTACACTTAACAAATAAAAAAATACTGAGAAAAATATTTTTTATTTATTTATTTATATATTGACAATATTATAATAATTAATACAAAAAAAAAAAAAATATTTAATAGTAATTTTTATTATGAATTAATGTAGTTTAATAATAAATATAAGAAAAAAAAAAAAAAAAAGGAAAAATTACAACTCATTAATTGTGACACTTGAATGTGTGTAACAAAATTACAAAATTATATATTAATTATTCTCGACAATTTAAAAAATTTTGTAATTGATCTTTAATATTTTGTTCAAATGATAAATCATTAATATAATTTTTAAATGCCATTGTTATTTTATATATACTTCTTTTATTAGCACTTTTTAATGATAATAACATTTGTCTTTTAATTTTATCATCATCATAATTTGTTTTTCTCATTAATAAATTCATTTTATATAAATTATCTAATGATTGTTTTAATGATAATAATAATTCAACAATACGTGGTAAATCTTTTTGTGCAATACCATATGGATCTTCATTAATTGAACATACAACAAGTGATGATAATGATTCAGTTGCCCATATTATTGGTTGTCCATTTGACAATAAATTTTGTATTTTACTATTATTTTGTGTACCAAAAAAATAAAATATTATTGGTTTTGATAATAAATAATTAATAATATTTTTCTTTTTTATATTTAAATAATCAATAATATATTTATTAATTGTTGTTGTTGTTGTTGTTGAATTAATATTATTATTAATATTATCATTAATTGTTGATGAAATTGTTGATGTTTGAGTTGTTAAACTTCTCATATTATATGAATATTGTTTATCAATAATATTTATTGGTGTTGTTAAATTTTTAATAATAATATTACTATTATTATTATTATTATTATTATTAATTTCTTGTTTACCAGAACAAATATTATTAATATCATCAGAATAATTTTTTATTAATTCAATACATTTTTCAATAATACCATTCCAATTATATGGATGTCCACCAGGTTGACTTAATTTAAATAAATTTGATCTTCTTTTTTTATCTTTTTGTGATATATTAAAAAGATCAAGATAACCAAGATGTTGTATTATTGGTATATTATTCATTGATAATGCTTCAGATAATGTTATATTTATACAATCATTATTATTATTATAATATAAATTATGTCCAATTTCAAATGGCATCCATTCAGTTAAATATGCTTGAAATAATAAATGCATACTATTCATTGTTAAACCAAATAATGTTGCATATAACCATGTATGAAATAAAAGTTTAATATTTATTAAATTTGATATATTATTTAATGGTTCATCATCAAAATTAATAAATAATATTGTTATTATTAATTTACGTATATATTGACCAAAAAAATAATAAAAAAATATATAATATATTGTTGGTAATAATGAATTTGTCATTGATTTTGGTAATACATTTGATATACCTCTTTTAACTTGACAATATTTTAATTCTGGTATTATTGAAAATTGTAAATTTTTAAAACCAAATATATTTGTTTTAGTAAAATAATAAAAACCAATCCATATACCACTTATTTGTAAAAATAAATATTCTTCAACAAGACATGTATCATTATTATTTTTACATAATTTTGTTAAATAACTATAATTACCATTTTCAATTGATAAATGTAACCATACAATAACAAAACCAATTAAAATATAAATACAACCAATCATAAAATTATGTGGTGTAAATAATGAACAAAATAATGAAAATCTTGTATCTGTTAATGATGATGATTTTAAATAATTTTTACTGCATACTATTCCTTGAAATATTATAACTCCAGCAAGTACCATAAAATATGACCACATTTTAAAACATGTTATCATATACCAAGTGTCTTTTAACCATGTTAATGGACTTGTTAAACTTAAATTTGTTATTAATATAACACAAGTCATAAATATAAATTGTACAACAATACTTGATCCAATTGCCCAAATCATACGAGGAAATAATATATCTTTGCATCCTCGATTTTTTATATCAGCCATGATTTAATTGTTGTTTTTTATATCAATTATTATATTACAACATTTACCCGGTTTTTTTTTTATAATATTTTTTTTTTATATATTGTTTAATGGAGACGACCACACTGTCCTCGTGTTTTACTGGTTTTTTTTTTTTTTTTACAATTATTATTATAATTATAACTAAGCATGCCACTAAGCGCATGTGTAGAATGACAAATTTTTTTTTAATCAAAAAAATATTAATTATAATAATTATATATTATTTATTTCTTTTAAAAATTAAATAATATGTAATTGTAAATTGATTAATAATTATTTTAATTAATTTAAACAATGAAATTTGTGTTTTTTTATAAAAAGAAAAAATAATATTATGACGGTGTAAACAACACCAAATGTAATAATGGTCTGTTTACACCAAACTTTTAAAAATTTGAAGATGATAAGTTAAAAAAAAATAAATAAATAAACAAACAAAAAACAACAACAATGAATGATGATGATGATAATGTATTTACTAGAATATTTGAAATTGAAAGTGAAAAAAAAGAATTAACATTATATCAACAAAATGTTGGTGATGTTTCATGTGTTGTTTGGGATGCTGCTCTTGTTTTAGCAAAATATTTAGATATTTTATCAAGTGATGAACGACTTGGAGGTAATTGGCTTGTTGGAAAAAAAATAATTGAACTTGGAGCTGGTGTAGGATGTGTTGGAATGACAGCAGCATGTCTTGGGTTTGTATAAAAAAAAAATTTATAAATATTAATAATATTTATATTAAAAAAATATATCCAATATTTATTATAATTATTTTAGAGCTCAAGTAATAATGACAGATCTTGAAAGTACATTACCAATGTTAAAAAAAAATATAATAAATAATGAAAAACAATGGATTAATTCAGGATCAATTGAAGCAAAAGTTCTTGATTGGGGAAATAAAATTGAACTTGATTTTCAACCTGATATTGTATTACTTGCTGATTGTATTTATTATTCAGAGGTTTGTTGTTTTAAATAATTAAAATGTAATATTGAAAAATAATTATTTCAATTTTCTGTTTTGTTTTTAGTCAATAGAACCACTGATAAATACATTGGAGTATTTTTGTAAAAATAAAAAAACTTATGCTATTCTTAGTCAAGAAGAAAGAGATACACCAGGTCAAATTCCAGTTTGGAAAAAATTTTTATGTGAATTAAAGAAAAAATTTAATTTAAAATATATTCCAACAAGTCAACAACATCCAACTTATTCCAGTGAAGATATACATCTATTGGAATTGAAATATATTTAATAAAAATTTAATAAAAAAAATTTTTTTAATTATTAACTAGCATTTTGTTAAATAAATAATTGAATTTTTTAATCAACATTTATTATAAATTATAAGACACGTATATAATTTAGTTTTTTTTTTAAAAAAAAACATGTTTTTAGATAATTATTGTTTTATTAAATGATGATGATGATGATGATAAACATAAAATAATATATATATTTTTTTTTAAATTAAATATTTAAAATATTAATTATTTACATGAATTGACTTTTAATGTTTCAAGTTGTTCTTGAAGTTGTGCAAATTTTGCTTGTAATAATTTTTCACGTTCAACTTGTCTATTAACATCTTCAGTTAAACAATTAATTCTTCTTGTTAATGCTGAATCTTCTTGATTTTGTAAAAATTTAAATGTTGATAATTCAAGTTGTGATTGTTCAATTTGTTCCCATAAATCATTATGTTGTTTAGTTAATACTTGTACACGTGTTTGATAACCACCAGTTAATATTTTTAATTTATTTTCCATTTTAGCAGCACGTTTAGCTTCACGTACCATATGATTACGATTTTCTTCTAATTTTCTTTTATATGCTTCAATTCTATCTTTTTTAATAGCAAGTGTTGCTCTTGTATAACGTTTTTGTGGTTCTAAATATAATATTTGACCAAGACATTCTTCCCATACAGTTGTATATGCATCAATACTTAATTCACCATGTGCCATACCTTCTTTAACAATTTGCATTTCATCAGCAATTAATTTTTTAGCATTATCTAAATCATCTTTATCAAATTCTTCATATGGATTATCTTCAATATATTTTTGTGCTTGTGATAATATTATTGGTGCACGTTTTGAATTTGTTATTGTTACTGGATTTAATACAGCATCATATTGCATCATATTAATCATTTCTTTTTTAATTAATTCTTCAGCTTTTTGTAAATCAGTTAATGAACTATTATCACGAAATATATCAGTATTAACTTCAGATGGTCTTGGTAAATTTCTTTGTATAACTTGTGATCTTTTTTCTAATTCTTTTTTTTGTTTTTCTAAATATTCTTCATGTTTTCTAGCATCAATATCAGCTTGATCTTCAATAATATTAATATTTTCATTATCATTAATATCATCAATTATTTCATTATCTGGTATAACAATTTGAAAATCATTTTTTGGTATTGGTAATGTACCAAGATCAATTGATAATTGATGTTTTAATTGTTTTTGTTCAGCTGGTGTTTCATTACCATCAATACTTGTTTCTGGATTAATATTTAATTTATCTCTTACTGGTGTTTGTGTTATAATACCTGGTGTATTTTTAATTGTACCAGGTGTATTAAATGGTGTACCATCATTTTTTTGTAATCTAAATGGTGTTGTTAATATTGTATTTGGTGTTGGTGTTGCATTTGTAATTGGTAATACACTATTAAAATTTGGATTATATAATGGTGTATTTAAACCACCTTTTAATGGTGTATCAACATGTGTTAATGCCATAACATTTTGTGCTTCTTGAAATACACGATCAGTAACAAGTGGTGTTCTTGGTGTTGCTGTTAAATTTGGTGTTAATGAATAATCAGCTAATAAACTATCTGATAATGTAACACCACTTTCAGCAGCATATTCACGTGCAATTTCAGATGCACGTCCAAATTTAACAACTTGATTTAATTCAGCATCTGATATTTGTGGTTGTGGTAATACTAATTTACTTCTTTTTTTAACTGGTTCATCATTATTTAACATTCCCATTGGTATATCATTTTCTTTTTTATTTTTTAATTTTTGTTTATCTTTACGACGTTCTTGTTCTTCTTTATCAATTCTAAGTTCACCATCTAAATGTTGTTGACGCATTTTTGTAAAATCAGCAGCTAATGGATCAACATGTTCATTTGATGTATCATAAAAACCAGCTGATGGTTTTTTTTCAAATGGTATTTCAGCATTATAATTAACACCACGTTTACGTTTATTTTTTTGATTAACTGTTATACCAGCAGCACGTAATTCACGTCTTTTTTGTAATGCAGCAAGACGTCTTGCTTCTTCAAGTTGTTTTTCACGTGCTTTACGTTTAGCTTTTTTACCTTGTGTATTAGCTAATCTTGCACGTGCTTCTGATAACATTTCAAGTTCATCTTCATCCATATCTTTTGGATCTGGACGTGCTGGTTTTGTTTCTGGATTTGGATCAATTTCACCAGGTTTTAATTTTCTTGGATCATCAATTGTATCATCACCATCTTCTTTTTTTTGTGCTTGATCTAATAAATACTCATAACGTTCTAAACATTGAGCTGCAGTACGACCAATCATTGGTGCTATTGTACGCCATTGAGTTGGCATATATTTTATTGTATGTAATAATTTTTCATCTTCTTCTTTACTCCATTCTGTTTTTTTGATACTTGGATCAAGCCATTCAAACCATCTAGATTTACACTGTTTTGCTGATTTTCTGTGTAACAGTGATGCAATACGACTCCACTGATTTTTACCATATTTCATAACAGCAGCTTTTAAAATTTCATCCTTAAAATTAATAAATAACATTTTTATTATTGTTTAATAATAATTTTTTTATATAAAAATAAATATAATTATCTAATTTAATTAAAGGTTAGGTTGTTAATTTGACATTTATTTATTTAATATATTTCTTAACAATTACTTACCTCAGTATTTCTCCAAACACCACCCTTTATCATTATTCGCGGCATTTTTATTATTTTTTTTTTATTTATCTATTAATATCATGAAATATTTAATAGTTTTTTGTATTAAACTTTAATTTATTTTTTGTTTAATTTAAAAAGTTTTACTATATGTTGAAATACGTTGCCAATGCCAAACAGATTGTGTGTTGATGCAGTCTGCTCACATATACAGGCATAAGCTTTGGTTTACACTTTACACCGACGGAGCAATTTACACACACAGATACATTAGGTACAGGTCAGTCTCAGAGTACCACCACATTTAATAATGGATATGTTGTATTCAAAATCTTTTAAATAAAGTCTTGTTTAATTTCGAAAGGTTTTTAATTATTTAAGAATCGTTTAATTATTAATTGGAAATTAAAAAAAAAATTTAAAAATTGTATCATTATAAAAAAATATAGAAATAAATTACACAAAGTAGATAAATATATATTTTATTTTTTAGTTACAAATAATAAGACATTATTTTTATTCATTTGTTATTTTTTTTTTTTTTTTATTTGTGGATTAATAATGCTTGAAATATATTTTAACTATAAAATTCAAAGTAATTAAATATATTTTTATATTTAACAACATTAATATGATATCTTAATTTTGATTTTTTTTTTTTAATTTTCTTATCAATTTATTTTTTTATTTCTATTTACATCTTGTTTAGATTTTTATTAATAATTAATAACATTGACTACATATATATTAACAAGATTAGAGGAAGCCTTGGTCCTGAATTCTGTGTTTCCTTATTTTGCAATATTTTCTCAAAATTATTTTTCACATTTGGGGGTCTATTGTGGCCTATACTGGTTTGTGCACGTACCTCTTTCATTTTGTTGAATTCTATACCTGTTTTTTTTTTTTCTTTCGAGAAGAAATAGTTTCAAGAGATAGCTGTTAAAGTCTACAACAAGGTGATTCTAACTTGGAAAATAGAGAATATATATTAATCTGATATTTTTGTGTGTTGTATAAATTAATTAAGTGAATAATCAAATTATTTTATTTTGTTATTTTAAAATAATTGTGAAAATAAAACAAACATCAATTATATAATCATGTTAATATATCCTCCAGCGGATTTTGTACACTTTCTTATGTATTCTTTCGTGTTTAACATGAACGAAAGTATAATAATTTCTCCAGGTTATCATTATGAGCCAGTCCAAAGTTGGCCACCAAAGATTGGAATATCGTTTTTAAAAATTAAAGCACCTGAAGTACCAGGACAATATGTCACTGTCGAGGTAAATATTTTTATTCACACACATACTTAATAATATAATTATAATTTTTTTTTGCAACTAATTACAGGGAAGGTGTGTACGACATCTACAAAATCATTGGTTCGCACTTAGAATTCGGATGTGTGTTGATAAAATGAATATATCGCCTGGAAAACTTACTTATATTCAATTACCAGAAACAAGAAGAGAATTTATCAGATTTTTTTTTCGTTGTGTTTCAACAACAAATGGTTTGTTAATGTCTTTATATAAATTATTTGCATATTGAACTTGATTTTCTTTATGATTAATGTAATTTTTTTTTTTCTAGAAAATGTTAAACCACAACCAGTTACTTATGAATTAATAACCGATGACGAAGAGTAAGAAAAATTATTTATTTTTTTTTATTTTCTTTATTATTTATGAATTATTATTATGTATTATATTTTTATTTGCAGAGTGAAAAAAATACAAAATTTTATTTTTGATTTGGCATTATAATGCAATGCTGTTAGGGTTACCATATGCAAAATTCTGTTAGTCCACAAATAAAAAAAAAAAAAAAAAACAAATGAATAAAAATAATGTCTTATTATTTGTAACTAAAAAATAACTAAAAAATAAAATATATATTTATCTACTTTGTGTAATTTATTTGTATATTTTTTTATAATGATACAATTTTTAAATTTTTTTTTAATTTCCAATTAATAATTAAACGAATCTTAAATAATTAAAAGCCTTTCGAAATTAAACAAGACTTTATTTAAAAGATTTTGAATACAACATATTACATATCCATTATTAACATATACCTATATAATATGAAAAATGTTGTGGTACTCTGAGACTGACCTGTACCTAATGTATCTGTGTGTGTAAAGTGTAACCAACACTCACACAAAATCTGTTTGGCAACGTATCGTTAAACTTTTAAAATAAAACAGCATCCATTAATTTTACCCTAATTTCACAATATCCATCAACTTTTGAGATAAATATATTTTTTAAATAATAAAAATGAAATTTCATAAAATTTTCACATGAAAGTTTATTATTTTTTTAAAAACCAAAAAATTTATGAGAATGAAAAAAAAAAAGTTTCATCAAACAGAATATAAAACAGACATTCATTGATTTCTAAAAAATCATAATCAACAATTATGATTGAACAAAATTTTCAAGACACGATATGGAAAAAGGAATATATTGTTGCGCTTCAAGCAGCAAGTATTGATAAATGTATATCAATATATATATAATTATTATTTTGTGTTTATTTAACTAAATAAATCAGAACAAAAAAAAAAAGCAGAATGACCTAAAGAATGTAAAAGAAACAATCATATGCAATTTATCAATGTAATAAATAATAAAATCCTACCTTGTATGCGGATGTTCATCTTCCCACGATGTCACCAAAATGCTGCATCCAAGTAGTCTGTTGCAATTAATCCATCAGCAACAAGATCACATTTTAAAATAATCACTTATATCACTTTTTTAATAAATTAATTATATTTAAAAATGATAATATGATAATATACCTATATGATGATAATAACCATCTACTATTCACTGCACCACACAATACTACTTAACACAACAACACTTTTCACCACCACCACCATCATCATCACTTTTATCACAAATTTTACTCAATTTTTTAAACTAAATAATACAACTACTTTTAATGATTTATCAATTTAAAAAAAAAGCAACACAAGTAAACTGTTGATAACATACTTTTAACACTCATTTTGAAGGAGAAAAGTAATTGTCCAAGTATCAACAAACACACATCATACATAGACTTGTTGGTCCAAGATGTTAAAACAAAAATATAGACCAAGTTTATCAATAAATAAATGTTTAACAATAACAGCACCAAGTGGTACATCAATCATACAAGCATAACAAACAATAACACTATCACCATATCATATTATTGGCTTGTGTTGTTAACATAATACCAGTGTGTTTGATGATTGTTGGTTTATCAAACCCTGTTGTTATCATTTTTGTGATAGGTATTAGCTTCCAAGTAGTTTAAAATGTACCAGTTGTTGTTCTAAATATACATAAATTTAATACAGCTCAACAGCTGTAACATAAAAACAATACAAAATTTATAAAAATATTTAATACTGATCTTTCTTTTTAATTATAAAATAAATAACTTACTGTACTCCAATAAATGGTTTTAACTTCAATGACAAACCACCAATGTCATCTTTTCGGTTTCAGAGATTTTAATAATTATTTATATTTAATAAATAACATTGATGTTGTAATATTAAACGTTGTTATAACCATATTTCTTGACATCTGTGAAAAAATAAACAATAAGTTGAATAAATCCTTTTTCAGAATTGATTAATTATTAATAAAATAAAAATAAACAATAGATATAAAGTTAGTAAACTCATGATAAATCATTGAATTAAATATAAATAATTAATTTTACAATAAAAAAATATGTATAGATGATGAATAAACACTGACAAACAACACTACCACAAACAAAGATTAATTAATGTTGATGTATGTTATATTTATTTTATTAATGTTAATGACTATGGTGTGATGTAAACAACAATGCTATAAATAAATAAATAGCAACAATATTATTATAAATAATTATAAATAAATTGATTAATTTATTGTCTTTGTCTGGTACACCAACCTCATCTGAACCAAGTAATTTATCAGTTCTTATTTAATGATAAAATAAACTCAAATTATATTTGTTTATGTCATAAATAATTAATAACAATTAAATAAATAAATAATTACATACCATTGGTCCATTTTGATGTAAAATAATTTATTTTTTTTTGGCAGCTTCATCAGCCTTGACAATGTCCATTAAATTTTACCCTAATTTCACAATACCCATCAATAATTTATTACACATTATGTTTATGACACTTTTAATAATCAATTTAACAACAATTTATAATTTTTTAACAATTTATTTAGCAATGAGATGAGTTCAAAGTCACAACCGTCTTTTTTTTTTTTTTTATCATTCTGAGAACTGTTGACTAACTTGACCGCAGGCGGCGCGCTTGTAGTTGTTTTTGTTTATAAAATTATTAATTAATTAATTATTAAAGAAAATTATTATTGCAAAAATTTTTTTTTTTTTTTTAATTTATAAAAAAATAAAAATTATTAATAAAATTTATGTTAATAATAATTTTAATAAAATACATTAGTTACCGACGCGCCATCTATAGACGCCATGAACTAAAATTTTCAAGATGGTTGAACCTTTGTTGGAAATGAAAAGACAGTTGTGACTTTGAACTCATCTCATTGCTAAATAAATTGTTAAAAAATTATAAATTGTTGTTAAATTGATTATTAAAAGTGTCACAAACATAATGGGTAATAAATTATTGATGGGTATTGTGAAGTTAGGGTAAAATTAATGGACATTGTCAGGGCTGATGAAGCTGCCAAAAAAAAAATTATTTTACCTCAAAATTGACAAATGGTATGTAATTATTTATTTATTTTATTATTATTAATTGTTATTAATTATGTGTGTAATAAACAAATATAATTAGAGTTGATTTTATCATTAAATAAGAACAAATAAAATACTTGGTTTAGGTTAGGTTGGTGTACCAGACAAAGACAATGAATTTATGATTTTATTTATAATTATTTATAAAAATATTGTTGTTATTGATTTATTTATAGGTTTGTTGTGATATAATTTCATTAAAACAATTATTTAGTCATTAACATCAATAAAAAAAATACAACATACATTAATGTTAATCATCTTTGTTTGTGGTGGTGTTATTTGTCTGTGTTATTCTAAATTTATTAATTAATTTATATTTATTTATTTATTATCAATTTAATAACCTCATTGTCATTGTTTTTATTGATGCTTATAATTAGTCCACATTAAACAAGAATTTATATGACAAAAAATTTATATTTGATATTTTTAATGTTTACAGGTCCAGACTAACAAAGCCATTGGAGTCAAAATTATTTTGGTGTGTTCAGTGAGGTATTTATTATAATAAAATACACCAAGACAATGACGACAACAGGGACAGTATCATATATATGATAGTCTTTGTTACCAAGTGATGAACTTATTAATTAAATTAATTATAAACCGTTTGATAAACCAACAATCATCAAACACACTGGTATTATGTTAACAACACAAGCCAATAATATGATATGGTGATAGTGTTATTGTTTGTTATACTTGTATGATTGATGTACCACTTGGTGCTGTTATTGTTAAACATTTATTTATTGATAAACTTGGTCTATATTTTTGTTTTAACATCTTGGACCAACAAGTCTATGTATGATGTGTGTTTGTTGATACTTGGACAATTACTTTTCTCCTTCAAAAAGAGTGTTAAAAGTATGTTATCAACAGTTTACTTGTATTGCTTTTTTTTTAAATTGATAAATCATTAAAAGTAGTTGTATTATTTAGTTTAAAAAATTGAGTAAAATTTGTGATAAAAGTGATGATGATGGTGGTGGTGGTGAAAAGTGTTGTTGTGTTAAGTAGTATTGTGTGGTGCAGTGAATAGTAGATGGTTATTATCATCATATAGGTATATTATCATATTATCATTTTTAAATATAATTAATTTATTAAAAAAGTGATATAAGTGATTATTTTAAATTGTGATCTTGTTGCTGATGGATTAATTGCAACAGACTACTTGAATGCAGCATTTTGGTGACATCGTGGGAAGATGAACATCCGCATACAAGGTAGGATTTTATTATTTATTACATTGATAAATTGCATATGATTGTTTCTTTTACATTCTTTAGGTCATTCTGCTTTTTTTTTTTGTTCTGATTTATTTAGTTAAATAAACACAAAATAATAATTATATTGATATAAGTACATTTATCAATACTTGCTGCTTGAAGCGCAACAATATATTCCTTTTTTCCATATCGTGTCGTGAAAATTAAGTGCACATAGAAAAATAGTGTTTTTTTTTTTTATTTTTTATTATCAGTAAGTATAGGTATATTATTTTATTTTTATATTATTATATTGCATAATGTTATTTATAATATTTATTAGTTTTTCAAGGTTTGAATTTTCATTTATATGAAAAATGTAGTTGAGGAAAATGAAAACTGTCGCAGAAAATTGCATTTTAAAACCACCAAAGTATAAATAAAAAAGTCAGTAGTTAAGGTAAATACTTGGATTAGAAAATTCAATTTATAATTATAAATTTTTTATTATTGCTTAGGAGATAAATCCAGTGTTTAATTATCATCAGATGATTTATTTTTTTTGTTGAAATCACTGTATTCCTAAATTTTGGATTAAATTTAAAACTAATTAAATAAAATAAACATATTTAATTTTGTGAATTATTTATTTGTCAATATTAATCATTACAAAAGTACAAATATTTTATAAAAGTATAAAAATAATCAAACAATATAAAACAGTTTATCTTGGTTTTTTTTTTTTTTTTTTAAATAAATTTAACATTAAATCTAGAAACTAATATTTGAGAAAAAAAAACAAAACTATTTTACTTTATTCTTTGTCATGAAAAAATGAGGTAGATAAATCAAAAAGAAATAAAACTTACAACTAAAAAAAAATAAAAAAAAAACATTATCAATGATAATGAAAAAAAAAAAAAATTAAAACAATAATAATAATTGTTGAGTTTATAAAATTATTTGCATATAATTTTAATATGTGTTTTTTTTTTTGGAGTTGGAGTAGTTTTGGTAGTAATAGTAATATTTTTATCAGTTTCTTTTGTTATTTGAATTTTCATTTGTTCAATTTCTTCAGATGTAAATGAACAACAAGTTAATAAAGTTGTATAAAGACATGGACATTTTAAATAATAACGTTTAAGATGAATTTCAACTTGTCGATTAGTTTTCATTTTTTCTTTTAATTTATTCAATTCTTGTGTTGAATAATTAAACCAATTAAAATATTTATCAAATATTGGCTTAATTTTATCAACTCTTAAATTTTTACATGAATTCATAATACGACAAATTATTGTCAAACAAAAATCATCTTTTTTAAATTCTTGTTTAAATGAAACTTTAGCATTATCATTATTAAAATAAAGCCAATTAATAAATTTATTAAGTTTTTTATATTCACCATAAATAATAAAACGTCGACAAATAATTTTACTTTTTATATTTTTAAGAAAATTAATTTTTTCTTGTTCTGTTTTTAATATTTTATCCATAAATATATCAATTATTTCATAATGTTCTTTAATCAAAATTTGATTACATATTTTATTAAAACCTTTACAAATATCATCATAATTTTCATTAATACCATCAGTATCATCAATAACTGATACAATAAATGCAATTGCTTGTAATTTATATGACAATGGTTTTGATAATGTCCAAAATAATTCAACAAGACTTATTTTATCATCAATTGATATTTTATTATAAGTATAAACTAACATCCATAAACTAGTTAATGATGAAGATTTAATATAATCATATTCATCAATAATAATATTCATAATAGTTAAAATTAATTTACATAATTCTAATTGATCAAATTCATATAAATCCAATATATCAATAAATGAATTACTCCATGGCCATTCTTTAACAAATATATCAATTATTGTATTAATATTTTTACGTATAAATTTTAATTTATCATTAATTGACATATTTGTTATTAAAAATATTAATATATCAATTTTTGGTTTAATATTAAGTGCCATATACATTACAAATTCATTTGGATGTGTAATAACACGTACATAATCATCTAATAATTTATCAGCAAGTATTATAATATTATTATTTTTTTCATTTTGATTTAATTCATTAAAAAAATATTTAACACCTTCATAATTACCAACACTGATACATGATTTAAATGCATCAATATTACTTATTGATTGTAATTGTTTATATGCATTTGATTTTTTACCATGTATTTGACGTTTCCAATAAATATAATTTTTAGATACATCAAATGATGATTTACTTTTAATATAATTATCAATTGATTCTTTTTCTTTACTTGTACATTTATTCCATATATTTTTAATACATTTTTTTAAACAATAATTACATGCTTCCATAAATATATATGCCATATTTGTTATTTCATCATCTGGTATTTGATAATATATATCTTTAAATACATTTATTTCATCAACTGTACCAATTGATGTCCATTTTATTTTATTATAATAATCATTGACTGATGGATATGTGTTTTCTTCTTGTCCAATTTCACGATGATCAATTTCAATTTGTAAACGATGTAAATAATTAAATAATCTATCACCAATTGGTTTAATAACATTCATTAAAAATGATTTAATTGATGGTGGTAAATTTTTTTTTTTAACTTGTTCAATTAATTCATTATATAATTCAGTTTTTAATTTTTTAGTTTTATTAAATGAATTTGGTCCATTATTTTTTAAATATTCATTTATTTTTTTTTTAATTGATTGATGTGACCATAAATCAATTGCTGTTTTTATTGCTGACATTTGTTGTAATGACAATTCAAAATTAAGATTTGAAGCCATTTTTTTTTTTTTTTTTTCTTCAATTTATTTATTGATAAAATTATTTTAGCAATATAGCTTTATTTATATTGGCTTTGTTTTTTTTTTTTCTTTTTTTATAAATATTATATCTGTAAATTAAAGTTTTTATTAAAATTATTGATTATTTTTTATTTTTATTAATTACTTTTTTAGGTTAGATATAATAAACATTTAAAAAATTATGTTGATTTATTTATTTAACGTTTTTTTTTAAATAATTTTTTATTAAAATATTTAAATTATTTATTGTATAAAAATTAATATAAATTGCTGTTTAATATTGCAAAAAATACTTACTTATTTTTGTTGTTGTTGACTATTCAGAAATCACAATGAAAAAGAGAAATTATTTATTGAAAAATTACAGTGTCGTTAAAATCCGAAGCATGCCGAAAAAAAAGCGCCATTTATAGAAAAAGCTAGATAAAAAACTAGCGCCAATATTCAATCTAGACAATTTATTTTATTTTTTTAATTGTTAAATGTTTCTTTACATTTGTTTTATCAAAAAAAAAGAAAATCAGCTATTAATTAGTAAAATAATGACATTATATTCTACAAATTAATTGACAAAATTATTTATAATTTATATTTCAAGATGAGATTGAGAGTAAAAAAATTTAATTAACCAGGTTTATTTATCAGGATCATTAAATAAATACAAAAAATAAATTTAAAACACAAAAATAATTTATTTATATAATTAAAGAAACAATGTATTTTCTGTTTTTAATTACATTAGTTTCTTCTGATGAAAATTGAAAAAATTTTAATATATTATTAAAATATTTTAAATTTTTTTTTATAATATTGTTCAATTAAATTTTTAAATTGAATATTTTAAATAAGTTTATCTTTAATAAGTTTATAAACGATTAAAAATTCGAATAAAAATAGGATAAGTTTTTGTAAAATCTTTTTTAAATTGTGTTATTTTTTTCATAATCATTATTAAAATTATTATTTAAAAAATTTTTTTTGTTTAATATGAATATCTTCAATTATAAATCAATGCATGTATAAACTTTAAATATTTCAATTATGCCAATTGGCTCTCCAACCAGCAACTGGTAGATGATTTACTTCATGTTTCCAATCTGTTAAATATATTTAATTTTACATTATATATTTTTTGCAAATTAATAATACTTTTCAGTTATAAATTATAATCATACTTACCACTTTTTTTTAACAATTCATACCATAATTCAAATTCTCTAGTTGATATATCATGAAAATGTTTAATTGTTTTTAATGTTAAATTATCTTTGTTTCTAGCCCAATACTTTGGGCTTTCATGAATACGTTCATATTCAATTGTATGAGGTCCAATTGTATTAACAATTAACGTTTCAAACGTTTTCATTTTTCCAAGTTGTGAACTTATAACTAATCCATAATAATACGAAGAGAAAAATGCCTTTAATATATCAATATATTCAGCATCTTTTCTTAGAGCAATATAAATTTTTTCTTCTTCAATAACTGGATAAATTAAATATTTTTCATCACGAAAATGATATAAAATTTCTTTAAAATATTCACTTTTTGATTGTTTAGTTTTTGTTTTTTTAAATATACTTGCAAAAGAAGCTCCTATTGAAATTTCAAATCCACACATTTGTTTTGCTAAAACATCAAAAAAAAAATTACATTCAAATATCAAAAGATTAATTTTATCATTGACAAAACACACTTACTTAATTTTTCACCAAAAAATAGAGGTTCTTTTTGATTAACTTCATCAACACTAAGTAAAATTAATCTATCGACGTAATTGTCAATTAGCAATGCTAGACGATCTTCATTCAATGTATTTAATCTTAATGCTCGAATAGCTGAATAATTTGCATATATATGTAAAATTACAAATAAAATATACAAAAACATAAAGTATCTAAAAATAAAAATATTTTATACAATAATTTATTTCATATTTAGATGTTATAATAATTTATTTTTATATACTTACGATGAAGGAATCACAGAAAGTAAAAAAATACCAAAAGTTGAAGCAACCAAGTTGACAAGTGTTTCTTGACTTCCATCTTTAGCTGATACATCACAAATATTATTATTAAGTGCCTAAAAAAAAAATATAAAATTTTATAAATAAATAAATAATTATATTATAACAAAAAAAAAAAATCAAAGTATTAATATTGTACCTGATGTTGTGTAAGAGCAGCTCTTGTAGCTCCACCAGCAACTGATACAACTGCTTTCATACTTGTTGATAAACAAAGTATAATTGTTGTATAAGATGTTGAATAATAAAGTAACATTAATTCAATTCCCATTGCAATATCATTTAATATATCAGCAAATAATCTCCATTTTTTACATTGAGAATCAAGTTGAGTACTATAAAACATTTTTTTAAATTTAAAATACTTGATAATGATGAAAAATAATTGATTTAATTTACCCAGTTTGCCAAGAAAATACAATACGTCCAATCATTCCAGTACCATCTTTTAATATCCATGCAATTGTTGCTGCTAATGGAGTTTTATTTGTATTACCAACACCAACACTTTCAAGTATTGAATAAGTTGTTAAATTACCAAGTATTGTACTTGCAAATGCCTATTTAAATAAATATATTTTGTTGTATTATTTCAATTACAACAATTAAATATAATATTAAATTCACCTGTACTGTATCCCATATTTGATATTTAACATAATCAGGATGTACACTTTGTGGAAAACCTTCTGGTAAAAAAATTTCTTTAATTGTTGTTTTGATACTATCAATGGAAGCTAGAGAATCGAAAATTGATGTATTTGATAATTCTGATAATATTTGTTTATCTGAAAAAAATTAAAATAATAATAATATTATTTTATATAAAATAATTATATATATTATTTTACCTGATTCATATAAAATATTTTCTTGTTTACTGTCTGAATATATTTCATGAAAAAATGTATCTTTATCAATTTTTTTTGTTGTTGTCATTTTTGTATTTTAAATTTTTTAATATTTAAAGCTCAAAGTTTTTATATTGTTGTTGTTTTTGTTATTCGTAAACAACAACATCACTTGTATCATATGGTTTGACACAATATGACACGTGGTTCGGTTATTAATACGACATTTTGTAAAAAGTGGGGCAAGAAGCATACAATGCGTGTATGATGGAAACGGTACTTAACTATTAAATGTCAAAAATAAAAAATAAACAAATAAATAGATCAATAGTACAATTAAAAATAATAATTAAATTTTAATAGTATTAATAACGAAAGGATACTGAAATAATATAATAATTTAATTATATATTAATGTTTTTAAGAAAAATTTTTAAGTAAAATTATTTTGCTTTGCGCATGACACTGCGCAATGTCAAGTACAATTTGATTGAAAAAATTAAGTTTTTATTACACCACCAAATTTATATAAAAACTGTTATAAAAATAAAACTGTAAACAAAACAAAACGGTATTTTACTTTATGCCAATATATTTTGACAATTCATCGCCATTTTCGGGAAATTCAGAACAAAACATATGATGATTTAGAATCAACAAAATAATGATAGAATTTGTAATTTTAGAATAAAAAAAAAACAATTATTTATCAATTACTATGTTCTCATATAAATATTATTATTTTTTTTATTCTAAAATTACATTTATAAATAAATTACTTTCACAAAAAATTAAGTATAACGTAACTAATCATTATTCTAATCATAAAAGACCTATAAATGTCATCAATATAATTAATACAAAATCATAATAAAAATAATAATAAAATATCATCAATATAAGAATGTTAAAATATTATATATATAATTTATATTTATATGAACGCATAATTGCTCCAAAAAGATGACACATTCTTTTAATAAATTTTATTATCTATTTTATGACTTTCTTTGCATTATATCAATTGTATTTATATTTGACTCTAAAGGGTTGTTAATATCATAAAAAAAAAAAAATAAAATAAGACAATCTAAAGAATCCAACTGTCAAACAACACATCATTCGTAGTCATATATGATATTAAGGGGGAAAAAAATGAAAAAAAAAAAAAAAATTTGATAAAAAAGCAAATACAACCGATCATAATTGATCAGGGGGGGTGAATATGCGGGTAAAAGTCTTTGATTGTAATTAAATATGGCGACAGTGGGGTGTGGCGCTGACGCATGCGTATTATAAATTTTTGATGTTTTCCCCCTCGTGTGTTTCCTCTTACCTCCCCGCCCCTCTGCCCCGCTAATATATAAAAATATAAAATACATACGAATAGTAAACCGGCCGGCAAATACGAGCGCTCAGTGTCTTGACTGCTCTTGACATTTTACGGTACAAATATTATTTATTTAGATTTATAATCTATCTTTCGATCTATTTAAAAAAAAAAAAAAAAAAAAAATTAATCAGTGTATTATTTAAATAATATATAATAAATAAAAAAAAATGACGGTTGCAACAGAAGCTGAAAATAATCCTACTGTTAATGAAAATGAAGATAAGGACATGAAGGACATGAAAGCAGCATTAAATGAAGAGACGCCAACAGATAATAAGCAACAAAATGATGATACAAAAGATGTTGAAAAAGAAGATATTGAAAATAAAAAAGATGATAATATACAAGATAATAATAAAACAATAACAAAAACAAATATAATATATAAAACAGATTATGAAAAAGATATTATTTATCTTTATCAATTTTCACGTACTCCAATAATACCATCAATTTCACCATACTGTCTTAAAGTTGAAACATGGTTGAGACTTAATGACATTAAATATGAGGTAATTATAATTAATTTATAAAATTTTTATATTTGGGATAAATCATTTTTCTTTTTACAAATCATATAATTAAATATGGGTGATTGTTAGGGAAAAATGTATTTTTATATAATTTATTTTTTTTTAAATATTTTACGAGTAGGACGCCAATTCTTTTTATAAATAACACATGCTAACTATCCTTGTTTAATCCTCGCCCTTTTTTTTTTTTTTTGAAATAAATATATACAAAAGTAAGAGAGATAAAAATATAAACGATATAAAAAATTACTCGGGGGGCTTTTTTTTTTTTAAGCTTTATATAGAATCCTTGTGTTGGTTTTAATAAAAATAAAAAAAAATCCTTGCTTGTTAATGTTGAAAGTCAATATTATATACGAGAACCTTCTTGCTCTTATCCATTTTTTTTTTATATGTATTTTGTTTTATTTTATATTTAACCCTTTATGTATTTCATTGTCTGTTGTGTTTTATTATATAAAAATAAAACTACTAGTTGTTTATTAAATTTTCATATTTCTTTGTTTCCAAGCGAGCTATCGATTTATTTTAACTGTACCAACCTATAGCTGTAATTTAATAATGTTGCATTTTTTATTTTCCATGAAAATATATATATATTTATACAAAGAGCTTATAATATTGAGTTTAAATAAAAAAAAATTTAAAACATAGCTTTGTAATACATTAATTAAATTTATATTTATTATTTTTAATTTAAATTTCTTATCCTTATTGGTATACTTGAATGTTTTGTTTACCATTTTTAAAATATTTTAATTAAACGGATATTAATTTAATATTCAGTACACAATTCATACAGTTATATATGTCAAAATAGTTTTTCATAATTTCATTTTTAAAAAATGCATATTTAAATTTTTTTTATAATAATATATTATATTTTTTTATTCAATTTTATTTTTAATTATTGATATATATTAACAATTTAATAAATAAATTTATATTTATTTAAAAAATTAATTTTATTAAAGTTATTTGACACTACATGCTTCATTAACATAAAAAAATAATTACAAGTTGTGATATCATTTTACTTCTTGATGAACAAAGTATGCATTCATTGAATTTTTTATGTTATTTTTTTTGTTTTTTTTTCAAGCATTAAATAAATTTAATATCTTAAATATTTATTATTTAATGACAATTTAAGTTATTTTACTGAATCAAAAGATTCATCATTGGTATTTCCGTTTTTTTATAAATTTATTTGTAAAATTATATTTTATTTAAACAACTTGAATAATTAAATTTTATTATTATTATTAATTTAATTGATTAATTTTATCAATTAAATGTTAAAATTGACATGAAATTTATAATATTAATTTCAATGGAATTTTCTTTATTATGAAAATATGTATAAATACATT
Source organism: Lysiphlebus fabarum (assembly GCA_011426435.1). Classification (NCBI taxonomy): domain Eukaryota; kingdom Metazoa; phylum Arthropoda; class Insecta; order Hymenoptera; family Braconidae; genus Lysiphlebus; species Lysiphlebus fabarum. The sequence continues at coordinate 348,790 of WSYQ01001132.1, forward strand.
TACAGAGTGCAAAAAATAATAAATATATATAAAAAGATAAAAAAAGGGAGAAATGAAAAATAATATATTTTTTTTTATTAGATTTTTTTAAATGAATGAGACAACTTATAGCATTGTCGTTTTCTTTTTAATATTATTATTTAATTTTTTTTTTTTTATTTTTCTTTGTCTATATATATATATATATATGTATTGTAAAGTGGTACCACCACGATCAATACTTTTAGTATATATACAGTGTATATAATGATAACTACAATGATGGTAAACTCCAGTTCTAAAATGTGGCGGGGATTTGATGTTGTTGCTAAGCAACGGAAGCTGTCTACCCATGGGTTCATCGGCCTTCATTACCTCACCCTTCTCTCTTTTTTTTTTTTTTTTATATAAATTTTTATTTTTATTTTTATTTTACTGATGATTTTATTTTCTACTGCCCTTGCTTTCATTATGCACTTGGTTTATATATATATATAAATTTAATAATTCAATAAACATTAAAGTCGATGAATCATTGATGATAATTTTTTATAATTTGATAAGACATTATGATGAAGAAGAATGTGATGCATTAATTTATAATTTTTATATATATTTTTAGAATGTTGATCATAAATCAAAATTTCGTTCAAAAAAAGGACAATTACCATTTATTGAACTTGATGGTAAACAAATTGCTGATAGTGCAATTATAATCAAAGAATTAAGTCAAAAATTTAAAAAAGATTTAGATGTTAATTTAACAAATGAACAACGTATTATATCACATGCAATGATATCAATGATTGAAAATCATCTTCTTTGGGTTCATTCATCATGGCGTAGTAAACATACTGATCTTTTATTACAAGGATATAAAATTGATTTACAACATGCATTTGGTTCAAGATTTCCAGCTGGAATACTTAATTATATATTTAAATATAGATATTCTAAACGGGTAAATTATTATAATATTATTATATGTAATTTATATATTATATTTTTATATATTTTTTTATTTTTTTAATAATAATATAGTGTGGAAAAAAAGTAAAAGCTCAAGGAATGGGTGTTCATACTGATGATGAAATTTATCAATTTGGTTGTGATGATCTTAAAGTACTCGTTGATCTTTTAGCTGATAAACCATTTTTCTTTGGTGATGAACCAACAACTGTAAGTTTAATTAGTATTTAATTATAAAATGTTTTTTTTTTTTTTTTTCTATAATAATTTATATAATTTTAGTTGGATGTTATTGCTTTTGCATTTTTGGCACAAATATTGTATATTGAAAAATCAACTCCATATACATTGAGAGATTTTATGGAAACTAATTGTCCAAATTTAGTTGGTCATTGTTCACGTATGAAAGAAAGATGTTTTCCAGATTGGGAAGAAATGTGTAATACACTTGATATGAATACACATTTACCAAAACCAATAAAAGAAGATGATAAAGATAATAAAGATGATAAAGAAACAAAAGAAGGTAAAGAAGGTAAAGAAGGTGATAAAGAAAAATCTGATGGTGAAGAAAAAGAAGGTGAAAAAGATAAAGAAGTTGATGAAAATGAAAAGAAAAATAATTAATAAAATTTATAATTATAATAAAAGGTAAAAAAAAAAAAAAATCATTTAAAATGATTCGAAATAAAAGTATGACAATTGAAAGAAAAATAACAATGAAAAAACATTTTTTTTTTTTTTTTTTTTACTATCAATATAAAAACATGGAATGAAAATGAGATTAAAAAATAAATAAGTTAAATGCAAATTTGCATCATACGATTAAAACGTAGAAAATTTATGATAAAAAAAAAAAAACGTAAAACAAAGAGTCTGGAAGAATTTATATATGCGCATTATTATTTGTCTTTAATTATATTATTTTTTCATGTGTAATTTTATTTTTATTTTTTTAAATATATAGTATTGATATATGATCTTTTTTTTTTTATATAATTTTATATGAATTTATTATTAATAATTTTTTTTTTTTTATAATATATAAAATAATGTAAAGTTATATTTTGTTTTTAAGAAAAAACTTCCGACTCAAATTTAATTTTACTATAATAATATTTAAAAAAAGGCACTGCCAATATTGAAAATTTTCATTTTTTTTTTTTATGCAATATTTAAATATATTTCATAAAATTAATAAACGTCGTATATTAAAAAAATAAATAATATGCAAATTTAATTTTAAATTATAAAATTAAAAATGCATATATATTTATATAAAGTTTAAATTTTATTTAAATAATTTAACATATTATTTGTCAATGAAAAAAATTTAAAAAAAAATACGAAACTCATATAATTAAATTGTTATTAATTAAAATAAAATAAGTAGTCATTAACTAGAGCTCTTTCTTGGCCATAATATTGTCCAGTAATTTTACATTGGCTTTTTTGTGGTAACTGTTTTAATATATGACTCAAATATGTATGCAATTAAATTGACCAATGATGCAGCTCAAAAATAAATCATTAAAATACCGTATCAAATTTTTAAAATTAAACTGAAATAACATTAATAAAGTCGTAATATATTTGTGATATACAAAAAAAAAATACAATGATTTGCGAAAGGTCTGTAAAATTAATTAATCAATTGCATGCGTCATAATCTAATCAATTAAAAAAAAAAAAAAAAAAAAAATTTATATTGAGTAGAATTAAATAATCAAAAAAAAAATAAATAAATAAAATAATTATACTACATAACAATGACGTCATTTAAGTATAAAAAATTTATTTCAATAAAACAATGGTCAAAAAAAAACGAAAACAAAAAATATTAATTAAGAAGTTTCAATTAAAGAAACATTTATCTTTACATTCAGTCGATTAATTATTATTATTTTTTATTTAAAACTTACCAAAATTTATACTAGCCATTTCCATTAGAAGTAGATTTTTTTATATATTCATATTTTTTACGAAACAAAAAAATAATATAACTGGATATAAGCTTTTAAAAAAAAAAATATTTACAATAATATTTATATTAATTTTTTTTTATTTTTTGACAATTATTATTATTGTCATATTAAATCGTATACTCAAAAATTATTTACTATTATTTTTTTAATTTAAAATTATAATTTAGTTTTTAATATTTCTTATTTTGAAAATTAAAAACTAAAAAAATATATTGATAGCTGATTGAATTGATGGATCAATGTTTGTTCCAATTAATTTACGAGATTTAAATTACCATGACATAAACTTTCAACAAATTTGAAAGTCACAAATTTAATCGTTATATCACAAAAAAAAAAATATATATATATATATTAAATATGTTTTTTTAATTTGTTTATTTATAAATGGCAATTTAAAAAATAATTACAAATAAAAAATACATATACATATGTATAAACACATAAAAATACACACACTGCATAATATAACAACACATTTTAAAATATTTTTCTTTTTTATTATTATTTGTTTTTTAGCTGGCCATTTGATTTGGACTGTTATTAAAAATAATTGTACTCTGTATACTAGATAAACAAAAAAAAAAAAAAAAAAAGTAATAATAAATAAATAATAAAAAAGAAAAAAAAATGAATTGAATGCACCAGTTTGCATATTTAAATTAATGTGAGTTATAAGAATATTTGCGTTTATACTCAGTGCTATATATATTTCACTGTCATTTATTACACCATCATTATTGTAACATGCGAAATAAAAAAAAAAATAAATAAATAAATAAAAATGTGTTTATATAAATAAAATTCAAAAAAATTATTTAGTTGAAAGATTTATTTAATTCGAAAAAAAAAAAAAACAAATATAATTTTCTCGAAATTTTTTTTTTTATTTCGATTGGTTTTGTTTATTGATAAGGTCATTGAAAAATAAACTGCGCAAGCTTAAATCGCTGCCATTTTCATATAACATTACCCTGCTACTAAAATTTATAAAAAAAAAAAAAAAAAATCATTATAAATAAAATATAAAAGTTATTGAATTATTTCGAAATGATAATTTAAATTTCGATTATATAATTTTTATATTTTTGTTATTATTAAATTGAGTTAATTTAAAAATAATAATAATAATTAAAATTAATTGATTTTGTTTTTTAAAAGTATTATCTATCGTGTATTTATTACAACCCCTCTGGGTAGGGTTAAATAATAAGGGAGGATATAGTTCATAGCTAAAATACTAGACGTCGTCAAAGTCAGTATTGGTGTAAAAAGATAGATAACAGTGAACAGAATACATAGTGAGATATTCCAAAATAAAAAAATATATTTTGCAGTAATAATTTATAAAATAAATAATTAACAAGTATCTTATAATATAATTTATTTATTTTTATTTATATAAAAAAGATAACAATTATATTTGTGAATGTTTTACTTGAGAAAAATAAATTATAGAATACGTCAAAATCATCCGCATAGACGTAAATGTCAGAAAAATATTACTGATAATTTACATATAAATTATATAAATTTAACAATGTAAGTATAATTAAATTAATTATTATTAACAATTAAAATGAATACATATATATTCTTATAATTAATAATTTATGTTTATTTTAATTTAGTAAAAAATATTACTATGGCGGTTCGAATATTGGATGAAAATCATTTGGCAATAAGTGCAATTGTAACAGTTTGTATGCAATTAATTTTTTTTATTATTGCTGCAACATTTCAAATGGATAAACTTACTGATTTTGCTGGTGGTATGAATTTTATTATTCTTGCATTATTAACATTTTTTCTTGGTGCACATGGAAAGGTATTTATATTTATTTTTTATATTTTTTATATTTATTTATTTATTTATTTATTTATTTTTGTTATCTAGACTTATGATAGTAGAAAATTAATGGTTACATTTATGGTATGTATATGGGGTGTAAGATTATCAGCATATTTATTATACAGAATTTTAAAAATTGGAAGAGATAAAAGATTTGATGATCGTCGTAGTAATACAATAAGATTTGCAGTATTTTGGACATTTCAAGTAAATATAAATAATTAAAATTAATTAAATTAAATTATATTATATTATATAATAATAAATAATAAATTAATTAATTACAGGCTATTTGGGTTTATGTTGTTAGTTTACCAGTTATAATTATAAATTCACCAAAACATAGACTTCCATATGTACCAAAAACAATGACAAATTTAGATAGTGCTGGTACTGGAATGTTTATTGTTGGTATATTAGCTGAAACATATGCTGATTTACAAAAATTTGCATTTAGACAAGATCCAGTTAATAATGGTAAATGGTGTGATGATGGATTATGGAAATTATCAAGACATCCAAATTATTTTGGTGAAATTGTTATTTGGTGGGGTATATTTGTTATATCATTAAATGTTATTGAAGGACCAGAAATAATTGCAATTGCATCACCAATATTTACAACAATTATTATTTTATTTTTATCTGGTATGCCATTATTAGAAAAAGCATCTGATGAAAGATATAGAGAGTATGTATTTAATATATTTTAATAATAATTTATATAAAAATTAAAAAAATTTTTTTTTAAATATTTTATTTTTTATTGATATTTTAGTTATGCTGAATACAGACAATATAAAAATTCAACATCTCCATTAATACCAATTCCACCAGCAGTTTATTCTGAAGTACCATGGTTTTTAAAATTTATATGTTGTTGTGAATTTCCACTTTATAATTCACTTGATGTTAAACCAAGATCAGCTGTTACTGAATCAACTTCAATAAGCCTCGCTGCTTCCACGTAGCTATAAATTCACGTCGGGTATTTAAATTTTAAATCCCGTCGTGAAATATTATTGAATGATAAATTATTATAAAATTTTTAATTATTTATTTTGCTTTTATTTATTATAATTATATTTTTATTTGCATATTTTATATTTTATAAAAACAAAATTTATATGCACATTTTAATTTTTATTTTTATTTATAGTTATTATTGATAAATCAGCATTATGATAGTAAAAATATAGTCCAAAAAAATATAGGTAATATATATAAATAATGAAAAAAAAATAATATAAAGTCAAGATATTTTTGCTAAAGTTAAAAAAAAAATAAATAAATAAATGTAAATAGAATTTATTTTTTTATTTAATTGCAAATATTTTTTATTTTATTTATTTTTTATTTTAAACGTATTATATAAAAATAGCACAAATTATTATTTTTTAATTTAAATTAAAAAATAAAATTACATTTTAAAATAATTTATAAAATTAAATTAATAAAAATTTCATTAATTTTTTTAAACAAAACATCACAAATAATATGTGAATGTTATTTTACGAATAAAATTTTTCAATATTTGGGTAATTCTAGCGTTAATAAATGTTTTAAATATAAAAATTAAATTATTTAATTTAAAATAATTAAAAACAACAAAATGTATATTAGCAATTTTAAATATTGTGCCTGATTCATATAGATATTCTTCCAATAATTTGTTAAGTTTATTTATAAATTATTTGCTGTAATTTGAGCATTTGTACATTATTTGTATGATTATTATTCAATTTTTCATAAACTTTATATGACTATTTTATTAAAATATATATTAAAAAAACAAAAAAAAACGCTAGAACTACCCTTCAATAATATAGTTTAAAAAAAAAAAAAAAAAGAATTTGTATGTCTTGTAGTCTGATAATTAAGAAAGAGCACAATTGTGAATGCAACTAATTTAATGCGAATAATAATAATTAATTGAATGCAAATTTACGTAAAAAAAAAATATAGAATAATCAGTATGAAATTAGACATTGTTTTTCAATGATAATATTCCGTCTTTAATATGTCTTTTAGACTGGACCAATAGCTATATAAAATTAGCTATGATTATTATAAATTGGCTTATATAATTCTAATAATATATCACAGTAATGATATTGAAAAAAAAAAAAAAAACAATTCCAGGTAAAGCCACTGATCTTAATCTTCCATAAAAAAAAAAAAAAACAAAAATATATACCAAAGTTTAGATACACTTGTTTCTTCCTTGTTAAACTTGTTAGTTAGACAACAACTCCAAGTGCACGAAATAATAATAATTATTAAATTAATCCAGTAGTTTTTAAAATCTATTAAAAATTTATCAAAAAATAAAATTAAAAATGCCTTAGTAATTAAAGTTCAATTCTATAATTAATATGTATACCTATAAAAAATATAAATTATTTAAAAAGAAAAATTATTAATTTGTTCTTTAAAAATGCACATAAAAAAAATTAAACTGCAATAATAATTATGTAATTTAATTAAATTATTGCTGAAAAAAAAATTAATAATTTTATCAAACAAATGTAATTATTCATATAAAATTAATTTATTTATTTAAAACTTAATACATTTTAGATGATTTTTAGTTTTTTAATAACTAGATAATTTACACAAAGAAAAAAAATTATTATAAAAAAAACAAAATTAATTAATTTATCAATTTATAGGAATATATGATGGTAAAGGTCCTATAGGTGGTCTTTTAATTTTTTCATAATTATCATTTGATTGATCAATTGAAGAAAGTGATTGTAAATTATCTGTATCATCATCATCATCAACATCAACAACATCAAAAACATTATCATTTGATTGTTGATGTATTGATGTTAATATTTTAATTTTTTTATTTAATATTAATCTTTTATTTTCAATATTAATATCATTATTACAATCACTTTCATCATAATAACGTTTTAAATTATCATCACGTGATGATAAATTATCAATATTTTCTGTATTTTTATTATTATCATTATTAATTATATTTTTTTTATTTATTAAATTAATATTTTTATGAACTTTAAAGGTTTTTTTTTGTGCTAATAAAGAAGATTTATGTGGATATGGACAATTCTTACCTTTTGGACATTTTCCAGTTTTATCAAAATCAGGACAAACGTTGGTATGTCGTTCTTTGCACTGTGAAATAATATTATTGTAAAATGGAAAAAAAAAAATAAAATAATTATTAATATAAAATATAAATAAATTAATGAATGATAATTATATGAAAGAATAAAATGATTATTGTTAAACAAGATTAATATAATCTTGTTGTATGAATAAATGAAATAATGAATTAATATTTATAAAAATTTTAATATAAATTACCTTGTTACCCTTTGCACAATAACCACGAAGAAATTGTACACATATTGATGTATTATCAGATACTTTAACATGTAAATATTGACAAGAATCACGTGTACAACAACCATCAAGAAAATATTTACATGTTGGCATTTTTTCTGGTCCAACTTCATGTGATAATGGACAATTATCAAGTAAACATTTACCCTGAAGAAAACTAGTTTAGAAAAAAATAAAAAATTAAAATTAATAATTTAATAGCAATAAAATTTTTAATATATAATAATGCATGCTAATAATTTATATAAAAAAAAAAAATTTATGTACTTTTTACATAGAGCAACTTGTTTTTTGTCATGAACTTTTGGACATTTTCCATCAATATATTTTGCACAATATCCAAAACGTTGATACAATAAACATGGCTGATTATTTTTGCACATTTTATGACGTAAAATTTGTAATGATCTTTGTTTAACACGATTACTGAAATAAATAATATTATAATCATTAGTTTTTTTTTTTTTTTTTTTTTGTTGAATAATAATTTTATATTAAATATTACCTTATAACATGTTTATAATTTAATTTTTGTCCTAATGTTGATGTTTTTATTGTTGTATTTTTTAATGATGTATTTAATTTTGTTATTTTTCCATTGATTGATAATTGTCTACGTAATTTTTTATTTTTAGATGAATTTAAACTTGTATTTAATTTTGTACTTGTTTTTTTTCCTGATAAACTGTTTAAAAAAATTAAAAATTAATTATTTAAGTTTATAAATTTAATAAAAATAATATAGGTATATTTTTTTAAATTTTTTTTTACCTTGAATTAGTACTTCTAACAAGACATGATTTTGATGATTTATATAAAACACCATCAATATTAATTAAATTTGAATTTGTTGTTGATAATTTTCTTGTTGATAAATTTGTTTTATTTTTTATTTTTTGTATCACAGTACGATCAATTTTGTACTTATTATTTTTAGTATTTATCTTTAATTCTTTTGATTTTGATAAATTTTTTGTATTTACATTTATTAATTTTTTTGTTGAATTAATATTAACTAATTTTTTTGTTGTATCAATATTTATTAATTTTTTTGATGTATTAATTTTTTTAATAGGATTGAGTGTTGTTTTATTTTGATAATTTGTATTATTAATTGTTGTTGGTATTGAATTTTTTTTAATATCACAATTATTAACTCTAACAAGTTTATTTTTTGATAATGTTACAAAATTTTGTGATATATATTTATTTGATAATGAATTTTGACTTAAATTATTAATATTTTTTTTTAATTCTAATGGTTTTTTGTTTATTGAATTAATTTTAGGTTGGATTGATGTTTTTTTTTGTACTGAATTTATTGTTTGTGTTAAATTATTTTTAAGTTTTTGCATTAATTTTGGATTAACATAAACTGATTTTTGAATATTATTATTATCATAATTACTAATTTTTTTATCATTATTATTTAATTGTAATAAATTTTGTTGAATTTCAGCTGATTTTAATGTGTTTACTATTTTTGGATTCACATGAATTGCCATATTACCATGAATTTTTGGATTAATATGAATAACACTTTTTATTTTATCATTGAATGATGGATTTATATAAATATTATTATATTTTGGATAATTATCCATTTTTAATTTTAATAATATTATTTAATAAATTACACATTAATGATGCAAAGATTTCACTGTTTTTTTTTTTTTTTTTTTGATGCGCAATTTATTATTTTCTAAATGCGCAGGTATCAACAATGTGTTGCTCAAAATGGCGGTTCCAATATGTGTGTGTTTATGTGTGTAAAGGCTAATTTAATTAATTATTATCATAATAATAATTAACAACAAAAAATCAACAACATACAGGTATATCTGTTGATATATAAAACAAGACAAATATTTTTTTTCTATTTATTCAAAGAAAAAAATAGAAAAAAATGTCAGAAAATCAAATTAAAAAAAGAAAAATTGATAACAATAATGAAATTTCAACAGATAATGAAGATGATGGTAATAAAAATAATAATGTAACATTAGTATTTGATGTTGTTAAATTTTTATTCAAGTATTTACTTGCTAAAGATCTTAGCAATTCAGCAATGGTTTGTAGGTAAATAAAATATATGAAAATTAATTTATATTTATATTTTAAATTAAAATTTTAAATTAACATTTATTTATTTTTATTTTTTAGATTATGGCAAGATGCAGCATCAACTGAAATTGAAAAAAGAAATCCAGTTATTAAATTGTGTAATTGGAAAGAAACATTTGAAAATAATAATTCAGATAAACATTTTAGTAATTATTTAACAACAAAACCAATGTTTGGATTATTATTTAATTCAGCTGGTTTACCTTTAGTTGGTAATTATATTAATATTATTATATATTTAAAAATATTAATTTTATTATATTTTTATAATAATTAAGTATATAATTATTATTTTAGATTCATTGGGAAAATATTTACCTAAAAATTGTTTAACATTATCAATAAATAATGATGGTATTGTATTAAATGATAAAGAATATGAAAAAGCAACTGGTAATGTTTTAATGACATATTTAACAGATAATAATGATATTAATATTGAATACATTGTTCAAAAATCAAGACATTTTATAAATTTTGATAAAGAACTTAATGTACTTAATGAAGGATCATCATATGGTGATAAAGCAATTAATATTGATAATTTTTTTAATGATTCAATAAAAAGATTAAATAATGTTAAATGTATAATACATTTGGCTTCAAGAAAATATTGTACATATTCTAACAAACTTATTCATCCACAATGTTTCAAGTAAAGTATATTTAAATTTAAATATAGATAAATTAATATATTATTCTTCTCCTTTTTTTTGTTTCTTTACAGACAATATTCAAATGTATTGTGGGGTGGAATAACAACAACATTAACATTATATGAAAAAAATAATAATAAACACATTGATACAATAACAATATTATTATCAGGTTCTAAAATTAATAGTTGGTCAATTGTTATTCATTCAAATATAAATGATAAAAATATTATTGAAGAAAAATTATTAGATATGAAAAAAAGTATTAAATTATTTAAACATACTGTAGGATTTATGTATGCATGTGTTGGAAGAGGTGAATATTTTTATTCTGAAAAAAATGTTGAATCTTCATTATTTAAAAAAGTATTTCCAAATATTCCATTAGTTGGTTGTTTTGGTGATGGTGAATTTGGTACAACAACAGTTGGAAGTAAGTTATTATTTTATTTATATTTTAAATAATAATAATAATAATTTTAATTTGTTTTTAATTAATTTATTTATTTATTTTTTTCATTCAGGTGAAATTAATACAAGTAAAATATGTCATCAATATTCTACTGTTTTTATGATACTAACATATGGTTAGTTTAAATTTAAAAATAAAAATTAAATTCCAAATAAATTATAAAAAATAAAAATATATAAATTACTTTAATCTATAATAAAATGTAAAAAATAAAAAATGTAACTTTAATCATATTTAGATACATAACAAGTGATTAAATAATAAAAAATAAAAAAAAATATAAATAATATGTTATTTTTTTTTTAAAATAAATTTAAATAAAGTGCATTTAAGTTTAAAAAAAAATATATTATAATGAGTCAGTAAATAATAATTACACAGTAAGTTGTTTAAACTTTGAAAAAAAAAAAAAACAACACAAATAATGTGATAATACTTGTCACGTTTTGAATTAATTTAAATGAATAAATAAACTAGAATTGATTATTTAAACAATGCATTGTTGATTGTGTTTCCGTATTTAAAAGATAATTAAAAAATAAAAATAAATTTGATAAACCATAAATAACTGGGACAAATAGCATGGGGCTTTTAAAACTTGAATATTGTATGATATCATTTTGGATTTATAAGAACGTTGAATTTATTTAGTCATTAATTTTATGTCGTTTCACGTTAGTTATGCATGTTAATATTAAATTTGCTATTGTTTAATAAAAAAAAATTTCAATTATTATTTTCAATTATTATTTGTTTATTTAAAGTTGAATTATATTAAAAGTTAATCATCATGTATAAAATAATATTAATATTATTATTAATATATTTTGATAATTGTAAAACACAAAAATTTGTTGAAAGTCCATTAAAAAATAAATATGATGGATATGGTGAAGATTGGATATTTATACCAGATGGTAATAATAAACCACAAGTTGCTGTATTAAAAGGTAATCCACCAGAATTTAGAAGTCTTATTGATGAATCTGTTACATTTTTATTATTTACAAGGTAATTTTATAATTAATTAATTAATTTATTTATTTATATTTTAATTATATAATTAATTTATTATTATATTAAAATAAGAAATCATACAGAAAATGGAACTATGTTATTTACTGATAATCCAGAATCAATTTCTAATTCATCTTTTAATCCATCATATCCAACAAAATTTATTACACATGGATGGAAATCAAGTGCATTATCATCTGGTCCATCAAATTTAAAAAATGGTTAATTAATAATTAATTAAAAAATAATAATTATAAATAATATAATGTAAATTTTAATAATATTTATTTTGTTATTGTTAATTTAGCTTTTTTAAAAAAAGGTAATTATAATGTTATTTTGGTTGATTGGGAACCATTAGCATCAAGTACATTTTATTTAGGACCAATGCAAAATACTGGTAATGTTGGAAAAGAAGCTGCTAAATTTATTGATTATCTTATTGAACAAACTGGTCAAAGTCCTGATAATATTCATTTTATTGGTAAATTTATTTAATATATTTTGTTTTTTTTTTTTATAATTTATTATTAATAAGTGTTGATATTTTTTTTTTTTTTTTTTTTTTTTTAGGACATTCATTGGGTGCTCATGTAGCTGGTAATGCAGCTTCATCAGTTAAAAGTGGAAAAATTGGTCGTGTAACTGGTTTAGATCCAGCATTACCTGGTTTTCATGTACTTGAAAGTAATGAAGGACGTTTAGATTCATCTGATGCACAATTTGTTGATGTTATACATTCTTGTGGTGGTATATTAGGATATTTAAATCCTCTTGGAACTGTTGATTTTTATCCAAATGCTGGAGTTGCTGTACAACCTGGTTGTTGTTGTGTTCCTGAAATACTAGGTTTTTAATTAATTAATTAATTTATATTTATTATAAGATCATTGTAAATATTAAAATATATATTTAAACAATTATTAGAGGCTTGCAGTCATGGTAGAGCATATGTTTATTATACAGAAAGTTTAACATCAAATCAAGGATTATTAGCAACAAAATGTGAAAGTTGGGATAAATTTGAAGCTGGTAATTGTAATAATTCTTCAACAACATATTTAGGTGAAAATGTTGATAAAACAGCAAAAGGTACATACTGGTTAAAAACAAATTCACAATCACCATTTGCACATCCTGAATTATATTCAGTTAATCAAACAATTTAAAAAATAAATAAATAAACACAATTTTAAATTTTATAATTACATAATTTAATCAATAAAAGTAATTATTAATTATAAATAAATATTCAAAATATTAATTAACAATTTAATTTATATTATTTATTCCATATTCCCGTAAATTATTTATTATTATTTTTTTTTGTTTTTCTTAAAATTATATTATAAACTGATATTTTAAAATCCCATCAGTTAATTTCTACAAGTAAATTTTTGTTTTTTTATTTTTTTAAAGATTATTGTATATTTTTTTTCTTATGATACATAATTTGTTTTTTTTTTTAAATTAAATTGGCTTATATAAAAGTGTTGTTACATATTTTTTACGATAACGATGAGTTGCTGAAAGAACCATAACACTGTCTTTTATACTCAGTGCATAAAGATGATTTAACATGACATGATTTGGTTCTGGTAAAAGTGTTGGTTCACACTAAAAGTAAATAAATATTAATTGATATTTATTTGTACTATTTATATTAAATATTTGATGATTTAACTTACTGATAATGGTGTATCTTTATTTAATATAACTTGTAGTAAATGAGGTGGTAGAATTGGTGGACCAGCAACTTTTTCCCAAGGTTTTTGTGTTGGTATTTCTTGACTATATTCTGTTTGTGCACTACTTATAATACCCTCACTATCTTTAGCAAGTGCTTGAAATACTTCAAAATCTGATTTTTTAACAGATACCATATTATTTTTTGCACCAAGTCCATTATCAACAATATTCTATTAATTAAAGAAAAAAAAAAACATAAATTAATAAATTATTAATGTTGTTTTATGTTTTTTAAATAATAAATTTTTATTTACCAAACCAGGATCATGTCTCCATTCTCCATCAACATAAAATTTATATTGATGTTCACCTTCTGGTAAATCAATAATTGTTACAAAATCACCATGACTTTTAACCATTGGTAATGTTTTCCATCCAGAAAATGTTCCACTTATATAAACTTGTTTACCACCACCTTCCCATTTAAATACAGTTGGTAAAACTTTACTATCTGGTACTTTTGTACCTTCAGAAACTGTATTTGATCTTGGTCTTTGTCCAGTAAATTCACCATCCTAAATATTATAAACAATTCAATTTTTATTATAATAAATATATAATTAATAAAAAATACCTTTGAAAAATATGATTCATCTTCATCTTGTGATGATTGAAAAACAAGTTTTGGTGTTGGTTTTTTAGCAAATGTAAATGCATGTCCATCTTTACCAGGAGATGGTGGATGATTTTGTTCTTTACTATTACGATGTGGTTCTTTAACAACTTGACTTGTATGATGAATTACTGGTTGATTACTTCCTGCATTTCCCATTATTTATAATTTCTTTGATGAAATAAAAATAAAATATTTTATTATTTGACAATGTAATAACAATATACCTACTTGAATAATGACAGTAATAAATTTTATTTTAATTTTATTTAATATACTTATGATTGTTTGTTGATGACGTTTGTTTACAATAATATTATAGAGAATTTATAATAAATCTAACTAATCAATTTAATATTGATTAAAAAAAAATTAATAAAATTAATAATTTTAACTTTTTTACAATTTTATTTGTTGTTAAGTTATTTTTAGTTAATACTTATATACACTTATATACATATATATATTTCTATTTTTTTTATTTTCTTTATGTATGTTGATTTAAGCAAGGTCTCAGCTGATTGTGTGATCTACGACGTCATAAGTTAGTGAAAGAGAAAAAAAAAAGTGAAAAAGTAGATAAATAAATAAATATATAAACAAATAATATTAAATATTGCGATTAGATCAAAATATAAATATATACCTTGATAATAATTTAACAAATCATAACTGTTTAGGTAAATTTAATTATTTATTCATTTGTTTAATTATTAATAATTTTTTTTTTTTTTTTTTTTTTTCTCAAAGGTTTTTTTTTTTATTTACACTTGATAACTAATTAATATTAAACATTACCACTAGATGGAGCAGCAGTGTTTTTCTTTATTTGAAAATTTCGCGCGTTTTATTTGATTTGAATATTTGCCAGTGTTTTGCAATATTTTTATCAGTATTTAAAATATTATATAGTTTATTATCTAATTAATAATTAAGTTGTATTTTTTTTACAATTTTTAATATAATAATTAATATATTTATTTAATTTTTATGTTACAGTATTTTACCTGCTGATGATGAAACAACTGAAAGAGAGAATCATTGAGATACCTGCGTGGGATAATGTGATGAACATCCGCTAAAAAGGTAGGCTTTTATTTAAAATATAAAATATATTGATTAAATGTTTAAAAAGTTAGACAAATATGTCCTTGTTGGTTGAAAAAATTGATAATAATATTCTTTGAAACTCAATGATATAGTATCAAATATATTTTTCTTATATATTTTGTAAAACTAAACACGTGAAAACGAGACAAGATTCAAGTAAAGCTCTTGTCTCCAGCACTGATATTTTTAGTGACTATTATATCTTACCCTGATTTTTTTTATTTTTTATTTTTTTTTTTGACGTGGTATAAAACAGTTACTTTTATATGTTTACTTGACGATAATTTAATACCCATATACAACAACTTGGATGACACGTATCGTTATCGTTAATCAACTGATTATCATATACATATATTATTATCATCTAGAAACTTCAAGTAGTTTATTATTTTATCCAATAAAATTTCATAAATTATTCACAATTTTGATACATTTCCATATATGTATATATCAATTACTGTTGGAGCTGTATTAAATCACAACAACATTAAATATTTTTATATATTCGCAACACACAAGTAATAATAAACAATCATTTTAATTATTATAAAAAATAAAAAAAAAAAAGTAGGAAATTTTCAATAAATAAATAATTATAATTTTTATTTCAATAAATTTTTATTTTATCATTGTATATTTTTATAATAATTTTTAGCATGTAAAAAATACAGTGTTTTATTTTTTTTTAAATTGAATTTAATTTTATAATAATATTATTAAAAAAAAAAAAAAAAAAAAAAAAAAACACTAATGTAGGCCTTGTATAGTTTAATTTTTAAAAATTAAATAAATAGGCTTTGATGATAAATTTTAAATAGATATATTTAAACATTTGGTTTTTGAAAATATGCTATCATTAAACCATATCGGTCAAGGAAACTATATCCATTTGTAACATTTCTATTTTCAAACAATATCATTTTTTCCATTATTGCTTTTGTTAATTCTGTTTTGTAATCTTCTTTTAAATCATCTGGTATTCGATTTAAAAATGGATCAACTGCAACAATATGTTCTAAAAAAAGATTTACATAAAATTTATTTATATATTATTATTGCATGGAAAAAAACAAGTTTTTTTATTTTTTTCATTTATGAATTTATTATTTATTATTTAAATATATATATATATGTATTTACTTTTTAAAACTTCTGGTTTTTCATATATAAATGTTTTTTCTCTATTACTACAATGTAATACATGAAAACCAACTTCTTCTAATATTTTTTTCATACTTGCTCTTGGATTTGGACAACTATTATAAGCTGGAATATATTTATTAACATCTTGCATATAAATTTTATATTTTTGTATTTGATGAAGTTTTTTATATGCATCAAAACCACTATTATATGATAAAAATATTATTAAACCTTTACCACCAGGTCTTAATAATTCATATATATTTTTAGCAACTTGTCTGTAATTATTATAAATTTTTTTTTTTTTTTTTCAAATTTAAATAATGTATATATATATATATATAATTAAAAATATACCTCATATTTTGACACCAATGTAGACAATAAAATGATATACAATTATTATATTTTTCAATTTGATTTTCTGGTAAATTAGATGTTTCAATATCTAATTCTAAAAATTTTAATCTATCTTCATCTTGATATTTAATTTTTGCATAATTTATCATTGATTTTGATATATCAGCACCTTTTTTTTTTATTTAAAAAAAATATAATTAATAATTAATATAAATTTTTTAATTATTTATAATATTAAATTACCAGTCATTGATGCATCTTTTGGTAATTTTGGTAATATTATATTTTTAGTAACATTACCAGGTCCACAACCAATATCAATACATTCACCATGCATTGTTAATAATTCATCAGTAAATTCTTCAATTACTTCAAATGCATCTCTACTTTGTAGATCACTTGCATTTTCATATAATTCACACTCAATCATGACTAAAAATAAAGATTTTAAAAAAAAAAAAAATTTTTTTGTAAAATTATTTTTACTTAAAAATATTGTTGTAATTTTATAATTTGATTTTTTTTTTTTTTTAAATTAATTTAATACTTGATTAACTTACCTAGATTTCAAATATTATATATATATATATATTTTTTTTTAAAAATATACAAATTCAAATAAATGAAAGACTGAAAAAGTTATACTATGAGCATCTGTATTTATATGTTGTCAAGTGCCACCTCTATTCTTCCATTTCTTTTATATATTTTTTTATATTAGATAAAATATTATGTCCCCTCTAAAAAATAAATAAAAAATAGAATAAATTTAGATATTCTATTCGTTATTTTATTAAATACAATTCTTAAGAAATAAATTTTGGGCTAGGTCATGGCCTATGAGGGCTTATCTGAGGGTCACTGCCCTCATAATAATAAAAAAAAAATAAATAAATAAAATAAATAAAATCTTACGATGACGAACATTATATCATCAAATACTGACATAACATTTAAACTTGTTTTTATCTATATATATATATATGTTTTTTTTTTTTTATAAATATGATAAAAAAAATATTGAAAAACTTGAAAATATTTTTTCTCAATGGATATATATAGTTATGTAATATATTTTTTTTTTTAGAATTTTATTTTATTTTTTTTTGTTACATAAATGTATAATGAGATTTTAAATAATTTTATTAATATTTAAATGAATTTATTATATTAAAATAACAAATAATTTGTAGTTATTTATTAATTAATTTGAAAAAAAAATAATTTATTATTTTCAAGTTTTTTTTTATTTTTAAAAATAAATAATTTTATTAGTTTAACAGTTGATTATTGATTCATTTATTATTTTAATTTATTATTAATTAAATTTAGATAATATTGTAAATTTAATATATATTTTATTATAAATATAAATATTGATAATTTTTATTGAAAATAAAAATGAGGTAATATTTTTTTTTGTTGAGTTAATGAAAGTTATTGAAATTATTACGTGATAATTTTCAATTAAATTTATATATTAAATTTAAATAAAAATATTTAGAAATAAACAAATAATTGATTACTTATATTATATACTAAGCCAAGTTTTAGTATATCTCTTATCTCGTCTCACCATGTATTTACTTTCTGGACATTTGGTTTATTTAAATATGCAGTGGCACACTCTATGTACATACTTACATTTCACATCTTTTTTTTTATTAAAAAATTTAAATTTATAATCATGTAAAAAAAAAATCAAATAAAAAATTATAATTTTAATAATTAATCTCAAGTAAAAATTCAACGAAATATAATTAATTTATTTAAAAATAAAAATAAAATAATTTTAAAACTTTAAAAGATATATTTTTAAAATTTTTAAAAATTTTTTTTTTATTTGAGGTCTAAATTTTCGGGTAAAATTCACTTGTTGATGATAATATTGTGACAGAAAGAATCGTTAAGTCGATTGCCCGATGTTTATTCGACTCATTGAGCGTAAATAAATGAAGGTAAATATAAATTTAAAAATAGAAAAAATAAATAAATAAAATATATAAAAATTAATATAGATAGAACAAAGCTGAATTTAACTAAAATTTAGTCGTTTGAAATTTTTTTTTATTCACAATCAATGGTATAGATTATGATTTTTTAAATTTTATTATTTAAAATTTTATCTCACTGTGTTTATCTGAATAGAAGATATCGATCATTACGGAAATGATTTTTTGAATAATTTAAATTTATAATTTAAAAAAAAATATATTATATACAATTCTTGTATAAAAAATATTATTTTTAAAATTTTTTTTAAATTTAAATTATTCAAAAAATCATTTCCGTAATGATCGATATCTTTTATTCAGATAAATACAGTGAAATAAAATTTTAAATAAAAAAATAAAATCATAATCTATACCATTAAATAATAAAATATTTAAATAAATTTTCTTGTTATCTTTATGTATATAACATTACAACTTGTGATTGTGAAAAAAAAAAATTTCAAACTACCAAATTTTAGTTAAATTTAGCTTTGTTCTATCTATATTAATTTTTATATATTTTATTTATTTATTTGTATTTAAAAATAACTTAAAAAAAACTATTTTAAATTTTTTTTAAATTATAAAATTATTTTTAAATACAAAAAAAAAATTAATGATAAAAAAGTAATTAAAAAATTTATAAAAATAAAAATTAATTTCTTTTATATTTTTGTATATTTTAATAACGCAATATTAAAATTAATTATTTATAAAAAAATATAAAATTAAAATTAAATAAAAATATGAGATTAATGTTAAAAAATATATCAGAGACTAAACGACCAAGTTTAAGAAGGTTTTTGAGGGATAGGGGTAGAAAAAAATAGATAAGAAAGTTAACAGAGAAAAGTTGAGAGTATTGCAAGAGTAGAAATTGAGGGGTACATATAAAAAAAAAAATAAAAAAAATAAATAAATAAAAAAAAAGGGATGAAAATAAAATGATGCAAGTAAAAATAAAGAGGGAAAATTGACGACATGATTGTCTGCTTTATTTCTCCTCTTTTAACCCTTCTATGTATTTTTTAATCAACATCAATATATTTGTATTTTTTATCTTTAATTTTTGCTGTTATAAACAAAATTGATGTTGCTCTTGTTTTACTGTCACATCTTAAAGATATACATAACTTGGCTATGACGTTGGTGACCTGTTTGATCTATTCTTATTTTTAATTCTTTTTTTTTTTATTATTATTATTATTTATATATAGCTGGAAAATATATACACATGCGTTTAAAAAAAATAATATCATGTAATTTTTTTTTTAAATAATAAATATATTTATTTTATTTTTATTTCTCTAAATTTTTAAAAATAGTTGAAATAATATTTTAAAATAAATAAATTTTTTAATTATTTTATTTTTTATAAAATCTTTATATAAAATCGTTTGAAATATATGTCATTTAAAATGAATTGGTTTTGGTAGATTTTAAAAATAAGGGATGAAAAAAAATAAAAAATGATAAAAAAAAAACCGTCAGTTGGTGCAATGCAGAGTGGAATAAAGAGTAGTTTGCTGGTAAGGTAAAATATGAAAAATAGAAAAAAAACTAAAAAAAAAAATATAAAAAATATAAAAAAAAGGAGAAAATATTAAAGGTGGATGGAAAAGCTCTTGGGGTGTGCTTCTGGATGTCGCGGACGTTGGTTGGTGGTGGCACATCCACCACTGCTCTAGCACAGACTGTTTGGGGGGTTTTTATAAAAGACATCTTAAATGGATCGTTTTCTTTCTTTCTATATATATATATATTTTTTTTTTTTATATTTTTCAAATCAACCAACGTATATATTATTAAAAAAATTCTTTTATATTTTTGATAAAAAAAAAATTTTTTTTTGTTTTTTTTTTAATTCATATTATATCTCAATTAAATTTATACAATATTATTATTAAAAACTATAATATTTAAAATATTATATAAATAAAATTTATTATTAAAAAAAAAATTAATTTAATTTTTTTTTTTTTTTTCAAGTAGTAAAAAATTAATTTAGTCAGACATTTTAAATTAAAAATTATTATTATTTTTTAAAATTTACATTAAGCCATTTTCTCGGATTGTTAAATTATATATAAAAAAAAAAAATCTCTATATATATTAATGTTATAAAACAGGAGGAGAGATATTATTTTAACCAATGATAAACATTGTAGAATATTAACAACCAATCACAGAATTTCCACAATTTCAATGTGACTGAAAATTCAACTCAAACAGGTACAATTGTAGGAGGAGCAGAAATTCCTTTAGCCAAAACTAAACATATAGCATTTATACATAGAAATACAAATCATTAGTTTCACGTATTTGTGTTATTTCATTGGTCTGTGACTGTAACTATGACCAATGGCAAAATAGTATAACTGTAAAATGGAAGGGATAAATAAATAAAAAAATAAAAATAAAAATACAAAAAATAAAATGAGTAAAAGAGGGTTTGAGGGTTTTGGGTAAAATATTTAAGAGAGAAAGAAATTGAGGGATAGAGAGAAAAATCGAAGGAAAAGTGGAGGATAAATTTAGTTGGAAAACCAGAGAGGGATTTTCAAGAGGTAAAATGCAAAATGTATATATATGTGTGAGTACCGCCCAGGATTGTGAGTGAATAAGGAAAGAGGGAATATATAAGTTTTAGTGGGAGGGATTGTGCTTTCGATCCGAGAAAAAGATAGTATTATATTTTAATGTTGTGCAAGTGAAATATACATATATATGTAACATTTATACCACAAGAAGGTAGACATACTTGGCAGCACTTAAACCCTCCTTTTATATATATATATATTTTCCAACACTTACTAATACAACTTTACTAAAAACTATTTTACTACCCCACTGTATATTCTCTTTTATATGTCGCTTCTTTATTTTACTCTAACTTTTTTCTTCTCTCTTATATATTTATATATATATATTTTTTTTATTATTTATCTCACTTTTATCCTCACTCTCTCTCTCTTATGTTTTTCTATTTTTTTTATTTATTTTTTACTGGAGGGAAATTTAGAACCCATTCTCCGGGCACCAACCTCTGCAAGCTCTGAATGGTTTTGTAAAAGTATGAAGCTTTTTTTTTTTTTTTTTTTTTTTTTACATTTTTCTTTTGTTGATTTTTATTTATTTATTTATTTTTTTTTTTTGTGGTATGATTTTTTTTACTTATATAGTTGATCTTGGTTTTTTCTTTAATTTTGTATAAGATATAATGTTTAAAAAGAAAATTTTTTTGTCTAGTATATTTTATTTAATATATAAATGTGTGTTTGAAATAAATTTGTGGAAAATATATTAATTTTAAAATTTTGTTTAATTAAATTTTATTGAAAGTATATTATTATTGTTTATTTGAAAAAATAAAAAAATTTATATAATTTTAATAAATTAATTTTTAAAAATCAGTAGTCAAGTTTTAATTTAGTCAGACATTTAAATTTTATATTTTTTTTTTTTTATGAATTTAATTTGATTATTTAGTCTTTTTTAAATATACTTTTTTTTTTTTAGTATAAAATAAAATAAATTTTTTAAATATAAATTAATTATTTAAATTAAATTTTCAAATAATTTATTAATTAGTTTAAATTATTTTTGAGAAGAAATATATATTTATTTATATTAATTGACACTGTATAATAAAAAAATTAAAAAAATAATAAAATCTGTTGTTTTTTAGCAATATGTATTTATTATTTTTTTAGTTTGTGATGATCAAATATTACCACACTTTGTTGAGAGGGATTAAGCGAAGCTTGTGGTTGATATTTGACTCCCAATATGCGTAACCCAGCAACGCGTTTATATAGGTATATACATAACACCCAGTGTCGTTAAAAATTGGCTAATTGGTTCATCAAAGCCCTTGTCGTTTTATACAACATAAACAATCAAGATTGAAGTATGTCAAAACCAATATTCAAGCTCTTATTCATAAACCATGAAATTCATATTTTTTGTTTTTTTTTTAAATCAAATTTATATGTACATTTTATTTTATTTTTTTGCAATGATTTTTGTTTTTTTTTTTTTTGTTTTAAATCTTATTTTATAAAAAATTTGTAATTATAATGAAAATAAAAAAAAAAAAGATTTTTAAATACTAAATATCAATTATTTTTAAAAATTTACAAAATTTTTTTAACAAGAAATTGATTAATTCAAAGACTAAAAATATTTTACTAAAATAAAAAAAAATAATATATAATATTTAAAAAAATAAAAAAAAATAAAAAAAGGATCACAGCTGAAAGCTTGCAAGTTTTCTCTTGAGACCAAAGAAAAAAGCCATGACACTCTGAACCAAACCCTTTTTATTTTTATTTAAAAAAAAAATAAAAATAAAATTTTTTCACAAAGTGCTTGGTATATATATATATATATGTGTAATACATGTGTCTCGTCCAAAGTATAAAGAAGCAAAAGACCGAATAAAATAAGAATAAAAAAAAAAAAATAAAAAAATGTGTTGAGTACACCAAGAGAACAAGAGTAACTTATAAAGAGACCAATATCATGTTAGAACAGACAAAATAATAACAATTCATTCAAAAATAATTAAAAAAAAAAAAAAATAGTATTTTAAATTTATCTAATAAAAAAAATTATCAATTGTTTTATTAAATTATTTTTTACAAATCAATAAATCATTACAAAAAAAAAAGCTCTTTTAATTTAATTTTTTTATTTGTTAAGAGCTTTTTATAAAAATATATTCTCTTTAAATTTAAGATATAAATATTATTAAAATTTTATTTTTATTTTTATATATTTAACAAATTTTGGGTGGAGCTTTTCTACATTTAAAAATACAAATGTAGAAATACTATCGAGTGCGCGTGGGCCAGAATTGTATATAACCATTTGATATCTAGTTACGACCCCCACGACGTCTGCGTACAAACAGTACGACCTCTTCTATATATTAACCCGGAGAAACGCCCTACAAAGTACCCCTTCTGGTTTTCATATATACCAAAAAAAAAAAAAAAAACCCCCTCAATTTTTTTGTCTGTATTTTTAATCAAAAATAGAATTTAATTCTCAAAAAAAAAAAAATAAATAAAATAACAAAATAAAATATTTTTCATTTTCAATTTTTTTTTTTGTTATTATTTTATTTATTAATATATTTAAAAAAAATTACCATGTTTTTCTGGATAATTTAAAAAATGTATATAAATGTATGTGGTTTTTGTTGGGTTGTTTTGCAAAGAGGTAAAAATATATATATATGAAAATACTGGAGATATATATATAGCTAGGTTGAAGTTGAGAGTGCCCGGGGCTGAATCGACCGGGGTCACTAGCACTTCTCCTACTTTCATTTGACTCAAATATATATATCTATTTTCCCTCACCAATTTCTTAACTTAAATGTATATATTTTACCTAACTTGGATGCTTTTATACTGCCACCTCTGATAATCTTTTTCTATTTTTTTAATTTTATATATATTTTATTTTATTTCTTCCCCTATTTTTTTGTATCTATTTTTTTTAAATTACTGTTTTTGTTTTTTTTTTTTATATAAAATTATTAAATTATCAAATTTGTAAATCAAGATTATATTTTATTTTTTTTATAGTGTCAAGTTGATCGTAGTGATATGATTGTTATTTTATTTATAATTAACATTTTGACAAGTTCAATTGAGTGTGTTGTTAACTGTTTCAATATAAAATAATTTTTATCATTCTCCCTTTTTTACAATTAAAAAAAAAAAGAAAAAAAACAAAGTTAAATATAAATATATAAAATAATAATAAAAAAAGTGTGTGATGATGTTTGTTAAAAGGGTGTAAATATTTTAAAAATAAAAGAAAAAAAATATATAAATTATTTCTATACGTATATGAAAAAAGAAAAAATTTTTTTTACAAAAAAATAATAATAATATATATAAAAGTTTGAGAGTCTCATTCCCATCTCAATCTATATTCGCACGTCTAACACACTCGAAAATGCGTGGGGTTAATGAAACTCTTGAGAGGGTAGGAGAAAAGTAAATATAAAAAAAGGCGTCGGTGCTTTTGTACCAACAAACGTTGACTCTAGAGTCCAACAATTTTCCATCATCTTTTACCGCTTTTTTTTTAAAACTGTCATTACCACGATTGATATACACAAACAAAATGAAAAAATAAATTATTAAAATAAAAATAAAGAAAAAGTAATATATATATTTTTTTTTATATATATATATAATGTGTGAACTTTTATGTTGTCGTAATTCTGACCAGACCAGAATGTGGCTGTATTGCTTTGGTGTCTACTCTTTGGCACTTTGTCTTTTTATCATTTTTTTATTTTTTATATTTTCTCTTTTTATCTTTTTTTTTTTTTTTCTTTTGGTTTGAAGTAAACATAGTCTTGGATGCTTACAGATTTTCTATGTGTTATATAGTATATGTTGGCTTTATTTCTTCATTTTTTTATTTCTTCAGACAAAAAAAAAATTTAGTGGGGTGAAAAAAAAAAAAAAAAAAAAAATATAGTCTTTAGGCTGAACTTTTGAGATGAAGAGTTTATAAAAAATTGTCTAAAAGTATTTTTTGATAAATAATATATTTTATTATGAGTTACAGTATTTCATAATAGATGTCACTACTTGATCCAATAATACAAATATTTGTTAATTTTATTTAAATTTGTCTGACTAAATATTGGTTTCTTCTACTTAAAAAAAAAAAAAAAAATTTCAATAAATTAATTTACTTTGAATTAATCAATTTTATAATTAAAAAATGTTATTATTTAGTGTAAATTTTTAATATTATTATCAAAATAAATATAAATAAATTATTAATAAAAAAAAAATTGATAAATTTTGTATTTTTTTTTATTTTTTCTTTTAAAAATTATAAATTCAAATAAATATATTAAAAAATATAATTTAAAAAAAACATTGTAACTAAACAAATACGGAAATAAATGAGTGTTATGATTCGATTGGACTATACGTTTTTTTTTTTATCCAAAAGAAGCACCCTTCTTTAATATCGCATATATATATATTATTTTTTCTTTGCATATATAAATATACATATTGAGAGAATAAATAAGTAAAAAAAGTAAGGAAAAGAACCGTGTCGATACTATGCAAATATATAGGGATAAAAAAATATAAAAAAAATTACGCTAAAGTGCTAAACGATCGCGGTAAAAATTCGTGTAGAGGGTTCAACACACTACGTGACATGATAGATTTTGTAGGTGAGGGTTGAATAGGGATCGTATAGGATCGAATCTCTCTTATGCCTTATGTTGAGAGGGGGTCTTTGTCCGTTTATATATATAAAATAAAAAAAAAAAAATAAATAAATAAATAAATGTCCCCATAACAAGAGTCAAGAGACAAAAAAAACATGGATTTTCGATGACATGCAAATAAGCCACTTTTGACTCAATATCAGGGCTTATAAAAAATTCGATTTAAACTTCATATATTTGCATCAAATAAAATCATTATATATTAAATTACTATTTTATATATTTTTTGTGTTTGATAATTTAATTTTTTTTTTTTATATATTTATTTTTACATAATTATAATATTTTAATAAGTCAATAAAAAAAAAAAAAAAAATGATTGGAAGTTGATTTTATTATTTAAAGAATTTTTATTATTTTTTTTTTTTTTTTTTTTGATAAATAATTATTAATTAGATTAAATTAATAAATGCAGAATTGAATATGATTGATAAGTATTTTAATAAAAAATAATTTAGTAATGAATTTTTATGAAAAAAAAAAATAAAATGTTTTTTAATTTTTTTTTGACATCTTGGGTATTTTGCGAGTGCAAATTAATCAGATTTAAAATACTTGAGAATAATAAAAAAATAAAATGAATATTGATTACTCATAAAAGAAAAAAAAAAGTGTCGTTTTTTATTTTGAATGAGAATCATATCTTTAAACCACAAGCGAGTGCCTTCAAATGTTAAATCAAACCAAGATCTTGATTTTTTTTTTTTTTTACTCATCTTCATTGATGATGTAAAAACAAAAAAAAAATATATATATAAATTTACATTGCCTTGGAATATAATCTTAGTGAGGGTTGAATAAAAAAGAAAAAAATTAAGACGAGTAGAAGGAGAAAAAAAGTAATGAATAAAAATTATAATTACGTTTCTTTTTTGACAGAGAAAAAAAAAAAAAAAAAATGTTAATCAATCACAAGAAAAGACGTTTTTTTTTTTGACTGATATCTTTTAAGTTTTTTTTTTTTTAAACATAAATAATATTACTTTAAAATCAATCCATTTTTTATTCACACTAATAATTAAAAAAAATAATAATTTATAAAAAATTATATTTTATTATCAAAAAATTTGTAAATTTATTTTTACAATAATTTTTTAAATAAATATATTTTTTTTTTTAACAAATAAAACAAATTATTATTATTGAAATAAATTAGATAAATGTTTACTTGTATATTCTTTGGATCATTAAGATAATTTAATTAAGTTCTTTGAGTTGTTTTTATTTTTAAATTACCTTTTCAACTTTTTTTTTTTTTTCTTAATTTTCTTTATATATTTATTTAACAAATTTTTATATAAAATCTTTTAAATTTTGTCAAACATTTCAATTTATTTTAAAAATATTTCAAATTTATACATTTTTATTTTTTTTAAAACAAAAAATACAAAATTAAAATTCATTTTTTAATAAAAGTAACAAACAAAGTATATTTTCAAGTATATATACTCAAAATGACAATTTACAACTGAAAGAAAT
Organism: Lysiphlebus fabarum; assembly: GCA_011426435.1. NCBI lineage: Eukaryota > Metazoa > Arthropoda > Insecta > Hymenoptera > Braconidae > Lysiphlebus > Lysiphlebus fabarum. The sequence goes on from WSYQ01001132.1 coordinate 376,955, forward strand.
TTAAATTTAAAATTTACATAAATTTTTTTTTTTATTTTTTTCATTGAAAAAAAATCAAGAGTCAAAGAATGACCAGTGAATCATATCTTTGATAGTTATCATAATACAAATATAAATTTAAATGACCACAAAAATATGAATGACAATTAAAAAGTCTCGATGACCAGTATAATCTAAATCTCACCACTTGATTCGAAAGATCCCCTATACGTTTACTTAAGATAAAACATAGGTACCTGTTTTTATATGCAAACTCATACATAACAAAAAAATTAAAAAAAAAAAAATATTTATATAACAACCATCCACTTAGTTTACTTTTCAAAATTTAACAAACAAAAATTGTATTAATTTTTTAATAATAATAATAATAAAAATATTTATATTAATTACAATAATTAATAGTTTTTATTAATTTTTTTATTTTAAATTTTACTAAAAAATTGTTAATTCATGGTGATAATTTTGTAAAACTTTAATCATCTAATTCTTTGTTTTTTTTTTATTTTTTTTCTAATATTTAAATTTTATTAAAGTTGAAATACTTGAATGATTCTTCAAGTTTGTTGTGTTGTTGTTCATGTACTAAAATATATTATCCATGATAATAAAATTACTAGTTGTCTTGTATATTTTTGTATTAAATATTCAGGATGTTTAGAACAATTTCTGAATATCAAAAACAAAGATGATGATGATGATGATGATGAAAGGGTCATGTACTGTATGTAACAACAAGAAATAATATATCATGTTGAATTTAACTTGAGATACAAGTTTATGAAAGAGCCAATAATGGATAATCAATCTATATATATATTTAACAATGTCAAAAACATGAAATAGGATATTTTGAAAATTAAAGTAACAAACTTTATTTTAAATTATAATTAATTTTATTTATATAATAAAAATTAAGATAAAATTTTAACTTTAAATTATTATATGCTCATTTCATCCCTTAAAAATTTACATCAATTAATATATATATATACATTTTTTTTTTATATTTTTGTTTGCTAAATAATTTTTCATCAATTTATTTTCTTTTTTATTTACTTGAATTTATTTTTTTCTTCAACGATCAAGTTAAAATTCAGACAGTCATTTGAATTCAATTAAATTATTTTGGAATGACAATATATATAATAAAAATTTATATATAGTTTTATTTATTTTTATTTATTTTTTTGATCATGTGTATATTTTTTTTTTTCGTGACATTTTTTTTTTTTTTTTAGAGAATTTCAATCACTATACTCACTTGGCTATTCTTATTGGCTTGTAGATATACGAAAAATCACCCTTTCAATTTGAAGACCAGATAAATTTAAAGATAAAAAAAAAAATAAAAATATAAAAGAGAAAAAGTTTGCCACATGCCAAAAGCTTGACATATGAGTGTTTGGTGACTTTACACATTTTTTCGTTGATATATATGAGGATATATCTTGCTCAATTCAAATTCAATGTGGTGGGTGAAAATCGCTATTTTGTATTTCTAAACAAGAATAAAAAAAAATAAATAAATGGAAAAAATGATAATAATTATAAAAAAATAGTAGACGAATAGGGTGCTAAAAATTTTGAAGGGTTAAAAAATTGGGGATTTAACAATAGAATGCAAGTCACTGAGGTAAACTAGTCATTTTTGATTTTGTGGTGATAAACAATATATATTATTTAAAATGAAAAAAAATTTTTTAAATATATATATATATCAAAATAATAAAAATATTTTAAACAATAAAATTCTTTGATATCATTGATATAAATTTTATCATAATTTAAAAAAAAAAAAATATTTTCATCAAGTATAAATTATATTTATTTATCTTAAAATTTTATTTTGACATTAACAATAAAATTGAAAGATTGTAATATTAAATATATATAAATAAAAAACATTTTGAAAAAATATCCCGTGGGATGTTTAAGAAGTTGAAATGTTGGTGAAGGATAGCCCAAGGGTCAATGGGCTATCTTACAGTTGCTCATCCATTGGTATATAAATATATAAACTTTGTTCATACAGCTATATTTTTAGCTACATGGACTTGCAAGTATTGTCTTCGTGATGTTAATATTGTGGTTATATAGTTATTCTTATCGAAGAAAATAGATCGTACCCCAGAGACTTGATCGTTCGTCACGCAAAAATTCTCAACCTCTAGGCACTTAATATTTATTTATTTATTTATATATATATATTTTTTTTTCTATTGATTTCAATTGCTAGTTTTCTTAAAAAATATACAAAAATTCACTGTAAATTATTTTACCCCAAGTCTATAACTATGATTATAAAAAATTAATATCTTGTTAAACATAAATTTAAAAATTATATAATAATTCAATGCAATAACAACATAATTACAATTTAATTAATAATTATTTTCATGTATTTTAATTAATTTTTTTAATTAAACAAATTTTAAATCTCAAAAGTCAATATTTATAATTTTTATTAAAAAAAAAATAAATAAATAAATAAAATATTGATAAAACAAAATAAATAAATAAATATATTTTTTTTTTTTTTTTGTATAAATATTGATTGGAAATTTTATATTTTATATTATTATTATTATTATTATAATAATATACATGATATACACATATATCGATAGATTCAACATGAAATTGTGCCAACAAAATCCCGTTCGTTCAGTGGTTCCAATATGTGGCTAATTTGCACAACAAATAAAGCTTATACTCTGGATTTGCATGTGTTTGAACTGTGGTGTAATTGGGGTGGTACAGTATGGACGTTGTGTCCAGTATATATATGATATATATATAATCATTCCACTGTTGAATTTTCACTTTAAATTATCTCTGTCATTGTTTTTATACAATATATCTTTCTCTTTTACTCTTACTGTATATATATATTATTGTCACATTTACTTACTCCTTTATCAAACGTGTAAATTTTGTCTATATTGTGCTTCATGGATTTTGCAATATTGCTTTTGAACGATGATGATGATGATGATGATGAAGTACTGGTCTAGTCGATTGTCACATCACATATACATATAACAAATACCTTGGTGTCTTGTATATATCCAATAAAATCATGACAAACATTGAATACATTAACAAATAAAAATTTATATAAAAATATATATACTTATTTAATGTAATGTTATATAAATTTTAATAATATAATTTAAAGTTTATATTTTGTTTTATAATATAAAAGATTGTAATAAATAAATATATAAATGAAACATTGGTGCCCAGCAAGTAGTCAAAGTGATATTGAGAGTTTAAAATAATAAGGGAGAAATATTTACAAAAAGATGTAAGACTGAGGTAAAATAAAACCCTTATAACACCAACTCTTGAACAAAACAATTACATTTTAATTAATATTTCCTAAGAGACTGAAAAGCTCTTCGTCGAATTTATGATCGTTTTATCCATTATTAAGGGTAGCTCTTTCGTTTGGCGATTCTTACTCCTTCCAATATTTTAAACGACCAAAGGGTTGAATATCGAAAGGTGGTTAAAAACATAGACAAATGTATAATATTTCTCACCCATATTTTGATATTATATATAGGTATATATTAAACCCATTATATATCGGACTTTATGATTATACATATATACAAACTATTTTTTTGTAAATTTATGTCTATTATTTTACTTTTAATATAAAATATTAACAGTATTATTAGTGATAAAATATAATATTAATTATTGTAAATTTAATTACCATTTATAAATGTCATCACAATAAATGATACTATTTTAGAGCATAAAGAATATTTATCTTTTTCTTTATCAACAAAAATTGGAGGTACTCGGTAGTAATAAAAAAAGCCTTTTATTTCTCCAATAGCTATTGGAATAATATTATTAAAATAAAATTAAAAAATACAAATATATAAATATATTTTATAATATTTTAATTATATTTTGTCTTAAAGCTAATAAGTTTAAAATTTTTAAGCCAAAGTATATTGTAAGTTTCAAGTAAGATCTAGGAACCAGGAGAGTCTTATATCGATGAAACGTTGTATAAATTTGAGGTCAAGTTTTACGAAGAGATATTTTGATAAAATAAGAAAATTATGAGAAAAAGGGACAATACCTAAGCCCAAAGGGCATCTTCGTGGTCAAAGATTCCTTGTAGTCCTTTAACATGAATGAAACTTTGAAATCCGGAAGTCGAGAATGTCTTTGAGTTCATGTTGTTGGTATTCAACATAACATGGGGTAGCTTAAAGAAAAAGGATCATAGACATTATATATATATAATATATACATCAATGTATATGTGTCTTACGAGAAACTAAAGCTTCACCAAGAATCATGTTGCCCAGAAGCTAAGGAATTAACTCTTAAATTTATAAAAAATTTACACATAATTACAAGTATGTTCTCATGTATTTATGGTATGTTGGGTCATGCTTAATAAATTTCAAAAATTCTTTATCAAATAATTACTTGATTTTGATATTTTTTTATTTTTAATTTTATATTATTATTATTTCTTTTTTTTTTTTTTTTTTTTTCTATCATTTATATTCTATTATAAAAAAAAAAGGGTTAAAGTAATAATCTTCAATTATTAATAATAGTTTTTTCAAAAGGGGAAAAAAATTATTATTGATATTTTATACACGAAAATATATTATTAATTATTAGAAATTTTTTTTTTTTTAATATCAAAAAAATTCAATGACAAATGTCAAAGTTTTTTTTTTTTATGATAAATGATTTGATATAATTGAAATTTAGTTGAAAAAAAAAAAATACTAAGTTATTTGTTTTATTATTTATTAAAATGATTCAAGTGGTTGATCATATTGAGGTTCTGATGACACCACAATTGTCAATTGTTAATATTAACTTTACTTTTTTCATCAATGATTTATTGATTTTTTGATAAATTTTTTTTTTTTTATCTTAAACATTATTAATTATTAATTTATAATTATTATTTATTTATTATCAAAATTAATTTGTAAAAAAAAAAAAACAAAAGGAAACAAACATTTTTTGTTTGAATTTTTTTGTTACTTGGTAGTTGCGACATGATATGATGATAGTGGCCCTTTAAAATGGTCAAAATATGTTTTAAATTTATGGATAAAATCTATTACTAAAACTATTAAGTACATATACAATATATATGCAATAAAATACGATGGATATTATGATCAGACAACAACAACGATGACGACGACAACAACAACAACAACAACAACGAATTCCAAATGAATTTATTCATATTGAAATGGGTTTTAAATGAGAGAGAAATAAGGTAGAAAAGAAGAAGTTGGATATATGTCCCAGCAGTATAAATGCAAAATTGGCAATACATACAAAATATCCATGGGTTCAAGTAAAAAGGGGTGAATATATTAGCTCTGGAATTAACCTCTTTGAACTTTTGCTCTGCAATGGAATAATTGTTGAATGCAATGAAAAATATGCTATATATATTTAAAAATGATAAAAATCTTTATATCTATATTATTATTATTGTAATTTACATGTAAATAATATATATATTTTTTTTTAATTATAAAATAAATTTATCAAAGAAATAATTTATTAAAATCAATATATATTTAATTGTATATTTAAAATTTTTTTACACAAGCAAGTGTTTATAGTTTAATGAATAATGACTAATGAATGATGTATCATTTTTATATTTTTTTTTGAGACGACAGTACAAAGTGTCAAGTGTTTAAAAGCCTGAGGCATTTATACAGGGTAAAAAATCTTGTGAATAAAAGAAAAAATATATATATCAGTTGAGAATATGATAACACAGCAGGGTTGAAGATTAAAATAAAAAAAAATAAAAAAAAATTTAAAAGATAAAAATGAATGAGTGATCCCCTTGTACACATTGTGGTATACAATTATACACATTATATACTTTTTTTATTTTTTTATTTTTTCATCTTGGAGTTTTTTTTTTGCATCTGTGTGGCATTGAGTTTACCCCAGGTGCAATATGCACAAGCATGCATCATCAGACATATTCAAAGTGTTAGTATTATCATTGAATTTATTCTTAAACATGAAGCAAACAATAAAATATTATTTAAATTTTTTTTAATTAAATTCGTTAAAAAAAAATTATTAATGTTAATAATATTTTGATTAAAATTAAAATTTAATAATTAATAATTAAAAAATAAAAATTCATTAAATGTTTTTATTGTTTAATTTAAAATAATCACAATGAAATTTTATTTATTTTTTAAATCTCAGTTTATCTGTAGTTTTGTTGATTTTAAATATTTTTTTTTTTCTATTTTATTTATAAATTTATGATGTATATATATTGTTGAATATATATAGTCTTTTCAAAAAGATCGATCAATCCAAGTTGGATTTATTCTTCATATCGACATACGGTGCGAGTTGGATTTATTTTTTTTTAATACTTTTAAGGTATTTTTAACTTTATACGTTATATTTTTGTATAGACGTCAACAAAATGTGATTGATTTTTCTATCATCCCCTAGTTATATGAAAACTACATATGTTTTTATGTTTGATTTTTTTAAATATTTCATATTTTTTTTATATTTTTTTATGTTAGTTTTATTTTTGAATATTTTGTACTCAAAGTTGACAAAATAAAAATTAAAAAATTGTTTTATCCTTGAGGCAATTTTGATGCTGTAATTTTTTTTTTTTTTTTTTTTTATACCAATTACTAAAATTCATCTAATATATACGATTTTATTAATGATTTATCATTACAAGTTATAAATCTTTTGATGAATTTTAAGTAGTTAAATAATTGTTGGAATTTTTTTATTTTTATTTTTAATAATGATTGACACGATATTTTTTAAAAAATTAAGTACTAAATTTAAATTTATTTCATATATATTTATCAGTTTAATTCAAATTTTTACAATATAAAAAAAATTTTTTTTTTAATAATATTATTTTAAAATTAAATAATAATTTAGATTAAATATAAAATTATCATAATTATATAATTATAAAAAAAAATTTAAACTATATATATTGTTTAAAATAAAATAAAAATATTTAATAATAAAATAATAATAATGAAGTAATGATAGTCAGAGTTGAAAATATAGCTAAACAAAAATATATTTGATTTATGGCTTTTTTTGTTTTCAACATAAAAGTACAAAATAGTTTTTGGGATGATGATCATACTGAGATAATAGACACGATTAAGAATTTGTAAAATAAAAAACCTTAAAAAATATTAAAAACCCTTAGGCAATAATAAAAAAATTTAAAAAAAAATTTTTTTTTTTATATTATCTGAATGAAAATTACAAATTAATTATATCTATTGTTATATTTATTTTATATATATATTTATTTCTATTTTATTATAAAATAAAATTTTCAATGATAAAATAAATAATATAAAAATCCTTGATCTCAATAAAATATTATAAAATAAATTATTGCGTCCAATTTAAATAAATCCAATTAAATTTAAAAAAAAATTAATAAATCTATGCCAATTTATTGACAGCCATTTTTAATTTATTATAAATAACTTTCTGATGATTTTTATTTGTTTTTATTATTTTTTTAAACTTTAGTTTTTTAAATATCTTTATTTATTTTTTATGTTTTTGTTTCAATTTTAGCATCATGATTTTTCTCAATTTTTTATTTCCATAAAATATAATATCTTATTTTATTTTAAAATTTTTTTATTTTTTTTTTTACTCAGTTATTTTATTCTCCAGTAGTCTTTAAAGACCTAAGGCTTATTCTGAGTCTCTTGGCACGTCCATATACATGTCCATCGGTAATTTCATAACATTTATTTTACCCTTTCTCATGTACATGTCGGCATAAGTATAAAGTTCAAACACAGGCAGCATTTCAGAATATTTTAAAATATGTTATATTCAGCAATAAGAAAGTAGCTTCTGTCTTTTTTTAACAATTTTTATTATTAAATTTATTATTTAAAAAAAATTGTTATTTTTTTTATTTAAATTTAAATAATATTAAAAATAATAATCAAATTTTATAAATTTAATATTTAATTTTTGTTTTTTTTTATATATAAAAATTTATTTCAAATATTTATAGAAATAAAAATTAAATAATATTATTTGCTAGTATAAATTGTATGAAATAATAAAGCTCAAATGAAATTATAAAGTTGAGATTGATTAGGTCAAAATTTAATTATCTAAAAAGGTATCAAACCGTTAAACAGTCTCTACGCTAATCAAAATTTGAACGTTATTAACAGTAGAAAATTAAATTGATGTGACTTTAGGGGTTCTTTAAATATTTTTTATATATATATATTTAATTTTATAATTTATATATCATATATACATAATAATAATAATATTTTTATTTATAAAATTTAATTTATTACTAATAAATATTTTATTTAAAAATTTAAAAAATATATTAAAAATATATATAAGTTAGTTGACTTGTTGACTGACTTATGTTGGTGTTGAAAAGAAATTAAGGTAGTATTATTATATAGAAAAAGCACAATATTAAAACGGAAACGATTGAATGCCGGAAGGTGTCCAGCTACAAGAAAAAGCTTTCCGATATGGTGCTGTGAGGCAAAATAAAAAACAAAAGTTACTTTTACTATATATGTTAATAAAATATATAAAAAAATAAAAAATTTTTTTTTTTTTATATATTTAACAACGTTAATTTAAAGCACGTTTTGTAATGTACTAATGAGAAGTTGACACGCAAAAATATATGCTTTTTATATTCAACATCAATTGAGACTAAAATAATTTAAATATTTTTTTATTATTGTTATTTAAATTTTTTATTTTTTATTTGCATTTGATATATACGTTAAAATTTGGATAATATTTTATAATTAAATTTAATATTTTCAAGTTAAAAAATAATTATTAAATTTATAATAATTTTTGTTTAATTTATTTATAATTTTTTTTTATATATATATTTTTTTTTTAAAGGTTTATTTAAATATTAAGTTGATATTATTATATTGAATATATAAAGGAAAGATTAAGTTTATTTTATAATATATTAATTGATAATTGTTTGTATGATATCAGGTGTATATATAATACTCTGTATTATTCTTGTGGTTTATATTATGAATTCACACATAATATATCATCACAATAATAACAATGAATATATTTTATATATTTTATAGATAAATTATATATTAAAATTGAATAGATATTTCAATGCCCAACAAATATATACTCATCTCTGATAAATCTATATATAATTCAATGAGATTTCATTGTCTCGAGTAATTAATATTGATTATGTATTTTAGAGATTTAATTGTGCTTTTCTAGTAAACATTAATATTTGTTGATTTATTTTTTATTTTTTTTATATTATTTTATGTCAAAACATAAATACATTAACTATTTTATATGTTTAGTAAAATAAAAAAAATCTTAATTTTTAAATAGGTAATTTAAAATTTATAAAAAAATATTAATATTATTTTAATTGACTTTTAATTACATGATATATTTGTGGTTTAAATTCATATATATATATATGAAGATAATATTTGGACATATGATCGATTGTATTAGGATTGAAAATGGCATATAATATTTGATGATGACATCGTCATCGTTGGTGTTATTATTATCGTAAAATATATTGCCCTTGGCGTATAGTTTCAGGTATATCCTTTTCAATTGATATTAAACCTTATCGATCCCTCACCATCCACATCTATTTTCATCATGAAATCAAACAACTAAATTGAAGTGATTAAATAGTTAAATATATATTTATAATTTAATTATTATAAAATATACATTTAAATATTTAATCAAAAAATTTTTTAATTATATTTATTTTAATTATATTTATAATTGTATTTTTTTAATGTTTATTTTTATTTTAAAAATATAAAATATAATTTTTGAATTCATTTTTTCAAAAAAATATACCTATATTTACTAAAATGATTTAACCTTGGAAAATAAAATTTATTGGCAATCTGATGATCGATTTTAAAATTCTTTATAAGAAAAAAAAAAAAAACTAATGTGAAATTTATTTTTAAAAAAATGAGATCGAAAAACTGGCCCGACGGGGTTTGTTTTTTTTTTTTTTTTTTATATTTTTTTTGTTTAATATTATTATTATTTTTTTTTTACAAATAGATAGTAAACTGATGCTGTAAGTTAATTCAACTGAAAAATTGACTATTGAATTACGTCTATAGAATGATGATCGTAAAGATCTGTCATCATTGCAAAATCATGATCGAAAAATTTTAAATTACTTAAACATATTTATGTTTTTTCAGTTGTCTTGAAATATTTTTTTCGCTCTGTTTATTTCTAGTCTGTTTATTATACAATTTAAATATAAAATAATAATTCAAAATATACATGTAAAAAAGATTATAATATTTATTTTTTCTATGAAATTTCGACAATCGAAATAATTTGACAATCGAAAATTTGACATTTTTTTAAAAAAAATATTTAATATAATAATTACTAGTTAAAAAAATAATTGAATAATATTTACTGAATGTATATATTATATTTATATATATTGTTATTAAAATTATAAAAAAAATAATAATAATTTTTGTTTTTTTATTTATACCAATAATTATCTGAATTACGGAAATCAAAAAATAAGTGGAACTAATAGACTGACGTTGCCAATCCCAGAACGATTATCTTTTAAAAATAATAATAATTTTTTTTTTGGAATAAACTTACATATGATAAAAGGTACATATATTTTGAATTTTTTATATAAAATTTTACGTCACGAAACGCGTTTATTTGATTAGCCTCCGGCGACGTTTTACGGATCATCCTCAGATTTAAAAGTCCAGTTCAATTCAGACCGATTAGCTTACAAATCGTGTCCTAATTCATGTTTCTTAATTTTTTTACCCCATAAAATTTTATATTATCCAGACATTTTTAAAACACCCACACAAGTATATTAAAATATATACAAAATAACAATATAAATTTATAATAATATTTTTTTTTTTTCAAAATCCTATAACAGTCTGCATATCAATTTTTTTTTTTTTATTATTCGATCAAATTTAATTTTTTTATTTCTTATGAATTGGTCACATGATCCTACCCGGATGACATCGAGGACGTCTTTGTTTGATTTTTAAAATTTTTATTATTATAAAATTCATCTGCATGAACCCGCATCCATATGATCTTGATCAAAATCGAAGGGATATAAATAATATTTTATTTTTCTTCTTTGTTCATAAAAAAAAAATATATATATATTATTACGAATAAATTAATAATTATTTATTTATAATTTTTTATAATTATTTAAGCAAACAAATTTTTATAAAAAATTAAAAATTAAATAATTAAAATAAATTAATTGATATAAAAATACTAATTTTTGTTGAGATTAAATTGTAAATTTATTTTTATATTTTTACATTGATTGTATATATTTTTTTTTCTTTTTTTACATGCATCGTGAACTTAATTAATGCTATTAATTAATTCAAATTTTAAGTATATATACATGTATGATTTTATGTTTATATAAATGAATAGAATATTTACATCAAAGTATTATATGAGTGTGTAGAAAGCTAGATGAAACAACTATGTAAGATAAGCTTTAATCCATAACATAAATCATTTTTTTTTTTTTAATTTTATTTTTTGATCTAAATAAGAATAAAAGAAGGTGCATGTATTTTTGTTGTAGTACTTTTATATGTACATGAATAAGAACACATTTGCATGATGAACGTACAGGTATATACAAGTTGTTTATACATATAAAATAAATGATATCAAAGTGTATGTATATATAATGCAAAATATATATCATGTATGTTGAGATTTACATGTATATTATGACATGTATGCATGTTATGTTATCACATTTATATAAAACATTATTTAATTTTAATCAAAAAGTCATTTTTTCCAACGTCATTTCATAATTATTTTTGTTGTTTTTTTTTTTTTTTTTGTTTCAATGAATATTGTAAATTACTTGTCAAGTTTTTTTTTTTATTATTGTTTATTATTAATAAATAATAGTGTATATATATTAATTACATAGGTGAGATATTTTTAAATGTTTTTTTTTTTTAAAATAACAAATTAGCTTGAATGAAAATATAAAAAATATCTGAATTTTCTGATACTGCTGAATCATGTGGTAAATTTAAAAATAAATATAAAAAAATAAGGGTTGAGATGTTTTGAAAAATAAATATAACTCTATTAAAAAATATATATATATATATTATTTGTTGAAATAAAAAATAAATTATTAATTTTATTTATAAAAAAAACAATTACTTTTTGTTGAATTTTTTTAGCTTTATTTTTTGAATGACAATAATAGAATTTTATCAAATTTAAATTAAATTAATTAAATTTTTTTTTACGAGTATATTATATATAATTTAATTGTATTTTTAAATTAATTTTTTTATTATAAATTTACTCATTAATTATATGAAAAATATTAAATACAAATACGAGTCTTAATTATTATTATTTAATTTTTTTTCATTAAAAAACTTTGATATATTATGATTTTTTTTTTAAATCAATTAATTTTTAATATATATATATATATATTTCTTATTTATTTCTTGTTTGCATTGAGTTGTGTCTATTTATAATAATTTTTTTTGGATAATCAAATTGGATGCTACAGGTATATGGACATCCTGGCGTGACTCGACAATTGATTGGGTATAGAATTAGAGCAGCGGCTCAACACAAAAGCACCTCATTTCAAAAAAAAAAAAAAAGAAAATAATAATAAAAAAATAAAAAAATAAAGGGATGAGCATAACGAAAATGTGAGAGAAAACAATAGACAGTAACAAAATATCAATTAAAATTTGGCTCAGCTCATACTCCCATCTGTGAAAAGCAAAAAAAATAAAAAAAAAATGAAAATAAAGTTATAAATATAATAAAATCTATATAGATGTAGTTTGAAAATCCTAATGAATTTTACTTCTTATACGAGTATATACGAGCTTATCTATATAAAATAAAAAATATATAAAATAAAAAAGCATAAAATTTTTAAATTTATTGATGGGGTAAAATACTAATATCGTTTTTATCCCTTTATTTTCCTTCATCAAATAGATAACGTCATTACAGTATTAATTGAATAGACAGATTATAAAGTAAATAAAAAAAATTTCAAATAAATATACATACATTTGTTTTGAAAAATTATTTATTTATACAAGAATTGATATAATAATTGTTTTTTTTTGATTTTTTGTTACAGATGATGATATGGAACATTCTGTTGATGTCAATATAAAATTTACATCATCAAATGCAATTAAGGGTGAGTTTAGAAATTTTTTTTTTTTTATTATCAATTTTATTTTATTTTTTCAGATAAACAAATTTTTTATTTTTTTGTATTGTTTAAAGTATTAACTGTCAAATTTTCAAGTAATTTTAATTTTTGTTTGGTTAAATTTGTGGTTAATTAATTTTTTTTTTTTTTATAAAAAATTTTGTTATTTATTTTTTAATTTGATTAAACTTTTTTGTATATCATTTCAAGTATATACTGTTAAATTTTTAAGTTATTTGAATTATTTTTTTTTTGGACTTTATATCGATCTAAATTGACATTGATTTAAGCTCAATAAACATAACATTATTGACATCATTTCAATCACAAATTTATCTACATTAAAACAAAATTAAAGACAGTAAATTGACATTAATTTTTACCTCGAATTTACAATAATCAACCAGTATTTTTGAGCGTTATAATCAGAGCTTATATATATATCAACATTTATATAGCAAATGAAAATTTGCCAGACATGTAAAGACGATGATATAAAAGAGGGTGAGTATATATAATATCAACACGTGTATGTATATGTTTGTGCATATACAAAAAAATGATAAAAAAAAGACAAAAAAATATGATCAAGAAATATAAAAAAGGGTGGAGAAGTTGGTAAAAATAAGGGCCAGGTTAAGGTTCTTTTTTTTTCAAATATAAAAAAAAAGCAATATTATTTTAGACGCTAAATTTAAAAAGTTGTAAGAAACCCATACCAATATATATATATATTTTTTTATGCCTACTGATTCTCAGAACTAAGTAGATTTGATTTTCGATACGGACGATCAAGCTGAAATTCAACTGAATACAAATTACTCATATATACATACACTGACATAAAAATATATATAAAAAAAAAAACTAATTTATCCATTTAAATAATAACAATAATAATTATTAATATTTACAAAATAAAAATAAAAAAAAAAAAATTAATTAAAATAATTTCAATTTAAAAAAAAATAATTTTTATATTTAAATAAAATGTTACACAAAAAAATACCAAATAATTATATAAATATATAATCAAAATTAAACTCTAAATTATTTTAATTATAAATTATTTTTTTTATTTTATATAAATATAAATACTTATAAATCGAGACAAAAATATCGTAGGATCTTAAAGGCGTGCCAAAAAAAAAAATACTCACAATATATATAATCGAATGGAATTGATTTGGATTGGTTCAGAATTAAATAATGTAGAAGGGATAAGATGAAAAATTTTTTGCATCAGTATATAAATATATAAATATATAAATATAAATTACATATATTTATTAATTATTTATATATAATCCGATGAAATACATACATATAAATGTAAAATATTTTGAATAAAGTTTTTGCAATATATTTATAACTATATATGCACATATATTCATATATTAATTTTATATACATATATATATATATATTTATAAATATAATTATATTCTTCATATGCAGTTGGTGTTGTATATTTTGTGGTTGTGAATATAAACTCCGCCCAGTAAAATCTAAAGACTCCTCCCTGACCAAAGTTGCAAGCAAAACTCACAGTTGAATTATTGTGGTTGGTCTTTCTGATGACGACTGGCAAATAACCTATACACACGCAAATTTTTATTTTTTTTTATTTTTTAATTTTTATATATTATAAACAAAATGAATATACTTACTTGAATTTATATATGTAAGAAAAAAATATATATAATATGAAAATTATATTTTTATTTGTAAATTATTTTTATTTATTTTTTTTTATAAATAATTTTACCATATTTGCGTGCAACTTTGTGCAAAATAATACACCTTAATAATCCGGTTATTGGAATTTACAATTAATACGTTAATAATTATATTTTGTAAATGTAATTATAGTTAAATTTTTTTGTATGTTATATGCTTAAAAATTATACTGAATATTTACGTATTTCAATTATCAAAATATAATTATATATAAAGATGTCTTTTTATGTTGACATATTCAATGACAGCTGATTAAAATTATTACATAAAAAATATAATGAAATTTTTATAATTTATTTAATGACAGGAGGTTTCAAAAAATAAACAAGAAAAAAAAAAAATTATTTTATATAAATATTGAAATTTAATAAATACAATTTTTTAAATAATGTAAAAATTTAACTCAATTGATATAAATAAAAATATATATAAAAATTTTCGATTATATTGTATGAATATGTCAACTGATTAGAAGTTATAAAAAATAATGACCGGAAAGTTAATCGAATTTGTAAATATACCGTCGCTTTAAATTTTTAAAAAATTTTATTTTATTTTTTTTTATAAAATTATTTATATAAATCAAAAATTTAAAAATAAAATAAAATTTATTTTGTATAAATTTAAATTTTAAATTTATTTTGATAATGAATTATCAAAGTAATTGTATTTTATTTTTTTTTTTATTTTTTTCAATATTATGATTAAGTAGTTGGTTTTGAGATTTGGCATGAGTAAAAACACTTGAGTGATTAAGTAAAATAAGTTGTTTGGACAGTGATTTTAAATCTAGAGGTTAATTCTTCAGTATTTTACTTTATTTTCTTATATACTTGAATCCTTTTTCATCAACCCTTTTATATATTTTACACAGTATTTCTCATCTTATCTTATTTTAACCCTTAAAGTAATTGTAAATCTGTTTTGTCAACGTTGTCTTTTAAAATTCGTCTCATTAATTTATTGAATATAATTATATTAAATTAATTTTTAAATATTAATATTTATTTATTTTTTTAATTTTAAATATATGTAATAATAAAAAAAAAAAATAGTATTTTTATTGAATAATTAAATTAAATTAAAATAAATATAAAATTTATCAGTTTATCCTGGTAAAAATTTATTTATAAAGCCACTGTTATCTTCTTGTTGTTTGTGTTAATATAAAATAAAAGAAAAATAAAAATTACAACCATTTAATAATAAACAAATAAATTTTTATATACACAAGATAATTATCGATTAGTTTTTTTTGTACAAATACCAATAAAAAAATATATAAAATGTTCATTCTTTGATGAAAGATATTTAACTATTAGTCTCTGAATCTCTGAGGGTATATATGTGATAGTAATTCAAAAATGTGAAACTTTAAATATAATTTTTTTTTTATTTTAACCTCTTATAATTTATCTATAATATTTTTATCAATTCATTTTTCTTGAGGCCATCATCAACTACGTGATATTTGTATATACTGTTACAATGTTTCCTCGAGCAAACACCAAAGATAATACTGGCACCTTATATATATAAAAAAAATAATTTTACGTGCAACCGCTTATTATGATGCCTTAACTTGTTGTTTTTCATCAACAAGAAAATAAGAAAAATATAAATAAATAAAATATAAAATATGAAACTCAGTATTTCTCGTGTTATATGATGTTGCGATTTAAACAATAAAAAAATTTAAAAAAAAAAACATTATAATCATCTTTGGATATATTTTTTTGCACGTTTTTAAAAAAAAAAAAATACCCATTTGTTGTATATTTATATATATAAAATATTTAATAGTTTATACCATGAAAATAGACAGTAGGTATAAAAAAAAACTGATAAAATTGTATAGAAAATATTTACAATAAGTTGAGCTTTTATTGTAGTTGATTTGTATTTATATAATTTATTAATGAAAATAGGGGATGTTTTATATGACAGGTATTTTTTTGAGCTATAAATGATGTATCATATTTTTTTTGAAAATATTATTTTATAGTTTTTTAGTGAAGAAAAGCTTTGAAAAAGTAATGATTTTTATTTTAATTTACACGAGACAAAATGAGACTTGAATAAGTCCCATTTTAGTCTTGATAAATTACAGAATATTTCTGGTCTTTTTTTTATAAAAAAAAATAAAATAAAAATATATATAAAAAATACTAATAGAATATTTATAATTTGTAATTCATAATTTTTTGGATATTTTATATATTTATCTTGATTTTTTCATCACTGAATGCAACATGTTTATCATAAATCGTTACAGTTTATTATAATATAATTATGGATCCTGAGTTATATACCAATATCACGATTGGATAGTAAAAAAAAAAAAAAAATTTATATATATTTATATTTAAGATTGAAAAAAGGGGTAAACTCTTAAATGCATTCTCATTCTTGAGTAAATACAACAAGTCACGATGTCCGGGATCATCTTGATTCAAAATGCTGGATATTACTTTGATTATTTTACCATAAAATATATAAATATAATAATAATAAATAGCACTATAAATATTATCCGTGACTAAACTTAAATATTTTAAAAAGACAATATTTTTATCTAAAAAAAAAAAAAACAATTAGCTTCATCTAAAAAAAAAAAAAAGTTAAGATAAATTTAATCAATAAAAATATAACCTGTGATATTTTTTTCTTGAATCATTGAAAATAAATAATAACCAATTAATTTATTGACTCATTAATTTTAAAATATTAAATTTTTTTTTATTAATTAACATATGTAATTTTAATTAAAATTAATTTAAATTTAAAGTTATTTATATTTTTTTTTGTTAAATTTTTTTTGCAACATAAAATGATTTATATAGTTATAGTATTAAAAAAATATCAATATTAATATTTTATAAAAAAAAATAAGTATTGCTATTTACTTGTCACACTATTGGTAAATTCTCTTTGTGACTGGATGAAATGACAATTTCACGGCATTTAGTCGCGACAGGACGTTGTATACACCCGAATGAACAATACAACAAGTAAAATACACATATTCGCACAACTAAAACTAACTGAGAGGATAAAATCATCTCGTGTTTCACTTCCTCATATATATATATACATACACAATTGTATAATATATTGTATAAACCCTTCAACTGTCACACATGATTATTCTCTCACCCCCAAATTGTTGTTCATTGTCTCTGTTTTACCCCTATTCACCCTCTCAAAATACATGCTCAACAATTTTTTTTAATTTTTTTATTATTATTATTTTTTTTTTCACCTTTCAAACCCGCAGTATTCACTCGTATGTTTTAATTTTTTATATTTTTTTTTCACCTCAACATCCTTTTATTTATTTTTTTTATTTTTTACTGTCATCGGAAACAAAAGCGTTATTGCGGAAATTGAATGACATGCTCAAGTACCTCGAGAAAGTAAAAATTGATTGGCAAATTTTAAAAATTAATTATTGTAAAATTAAAAATTTTTTTTTTTTTTAGCTTTTTTGGACTATTAATATTAATAATTGTTTAAATAAAAATTATATTTATTTATTCAATCTGTACATTAAAAATCAGTGTAAAATTAAAAATATAAAAATAATAAATATATAAATTAATTAATTAATAATTTCTATTTTATATTAAAAGTGTTAATTTAAAATTGATTTTTATTTATTAACGGTCTCATAATTCATATAGTTGTTTCGTTATTTAATCATACCGGAGAAAGCATCTTATATACCGGAGATTTGTAGCTCGACAGTCATGAAAATTAATTCCCCTTTAACACAACAATACACATATCGGTTAGTTGTGTTGTTTATATCCTTGTTTATTTTTATATTTATACTATTTAAATTTACATCCCTTCTTACATCAACACATACATATAAATGGATTTTATCAAGACTATCAAACAATGAATTCGCGGATATTTTCCAACTTAACCCTTGAGGCATTAGAATGAATTAAATACTGTTAACTGATGCATTAAATTCATTATTTTAATACAAAATTTATATATATATAAAATAATAATAATAATAATAATAAATAGTAAAATTATATAAATTATTAACATAAATTTTAATAACATTATTGTATGAAAAAAAAAAATAAATAAAAAACAACAAAACAATCAAAAAATTAAAAAATATATACCTGAAAAAAATTTGATTTTAATATATATATATTTTTTGTTACTTTTTTTAAGTCTTTTTTTGTCGTTGATTTTTTATTTTTTTGGGGTTATAGATTTAATGGGTTCTGGGAGATGATTTTGTCTAATTCAAATTCATAAAACGTATTTTTAACCGTCATTAAAACACCGTCACAATCATCAGATATTTTTTGGGTTAATAAGGAATACTGAAGTTGAAAAGTTGTAAATCAAAATCTTGAAGAATTTCATGTCTGGTTTTTGTCTAGACATTTTGAATGTGCGTTTGTAAGCAACTAAAATGACGGATGGTAAAAAAAAATATATATATATATATTATATAAAGAGAAAAAATAAAAGGTTTAGCTGACAAACTGTATAAAAAAGTATGTAATTATATATATTTATTAAAAGACCCAAGTATAAAGGTGCTATTTATCCGGAACGAGTCATATAATTTTGTTAAACAACTGGAAAACGTTGTCAAATCAGCTGGACCAATAAAATTAAAATTTTTTTAAATATAATTTTTGGTATTCTAACTTAGTAGCTAAAAATAAAAAAAATAAATAATATTATTATATTTTACAATATATAAATATTTTTAAAATAATATACAAAATTTAATATTTTAAGTAGTTTAAATAGTATATGATCAGACAATTTTCATGGTTTAATTTTAATAATAATTGTCAATAAAAATAATAATAATAATTATTATTAATCATTATTTATAATGATATATTATTATATTTAATTATTTAATTATTAACTAGTTATTATTTTATAAATTAATTAAATAAATTACAGATCAAAAAAATTTTTTAAAAATATAATACAAGATTTAAATGACATTTAAAAATTAAAATTTATAATTTTAATAATTATAAATTAATTAAATTATTATAATAACTATAATATTGATAATTTTTTTTATTCTAAAATTAAAATAATTAAAATAAATAAAATACAAAAATTTTAGATTAAAAAAAAATTGATTTATTTTAGCTGATTAACATAGCTAATTCAAAAATAAATATACTTGAATATAATTTAAATTTTCACTCATGAAAGATAATAAATAAAAAAAAAAATGCTAAATAAAATAACAAAAAAAAAAAAAAAAAAATAAATTCATAGCCTCAAGGATTGAGACGATTTCCATCAAAAGAACGACGATCCTTCGAGAGTCTCTTGTGTATTTTTATTTATTTATTTATTTATTTATTTATATTTTTTTTTTTTATCAAAATTTTTTTAATACAAAAATGAAATTTTCTCATGTATATATATATACAGTGTATATTATATATATATGTTGTAAATATTTGATATTGTAACAAGACGAGTTTAGGTTTATATATATGGCAATTCATCTCGTTCGTCTTGACACTTTGATTACTGGTTTTATTTATATATAAATATATAGTTTATTCAAGAATTCAAGACTTCTGATATACACATGTTACATATTCATTTATATATTATTGTAATTTTTTATAATAATATTCATCTTTTAATATAAAATTTTTATAGATTATTGCTGTTTCATCAAAGTTAATTTATTGTCATTTTATAAAACTCTTTGATTTACTTGAAAATATTAAAATTAATTGTAGTATAATTTAATATTTTGTGTAAACCTTAAATTAAAAAATATATATTTAAATTAAATATTAATATATGGATTTTTTTAAAGACAATTTTGATATATTTTTTCTTTTTGGTTTAATAATTTTAATATTAAAAATTTCATCAAGCTTTAATCAACATAATATTTTAATAAAGATAAATAAAAATATATAAAAAAAAATGTTGACAAGTATAATTTGTCACATTGAAATTCATTTATTTTTTCTCTTTTATTTTTTTAAATTTTATTTTAACAAGAAAAAACATTGTAATTTTATTATTAAAAATTAATATAATAAAAATAAAATATGTTAAATATTTTTGAAGGATAAATTATCTTACAATTATTAAAAAATTAAATTATTATTTAATGATGAAAAGTTTTTGTTAAAAGCAAATTTAAATAAAAAAAAAAAAAATGAGTAAATAAGAAGAAGTAAAGATGATGAATATTATAAAAATCTTTGTATAATGGAAAATGCAGTCGCAACGTCACAATGAATTTTCATCAAAAATGTTTATTCTATAAGTGTTTTTGCCTTCAAGTTATCGAATACTTATTTGCATCAATTAACTTTTCATTTTGTGACATCATTGTAATTGTGTTTTTCAAATTTATATACATAAACAGAAGCATGACTGGCCCTCAGGCTTATTAAACAATATTACAAGCAACAGCTTGATCATTATTATTTATATATTTTTATATTTATTATTATTATTTTTGTGCAAAAAATATATAAGTATAAAATAAAATTTAAAAAAATAAAAAACAAATAGAATAATTTAACAAAAAACACTCAAATATTTATCAATTTTTTTAGTAAAAAAAAAAAAAACTACCCTTAACAATAATTACAACTATAATTTTTTTAATTTTAAATGATTCATTTTATGTTTTTTAATATAAAATTATTTTCTTCAATTGTTTTAATTAATAAAAAAATTAATTATTATAAATACTGTTAATAAAATTTAATACAATCATGGTTCATAAAATTTTATTGTATATAGCTAATTAAAATAAATATCATATACTTTTAGCCATTGAAATTAAAACAACGTTGGCTAATCACTGACACTGATGTTTTACAATTGAGGGTAAAAAACCTTCAATAAAAAAAAAAATAAAACATCCGGAATATATATCCACATATATACATATTTTTAAATATTTTTTTTTTTCCATCCACTTACTAATAAAAAAGTTACAGATATAAAAGATTATAAAAAAAAAAACTAACAACCCTTGTTAAAAAATTAGCAAAAAAAAAAATAAGAAAGTAAAGCATAAAATTAGTCGTCATTTTAAGAAAAAAAAAAATTTTTTTTAGTGACAACACTGGTTAAAAAAAAAAACATCCCTATTTTATTTGATAATTATGCAAATGTTGAAATGATTGTCGGGCAATATGTCCTGCGAATAAAAGTAGAACAATTCGGTTATCTTTATGAGGGCAAAAAAAAAAATACATTTTTTTCTTTCTAAAAGGAATAAAAAAACCAGTGTTCTTTATTTTGACTTTTTTTTTTCATTCTACCCCCTGTAATAAATAAAAAAAATAATAAAAAAAAAATGAATTAGCTATAGGGTTGTGGTGAGAGTGAGGCCACAGAGTCAAGTTCTTCATTTGCATCGAAACGTTCATTTTTTTTTTTTTTTTTTCTGTATTTTGCGTCATCATTGTAGATATATACTTAAATTTTTATTTTAAAAAATTTTCAACGTTTTTATAACACAGATATATATACTGCTGACAGGGTATAAAACACAGGGAATATACGCGTTTTCATTTGCATTTTCACAGGACGTTTTTTTAAAAGGGTGAGTACGTTTAGGCTACATTTATATAATTTTTTATCAACTTATTATTCGTACAAAAAATAAATAATAATAATTAATATAAAAAATAATAATTTTGTAAATTTTAAAATATACAACATATTAATTATAATAATACAAAATAATAACAAAAATAATTAAGAAAAAAAAATAAATAAATTAAAAAATTTTAATACATTAATTTTTTTTTCAATTATATATTTTTTTTTTTTTGTTGTAATGATGGGTAATTAAAATATTCACAATGCATTAGATTAATTCAATTACTTTTTTTTTTTTTATTAAAATGCTTTTTTTTTTAAATATTATACATATGTTGAAATGGGTGGAGCTTGTGTGGTTAATTGTAAACCAGCCCTAAAAACGTTGCGTGTTTAAAAAACATTATATATCGCAACATTAATAAAAATAAAAATAAAAATTCAAATTTCATGGTTTTTGCTAGAAAATATTTCCAGTAAAATACTTACCGTTTGAAGTGTTTATAAATAAACTAAATTATTTATTTATATATATATTCATCTTACAATAACAATTATCAACTTTTTTTTTTTTTTTTTTTCACAAGTAAAGCTGAGTTTACATGAAATTTTTTTTAGTCTCAATGTATATAGAGGTTATATTATCTCATCCTTAATGTTTTTTTTTTTTTTTTTTTTGATTTTTAAATTATTATTAATTAGTTGATAATAATATTATTTTTATTTAAAATTTATTCGAGGTTATTTTGATTAATTTTAATTTTAATTTTTTCTTCAATTTATATATTTTTTTTTTGTCATTTATTATTTTTATTAAACTTGTTTCATTTGAAATTACAATGTTATTATTATTATTATTTTCATTCAAATTTATTAAATATTACAATTGTAATTTGAAAATATTTTTTTTTTATAGACAAATGGTGATGTTTATCGTTGTTGATGTTATTTTAATAATCATTTGTCATATTTTTTTTTATTGTTAGTATAACTATTATTGTTAGGATTATTATTATTATTTTATATATTTATTTTTTCATTTCTATATCGGTGGTTAGCGTTTCATCTTTCTATATTGAAACTCATTTTTATAGTCTTAGGTTTTTATCTAAAATCTAAAATTTTTTTTGTGAATTTTACAACACAACGATCTTATATCGTAAAATATTTTTGTACATGAATAATTAAATACTTTACGTTTTTTAATGAAAAAAAATAAAATAAAATAAAAAAAAACATAAAATATTTATTAATTAATTAATAAAGAAAAAAAAATTTTTTTTTTTTTCTTTTATTATGACAATGATTATTATTTTTCTTGTATTTTTTTTATTTTTTTTTTTTCAGTCTTCAATACCTCAATTATTCTGTTTGTTCGTCTTTTCTAATTGTTCATTTAATATTTTTTTATGAACCCATTAAATTGTCGTTACAAATACACTATAATCTTTATTTTTTTTAAAATTTTATTTATAAAAAGATTTATAGAAAAAAAAAAAAAAAAAAAATCTCAATATTTTTTAAATCAATTACAATTTTTCTATTATTATTTTATGTTTATTATTTTACAATTTTTAAAATTTTTTTTTAAGACAAAAAAGAGAATGAAATTTATTATTCAATCGAGCATATACAATTATTTTTTCTACTACTAAATTTTTATAAACTAAATATCACTTCAAAAAGAAATATTTTCTAAAGTACAATGAAATTTAATATATTTAATTTAAATTAATATTATTATTCTAATTAAATGAGTCATATTATATTTGACGTTAATATAGCTTAAAAATTATCTACTTTTTTTTTTTTTTTATTTATATAAATTATTTTTATATATATATATTTATTATTTATTTTTTAATTAAAATTCATTCATTCAAATAAACATACACAAGCAGTCTTTATAAATTATATACTCTTTGTATTTTAATTTTGCTTTTTTTACTATTTTTTATTTTCAATCATTTTATTATCATGATATTTATCTTATACAAATGTTTTTTTTATTTAAACTATTTTATTTACGCTGACTTATTATTGGTCGAACGACTTTATGTGATGAATTATCTATAATATCATCATTATTTTTATATAATATTTTCATTAATATATGACTACATTAATTGAATCACAATCAGCAACAATAATAATTATAAAACACGTCATAAATACGAGTTTATATTTTTTTTTATTTTTTATTTTTTTGATGATGAAATAAAATTATACAGTATGAATGATTGATTTTTATTTTGACTGAGCATTTTATTATATTATTCTTTGAAAATAATGTTGTTAATTATTTATTCATTTGTTTATTCAGTTTTTTTTTTATATGAAGATGCATTGAACACTTATTTTGACGTTATCAAATTAATTATCGTCGTGATTTTATTTTGATTATATTTATTATTTTTTATTATTAATATTATCATTATTATTTTTACATTTTTAAATTAATTATTTTTTAAAAAAATGCGTGAATTATATTATTGTAATTTTTTTATTATATTATTTCTTCTAGGTTGCACTTGTAAATAACACTGAATTTTTATAATAACCTGTCCTTGATTCTGTAATCATAAAAAAAATAAAAATTAAATTAATTTTTTTCTTTTAATTAAATTTAAAGAATTTTTTTATTTAAGGATTGATTATATAATAAAAATATTTTTGTTTATAAAATAATTTTTAAAATGTTGGGTTAATGAGGTTTGATTGATTTTGTTGTAAAATTTTTGTACAAAAATCGGCATACAAAAATAAAAAAAAATATATATAATTTATGAGTGTAAATATGTTCAGACAGTTTTTTTTTTTTTTGTTTGTAAAAAATTTTAAAAGTTTTTTTTTTTATAAATAGCTTGTGTATATTTCTTGTTAAAAAAATATAAGTTTTTTGGTTTTTAAAGTTGAAAATAAAATTAGGAATTTATTGTAAAATTTAAAACAAAATTATGCTTTTTTTTTTTTCCTTCAAAAAACTAGGAGTATTTTTTTTTTTTAGTTGGTTGTACATTTTTTGTTGATCTGTATAAGTTGTTGATAATTAACCAAGTTTATTTTTGAATACAAGAAAATTTTTAAAGTTTCCTTGTTTATAAAATAATATTGCAAAAAAAAAAAAAAAAAAAATTAAATTTATATTTGAATTTTAATAGATTTACAAATTATTTAAAATTAAATTCGTTTTTTAATAATTAAATATTAGATTTTTTTTATTTATTAATTTTTTTAAATATAAAAAATTAAATAAAAAATTATTTTCTTACGAATTTATTGGTTTTTTGATTCAGTGAATAAATGCTTTCAGCGTAATCTTAGGAGAATCTGACGCACCTTGAAGTGGTGACTTGACTTGATCCCTCTCGGTTGTCTGGTGTTGTCGCGACTTCCTTTCTTGCTCCAGTTCCTGGGCTAGCGATTCTGCGACAGAAAGAAGAACAGAAAGGAAGTTCGCAATAACATCATCTCATAGCCAAAAAAAAAAAAAATGTTTTTTTTTTTCTTTTTTATAAATAAAAATTAAATATTTCAAAATAAGTGAAAAAATCAACGTTTAGTCAGACAGATTTTTCGTACTTATTGATCTTGTTGTGAATGCACTTTTGTGTGCAACTTTGCGTTAAATTAGATCAAATAAAATACAACTTTCTAGACATTATTTTAAGATTAAATAATAATTTTATAAAAAAAACCGTGATTTAACTAGACCGAGCATTGTGATGATGATAAATTGACAAAGTAATTTAAAAAGTAATTAATAATAAAAAAAAATACCCTAAATTTGTACATAACCCTATAAATATTTCTTTGGTTGCTATAATAAGAAAAGAAAAATACAAAAAAGATGTAGCTAAGGATAATATAAAATTAAAAAAGAAAAAGATAAATAAATAAATGTGTGAAAATGGGTGAGAAAAAAACAATAATAAATTTAAAAAAAAAGTGAGAAATGGAAAATAGTGTGCGGGTGTATATATATATACCTATATAACAGACGAGGCGTGAACATGGACCACGGGGGTTTGTTCACTGAATTCCACAAGGATTAGGGTGAAAAGTGGAAAATGTCCCTTTAATGATATAACGTTGAATTAACCGGTGTGCACATCCCTTTAAGCCAAACGGGTGAAACGGGTTTATCTTGGGGTCATGCCTTTCAAACCACGATGAAAATAATTATAACGAAAAACTTTAGAAATATTTTTATTTATTTTTATTATTATTATTATTCTTCAATAATGTCATATTTTATTATATTAAATATTACAATGATTAATATTAAGGTATTTTAATAATTACAATGAAATTTTTTTTTTTTTTTTTAAAATAGGGTTAAAAATTATTTATACAAGAATTGATATAATAATTGTTTTTTTTTGATTTTTTGTTACAGATGATGATATGGAACATTCTGTTGATGTCAATATAAAATTTACATCATCAAATGCAATTAAGGGTGAGTTTAGAAATTTTTTTTTTTTTATTATCAATTTTATTTTATTTTTTCAGATAAACAAATTTTTTATTTTTTTGTATTGTTTAAAGTATTAACTGTCAAATTTTCAAGTAATTTTAATTTTTGTTTGGTTAAATTTGTGGTTAATTAATTTTTTTTTTTTTTATAAAAAATTTTGTTATTTATTTTTTAATTTGATTAAACTTTTTTGTATATCATTTCAAGTATATACTGTTAAATTTTTAAGTTATTTGAATTATTTTTTTTTGGACTTTATATCGATCTAAATTGACATTGATTTAAGCTCAATAAACATAACATTATTGACGTCATTTCAATTACAAATTTATCTACATTAAAACAAAATTAAAGACAGTAAATTGACTGTATAATTTTTACCTGAATAAATATTAAATTATTATTCAAAATTCATCAAGTTTATTTTTTTTTTATATATTAATAATATTAAAAAAAAAAAAATTAATTTTTTTGAATTTAAAATTGATAACATGAAGCAATATAATGCTGAATGAAATACTGAAGCGTGACAACCTCAAGGGCAAGTATAGAGACGAATGAACATCATAAGAAGAGTGAGATAAATGATAATTGTATATATGAGTATATTAGAAAGAGATACAATTATATATACATGGATCACACCCGTAGATCTGATCGGTAGGCGTGAAACGACACGTCCCCGGGGCAAAGTTGAGCAATGGTAAAATCCAATTGCAAGGCCATTAAACCCCGGTTAACTGGCAGCTCGTCCTGGGCGTTTGAAATACTCGCATCTCTCGATCTCCTGGTGTTTGTCTCCATTTAATCACGTGTATGTTAGTATATATATATATGATTACAAATATTCAAGTTAAAATTGTATATATAATATAGAAAAATATTTGTATGCATATAAATATATATATATTTTGTATCTTATTCTAACTGAGATTTCATTATATGCTTTGAACAACAATAGCTGTGGGCTGTTTGTTTCAGAAAAAATATAAAAAAAAAAAATATATTTATATTTTTTTTTTTCATACAAATGCATGAATTCTTTAGCATGATTCTTTTGCTTCTCTTGTCTTTGTATTTTTTAAAATAAAATTACCTCGGGTGTTTTTCGTCACAGTCTCTCTCTTTGACAACTAAATGACAATTTAACCGTTTCAAGATTCATGTATGTATATTGTACATGTTGTATACCCTAAAGGTGAACCGATCTCAAATAAATATTTTTTTTTTTTTATTTAAAACTTGATATAAATTGCGTATTCACGATGTTTAATTTAAATTTTATTTTCATCCTTTTATTCGTTTTGTCAGATATTTTTATTACGCTTCTGAACAAGTTTTTTTTTTAACTGATACAGTTCTTGGAAATCAGATTAAAAATCATTTTCTTTTTAAAATTTTTATTATTTAAAAAAAAAAATATAAATTTTATTTTTTTATGTTAAATAATATATTTAATATTATTTTATATTTAAACTTGTTATTAAATATTTTTAATTCATTTAAATTTTTTTACATGAAAATTTTTTTTTTATTTTATTTTTATTAATAATCATTATCGATGGTATGACTATGCATTTATGTGTATATAATTAATTTTGATATTTTGATACAGTAAATTTTTGATTAATTTTAAAAAAAATGTGACGTTTAAATAGTACGTGTTTAATTTTATTTTTATATTTTTTTTTTATATAAGATTTTAATTTTTCTTGTAAATGTAAATGTTGATGTATATATTTTTATCTACCCCTGTTTAACAATCCCTCTATCTATTTTATAATATATACATCCTTGCTTTTTTTGTTTTATAAATCGTTTGACTTTTTTATATTTTATTTTTCAAGTGCATCAAAAATATTCTATAGAAATATACAGAGTGTGTTTAGCAGACCGTGAAATTGTATGAATGTTCACAAGCACTTTTACAAAAAAAAAAAAAAAATTTAATTTTTTTGTCATTTTATTTTATCTCAATTGTTATATACATATATTTTTAAATTTTTAAATTTATTTTAAATTTATATTTTTTAATAATTTTTTTACATAATAATATATTCAAATATTATACAGTCAAAAAAACAAAAAATAATAATACAAAATTGACAATTTTTAAATGTAAATTTTTAATAAAAATATTAAATATTATACTCATTTTTTTTTAACACAATATATCTACTAATATTTATTAATAAAAAGTCTATTTTATTCTTTTATTTTTCACAATATCGAGTGACAAATATCAACTCCAAAAAAAAAAAAAAAAAAATTAAGGGAAAAAGTCAACGTTTAGTCAGACAATTAGTTTTTATTACCGTGCTGATTTTATAACTTGAATAATAAATTTTTTTTTTAAACAAAAGATGTAAATTTTTGTTACTAAATAATTGTTATTATTATAAATAATAATAATAATTTATTTATTTATTTATTTATTAAATCATTATATTAAAAAAACAGTAAAAAAATTTGAATTTTAAATTATTTTTTTTTTTTTTAAATTTTTTTCTGTAAATAATAAATGTAAATATATTGAATTAAAAAAAAAAATAAGAAATGATATTTTTAAATCCGTCTATATGTATATATATGAAAAACATAAAAAAGTACTTTTTACCGTACAAATGAAAATTGAGCTAAAAAAAAAAAAATGACTATGATCCCTTGTGTATTTAAACCACACGTGAAGAAATAAATAAATAAATAAATGTTAAGATAATAATAAATAAAATCAAACAAAAAAGACTTAAATAAAAAAAAAATAAAATAATAATGAAAAAACAATCCCAACGAAAATTGGCGTGAAAATCATCCCTTATATATAATCATCGCTGCGGGTGCAAACAATCCCTTAAATTTTACTTTTTTTGTTACTTTATATATCTTACCCTATTTTAAATATAAAAAAATTTATTAATCTCTGTTTATTTTTATAAATATAAAAATAAATTAATTTATAAAAATCAAAAGTAACTAGCAATAAATTTTTTTAGAAAAATAAAAATTTAAATTTATATGATAAAAATAACTTTGAATGAAAATAATAATAATAATAATAAAATAACTGAGACAAAAAAAAAAATAAAAAAATGTTTATTGCATAATGTGTAAATTTTACAAGTCACAAGAAAAGACATCAATAAGATTTTGAGGGTTGCCAGACTAAAAATATAAAAAAATAAAAATAAAATTGCGGATCATGCAGATGAGATGAGGTGTATGATACTCAAACTATTGTAGATGAAAATTTCTTTATGTTATATTATGCATACACATATGTATGTATAATAAATGTGAAGGGAGTTGAAAGACGATATGTTATCAAGATTATAATACAAAATAGATAAAGAAAAAAAAATAAAAAACAAACAAAGACATCAAAAAATCACGATAGCCAAATGAGTTAAATATTTAATATTTTTTTCATTAAAATTTATTAATATTTATTTATCAATTATATATAATTAAAAATTAATAAATTTTGATAATTTTAACACAATTACCCTGAATTACAAAAAAAAAAAAACTACCCCTTTTATATGTATTAGTTTTATTCTTATCGTTAACTTTTGTCGATTATATTTTTGTTGTTTATTGCAAATGGATTCTTCATCATAATGCCCATGTGACTACCAACAAGGCAACAAAATCTACACCCTATTTAAATTTTTTTTTTAGTCAAATATATATATAAGTATAAAAATATACACCCTCTATTAACCCCCCTTCACATACACACATACATATATAATATCATATATCGAGGGATGTTATTGCTCGCGGTTGTGATTGCTTGTGCTTGAAATCATCTGAATAATTTATTTTCGTTTATAACAAAAAAAAATAATAATAATAATAATTTTAAAATAAAAAGAATAATAATGATTTGTTTTAGAAAAAATTTTGTTCACTCGGACTATTTATTATTTTTATTATTATTTTTATAAAATCAATTTGAAACGTATTTTCTTTGGTAATCTGTAGGGGATCATTCAGTTTGTTTGAAAAGTCGATAAAAAAAAAAAAATGAAATTTAAATAAAAAAATATTGACTATCAAATTCATATACATAAATCGGATTAATCAAAATATAAAAAAATAAAAAATTTATTTTTATTTTAATGAGTTTAAAAGTACAGTAATACTATCAATATATAATTGACTTTTTTTTATGTTAACATATTTTTTTGTTAAAAAAAAGTGTCATAATTTTTACTATAAATTTTTTTCATTTAATAGGTTTTTTTATTTAAAAAAAAGAAAAAAAATAATAAATATTTTATATATATAACAATAACAATTATTAATTTATGATATATGTTATTTATTTTTAAAATTTAAAAAAAAAAACAAATAAAAAACAAAAAATTGTAGAAACCACAAAATTATAAAAGAGCTTATTAAACTGGTGATATAATTTTGTTAAAGACCATGGGTAATCAATCATGATTAATTGAGATCATGGGTATTTTGGGTTAGTTGATTGATGCCTTTTAAAATATTAAAAAAAAAAAAAAAAAAAACAAAAAATCACTGACTCACATGTAACACTTATGAGTGTCTACACATATGGAAGCATGAATAGAATGAAAGTGGTTTCAAAGAAAAAAATAAATAAAAGTAACTAACCTTGATAATTTTGCCAGAAGGCGGAAGCCTGACCACCAATAAGATCAAGTCCATAACCCCAACCAGGTTTTATTGAGTCTGGTGTTGTTGGTTGTTGTGGTGGACGTGACACCTGGGATTCTCTATACTGACTTTGTTGTTGTTGTTGCTGTTGTTGTTGTTGTTGTTGTTGTTGTTGTTGTTGTTGTTGTTGTGATTGTTGTGATTGTTGAGATTGTTGAGAAGGTTGAGAAGGTTGAGAAGATTGTTGTTGTTGTTGTTGAGATGATGATTGTGAATGTCCTGATAAATCATCAACTGGTTCTAATTTTGTACGAGTTTCAGCTGTTATATTTTCTTAAAAAAAAAAAAAAGCACAATTAATTATATATACTTAATTTTTTTTCTATTTATCATAATATATATAAGTAATATTTATTTTTTTTTTTTTATATATCATCAATAAAATGACATGATATATATATATTTGATTTGAAATTAATATCATGACTCTGAATCTGACAGGAACTAATCAGCATGACGGTAAAATCAGTAACGAATATTATAAGGCTTGTAAACGCAAATAATTACATATATATATACATCAGAATAAGAGATTCCACTTAAAAGGTTTCATGTTTGAGTTTTGTTAGTGACAGTGAGTTGGTTGGTTGCTTGAAGGTGAAGTTCTACAAGAAGGTATGATTTTCCAAGTTATTGGAAAGCCGTGGGGGAGAGGTGATATATATTAAGTACAAGTTAAAGAGAAAGATAAAGACAAAAGATATTACAAATTTTCAATATATATATATATTTTCACCCCCGTCGGGAATGGATAAGTAAGAAATCATATTCAATTGGGTGTCAGGCTGTTTGCTCTTGCCTTGGCGAATTAATTAATTTATTCTAAAATTCAAAATACATCCTTTTATTTTTCCACCCACTAAATTTAGTTTGTTGTTAAATTATTTTATATACTTGCATATATATTCATTTATAAATAAAAATATTTTTAATAATGATAATATACATACCAGAAATTGCTTTGACTTGTTCAGATGATGCTCCTGTTGCTTTTAATGCTTCTTCCAATTGATTACGTCTTTTAATTTCAATATCTAATGTTTCTTGAAGATGTCTTCTTGCTCTTCTTTCTTTTTTCAATCTTTTTTGATACAAAACTGTAATAAATATATTTTTATAATTAATAATTTATCATCGATTGTTTTATGCAGTTTTTTTTTTTTTTTAAATCAAGTAATTTATATTTTTTTATTAAAAAAAAAAAATTATACGATAGCCAGATGTTATTAACACAAAAATACTTGCGTATTATATATCTCAATATAATATATATTTTTTTTGACCACCTATTGAGTCTTATATTATTTATTCGTATACCTTATGGCATATTATTTTTGATAAAAAAAAAAATCAAAAATTAACAAAATGCATCATGATAAAATTGATATGCATTGTGTATTGTTTAAAAAAAAAATTTTTATATCAAATCAATTACAATTTAAGAATGAAAACAACAACAACAACATCATGGGAAAATAAAATTTATAATAAAAAATAAAATAAATTAAGTTGAATTAGAAAAGCGACGGTAGCTGGCATTGAGATAGGCTCAATTTGACAGGAGAAAGACATGAAGTAGTAAAGATACATATAGGTAAGACATTGCCTTTGGCATAATACAAACTGTCTACGTATATAAAATGTCGACAAATGCATCTCACATTTAAGCATCATATTATAATAATAATACTTTTATCCAATATGTATTTTATATAAAAAAAAAAAAAAAAAAAAAACTCATGTGAAAATATAATTTATATAAATATATTCAATAAACAACATAATTTTTTATTTATAATTTAAATGATAAATAATAAAAAATTATATTTAAAAATTTATAATTATATATATATGAAGATTAATTTATGTCTGTACTTGTGTATCAACTAATTGATTAGTTTATTTTTTTCAAGGTTAATAATTTTTTTTATTTATGTTTAAATATTCATGTGATTTATTTGTGTCAAATAAAATATTCAACATTATTTTATATACTTGAGAAAATTCACACAGTTCGTCACTTGATCAGTCAAAAAAAAAAAGTAAATATAAATAATTCATTAAATATAAATTTTCCATTTTTATTTTAATAATTTTTTTTATTAAAAATATTATTTGTTATTAATAAAAATATTATTTATAAATATGGAAAAAAAAAATTGAGAAAAAAGAGTTAAAGGTGGTATATATAGTGATGGTTTGCAGGTGGGGTTTCATCATACGAGGTTATGTTGTTTGTCGGTTCCCCTCTTTGATAAAAGAAAAAATAAAAAAAAAAAAAAGGGTTGGAGGAGGGTAAAAGAGATGAGGAAAGAGGGAAAAATAAGAGGGGGGATTGCATTATGATGCAAAGATGGCGCAGTTGCGGCAGCCTAGAATTAAACCAAACACTCGCCATTGGCCACTCAGTAAAACCACTCCTTCGTATAAGAATTGACTGCATTTTCGTTAAACTATATATAAAGGAATATATTTACGCAAAATTATACTGAGACAAAAAAAAAAAAGACAAATGTTTTGTAGATATATATCCACACTTATAAATAATAATTTTTTTAAGATTTTTTTTTATTTATTATTGATGATTTTTTATGATAAAAAAATATGTGATATTTGTCACGATGTTATCATATTTTTAATTTTAAATTCATCAATAATTACATATAATTTTTTAAATTATATATATCAATTATTTATAATTGTTTTTTTATTCATTGGTATTTATTTATAAATTTAAAATGAATAAAAAAAAAAATGTTTATAAATGTTTTGTGGATTGTATTTGTAAAAATAATAGAAGGGTGGTCCATTAGATATAATGCAGTCAATGTTGGTTCGGTGGTCTGCCATCGGGCACGTCAAAATACATCAGCTACTGCTGTGCATTCGGTCAGAAAGCTGCTTCGAAGCGTTCATTCATTCGTGTTATAAATTTATATATATATATATTAAGTATATAGGTATATATATATATTTATATATTTATTGTACATAGACTCCCCACGTTGATCATTCAGCCACCGTCGCCCATCAAAATGCCTCTGTCCTCGCTCTCCTTTTCATTGTCAATTGTGTGCTATCTATCCATACATGTATGAAAGCGTAATATTTATTTACATAAATAACACTCAACATAAACATCATACAGAATCATAATCTTAATTAACCGTAGATCAGTATATATATAGTTTGATTGATTTCAATTTATACGCATTCTTTTCGATTAAATTTTTATCAACAATTTAATTTTTTACTCAAATTTTAATTTAACAAATCATTTTTTTTTTTTTAATTATTTTTAAGGTAATTTTATTTTATTTGTTTTTAAAAAATTTTAATATTATTGTAATAATTTATTTAAATTGTTGAAAAGTTTTTTTTTGGTTTTTTTATATGAAATTTTTTTTTTAAATTTGAAGAGGGTTATTTTATTTTGTTAACTTATTTTAAATATATTTTTATATTTAATTTTGTAATTGTTGTAATTTTAATGTAATATTTATATTTTTAATGGATTTTACAAATTTTATAGTGTTTAATTTTTAAGAATATAAATATTCAAACTCACGAAAACCATCAACTATTTTATGCTTGATTAATTAACAAAGTTATTATTATTTTTTATCAAAAGATTTTTTTTTAAATAAATAAAATCCAAGAAATATTTGTAAATGATAAATCAATTAAAAAATATATTGTCAAATTTAATGAAAAAAAAATCTTTTTTATTATTTTTTTAAAATTTATAAATTATAAAATTATATTATGGTTATAAACATGTATAAATATAATTTATTATTTTTAATAATTTATAAATATAAAAATTCATAAATTCCAAGTTAATTGAATGGGAAACTTCAAGTGCCTTGTGGCATAAATTATTATCAAAATAAAAAGTTCAAAAGTTCATTTTCTTTTTTATATTATAAAAATTTATTTATTTTTATCTTATTTTTTTATACAAAAAAATAACCAACCATGTATAAATAATAAAAATATAAATACGTAAAAAAAAAAAAAATATAGATAATATTAAAAAAAAATAAAAATAAATTTGTATTTAAAATTTCGATCGTTTGGATAATAACAAAAACGATGTGTACACGCGGGGGTTAATTCAATATGTAAATTTAAAAAAAACACGATCTTAAGAAAAAAATTACCACAAAAAAAAAAAAAAAAAAAGCATTAAAAAACCCAGTTTATATATATTTATCAAAATAATAAATATATTATTTTGTCAAACACCATTTAAACTTCAAACAAACATAAATAAAAATTCAATAATTCAAAATTTCTAAACAACAAAACTAATATTACTTCAATAGACATTAACTTTCCCCTTTTTACCACCTTTTAATAATTTCTCATAATCATGAATTTAATATAAGAAATTTATCTAAATTTTGCTTAAACAATTGTATATATATTTTCCTCTATCTTTATCTATCCCAAAACTACCCCTTGAATAAACCGTCAGTAATATGATTTGCATTTTCTAGCTATATTGACCATTTCTAACACCTGCAACATAACTGATATAAATCTAAACTACTAAATAAACATCAAAATAAATAATAAATTAAAAAAAATATATATATCAATTATAATAAACTTTTTTTTAATTTGTATTAATTTTTTTTTCTAAATAAATTATTTATAAATAAATAAATTTAAAAACAAAATACTTGATTTTTTTTTTTTTTTTTTTTTCAATTAATATTTACACATTAATCTAATTATTTTTTTAAGATATATTTTATTGATATTATTAATATGAATTATTAAAATTCATATGATTGTTAAAAATTTTTATCGTAACCATAAACTCAAGTCGTAAGATATATATCGTGTTTGTGTTATAAGAGCATAAGTGAGAGGGTTGTTTTGGTTGTTATATTCATATATAAATAGGAGTATAAAAGGGGTTGTAGAAAAGGACCACTTAGGTATATATGTATAGTGTTTTACCAATCCAATAGTCTCAAACTTAGTGTGTCTCGTGTGTTATTTTGTGTTGTTATTTTGCATCCGACGGACAGCATCTGTGCACTCAAACAAAGGTGAAACATACCCCTTTTATTTCATCTCTCTTTCTCACTCTTATACTGTCTTATATTATTATATTATGTATCTTTGTCTTTATATATATATATATTTTATCATTTTCTATTTTGATATTCTTATATTTTTTTTTTATTTTATCGTTCAAACTCTATACAAAGCTGCTTGCTGAATAATAATACACTTAATCCGTAACACTCGAATGATTATAGTTTGAGGAACAACATCGATACCAGTTAGACCATGCATCCTGTACCAAATTTATAATATAAAAAAAAAATATTATATTTTGGAATTTATATATCATATATTAAATATATATTTTTAAGTAAATTTATATTTAATTTAATTTCATTTATATAATAATTTCATTTCATAATTTTCATTTTTTTTTATAATAATTTATAAATATATTTATTAATTTATTGAAAAAATTGATAATAATAAAATTATTATTTAAAAAAAAAAAATGTTGATGATATATTAATTTATTCATTTGTAAATTTAGATAATGTAGAAAAAAAAATATATTTTTTTATTTTTTCAAGTAGAAAAATAAATGATAGGGTCAGACATAAAAATTTTTTTTTTTTTTTTTAAAAGCTTTGTAGATTTTGTCGCCTTGAATATAAACTATTTCCGTTTATTGAAATTGTTTTACAAATGCTATTCAAAAACAATACAAGATAAAAATAAAAATATATAAAAAAATAAGTTAGGGTAAAAAAAAAATATCCTATCAATACCACACAAGTTTGAAAGACTAAAAAGATTTTTTTTTTTTTTTTTTTTTGAGTGTTTTTTAGTATGATTGAGCTTATTGACAATTTTTTATTCTTTTTATATGTATAATATGTATATATATTTTTTTGTAGTAAATTTGTGTGGTCCAGGTTTAATAATATTCAATATTTTTTATTATTTTATATATATACTTGAGTTACAAAGTGTAAAGCAATATGAAAATATTTACATATGATTTTTGTAACAAGTTATTTGAGATCTTATAGATCTTGTTACTCTTATTTTTTTTGTATTTTATTTTAATAAAATTTATTTATTAATTATTATAAATTTTGTTAAATTTTTATTTTTTTGGTGTTATTTTAGTTTATTGTAAACCTATTATTTCAATATATATATAAATATATTTTCCGATTATTTTTTTTCGCGGGGATAACGTGAAAAAAAAATAAGAAATGGGGATGGTTATCTTTATGCTTTCTCATGCTTTATCAGACCAAAGCAGCGGAGGTACTTTTCGCATTGCGGATTGTATAGTACGCGTGTTTTATTGGCCGAAAACTGACAGATATCAGGATTATGTTTTTTCTTGCTATAAGCAAAAAAAAAATAAAAAAAAATAAAAAAAAATAAAAAAAAATAGGGGTTGTGTATTGCTTTGCGCGTTGAACGAGTCATGGATTGGGGATGACTTTTTTTTTTTTTTATATTTATTTTCTTTAGAAGAATCCCTGTCTTTTTTTTTTTTCTTTTTTATTTACATTTTTTTTTTATTTTTCGATTGTATTTTACATTATTCGTCGTATGGAATGTAGACTGTTTCAATTTTTTATTTAATTTTTTTGATTTTTTAATCTTGAATTCATAATAAATTTTATTGGATTTTTTTTTATTATTTAATCAATATAATATGCAATTAAATTTCTGCAGTTGATAAAAAAATATGAAATATAATTTTTAATATTTTAAATAAATATATTTTAAAATATATAAAAAAAAAATGATTAAAATTTTATAAAATAATAGGGTATATTAGATGAATAACTATTAATTTTTTGAACTATATTTTTTTTATATTTTTCGATTCGTGCGATTTAAAAAATCATTAAAAAAAATAACCTAATATTAGAAGAAGTTGATTTTATTTTATCGACTTGAACTGCGATTACCATCTATAATCCGATTTATATATTATTCTACTCGTATTTATTTCAATATATATATATTTTTTTTTATCTCAAATTTAATTTTATTATTTTTATATTTTACAAATTTTTTTAAGCAGTAATATGATATTATTATCTCATAATTTATATCAAAATTTAAATTTATTATTGTAAAAAATTTAGCTGAAATAAAAAACCTATCAATTGTCTATTTTTATTTTCATATAATTAAATAATTTTAAACCTAAAAATTAAACATATAATTTTTATTTTTAAATCATTAAAAACAAATAATATATTTTTTTTCTAAAAAACATATTTTACTTGTCTGACTATCAAAGTAACAATGATTTTCATGACTTTTATATATTATTTATGTTATTATGATTTTTTATGTCAAAAAAAAAAAAAAGACCCTTGCCAGTTTCCCTGTTTCATTGAATTTTTTTTTTTTTTATATATTATTTTTTATTCAAGGGGTGTAGTTTATCGTTTTAGATATGAATGTGCATGATAAGATCTACATGTGCATTGATGATATTTCATTTTCTCAGATATGTATTTTTTTTTTTTTTGAATAAAAAATAATGTGTCGAATAAGGGTAGTACATTATCAAGTTGATGCATTTAATAGATGGTCAGATTGACACACACCATCAGTCTTCAAAAGAATAACATATTTTTTTCAATTATTATTTTTTATATACTACATTTGTATAAAATTATTTTACAACTAATAATTTTAAATCAAATAAATTAATTAAATTGAAATTTTATTTATAAATATTTATTGTATAAAAAATTATCTTTATGTTTAATAAAATCAAAAAGAAAATATATTTGTAAAAAAAAAAAATATAAAAGACAACAGAAAATATGATTGTAAAAATTATACAATATGTATAAAAAAAAATGAATAAAAAGAAAATAAATAAATAAATTTTTAAGAGGGTAAAAAGTTTAAGCACATTGTACGAATTAAATTCTTAAAGTTCCCTTCATGTATGTTGAAAAGTCGCATTCCGCGGATCTCAGTTTATCTTATACCCAAGGGAGCCAATATTAATTCCCATAAATTTTCTTTCAACGAGTATATGGATAACTTAACTTTGTCCCTATTTATATATCCAAATTTTTAACCCATCCACCCACAAACCGAATTGTACTAAAAAAATTATATATTTCATTGAAAAATTTAACAATAAAAAAATATGAAAAATATTATTTAAAATTATTTGAAATTAAAAAATACTTGATAATTGAAAAAAAAATAAATAAAAGAGGAAAAATTTCACAACGCCTTCAAGTATGTTTGTACAAGATCGTACAGTTTACATCATGTTAATAGGTAATTCAAAATTCTTTTTCGTCTTTAACATTTGTATCACACTTTATGACACCCCAAGATTGCCACATTAAAGAACCACCAAAGAAACCCCTTCAACCCTTATACTACATTCTCCAATAGCCACTTGGAACACACATGAATTCATATATATATTTTTTTTTTCTTTAGAAATGAAAAAATATAAACTTTCATCTGGTTTTTAATTAATACATAGTAAATTTAAGCTTTATTTTTGAAGATTTTAAACTCAAAGGTTAACCGCTTTTTATTATTAATTGTATTTCATTCAAAGAAAATTTTTATGATTAAAAGAAAAAAAAAAAACAAATATAAATATGTACATATATGTATTTCAATAGTGAATTGTTAAAACAGAATTTAAAAATAATATTATAAAAGAAAATAGTAAATGAAAAAATATTTTTTATAACAAAAAAATAAATGATAAAAAGAAAATATTCTGTCAGATCTTTTATACAAAATAAATATATAAAAAAAAATTTGTATAAAAAATTTTTTATAAAATTATTTTAATAACTGTTTCAATAATTTTAAATAAAAAATTAATTAAAAAATTTTATAACTAAAACAGTAAAACAGTCAATATATATTTCAACTGTTATCAATTTTTTTTTTTTTTTTTTTTTGCCTTTTTAACTGTACCTAGGTAATTGCATCAAAGAGAATTTGAAAATTTCAATCACGGTTATACGCGTTTATCGCATCTTTCAACACCCCTGACTGTCTGATCAGTATAAAATCATCCAGGCATTATATATTTGCTCTTACCCAAAGAGTTTCATCACCCTTGTAAGGGGCTTTTTACAGTCTTTGATTGTCTGTATATATATATATCACTTATACAACAAAATATATATATACCCCCTTCAGAAAAACCTCTTTACCCAGTTATTAATATTTGCTAACAATTATCGTGGCTTTAACAAATTTTATTTCAAGTTTTTTAATAATTCCATTCTCCAAAGACTCAAACACGTTTTAAAATATTCAAAAGTATTAGAAATAAATAAATATATTTTAAATTAAATAAAATATATATATTAAATTGTAAAAATTTTAAAATATAAATATGAAAAATATAAATTGAGAATTTTATTTTGATGGAAAATAAAAGAACCATTAAGTTTATTGATGCTTATCCCAATGGGAAAAGCACACCCCGTTTAGTAATCTATCAAATTTTATATATATATGTAACATTGAACGACTCAATTTTCATAACACACCTTTTTTAAAAACACAAAAGATTGGGTGTATCAATTTTTCCCTATTTTTTTTATTTTTGCACTGACTATTTTTATAAAAAATTTTGATATATTTATTATTAAAATAAATCATTGAATCAATTAATAAATTAAAAATTTAATTTACAATTTAAAAAATAGATTTTTATTATTTTTTATTTTAATTTAAATATGTATAAAAATTAAAATTTATATGCTAAAAAATATATGGTAACATAAAACATCAATGACTCATTCTGATTTAAAAAAAAATAAAAATAACAACAATATAAGATATTTAATTGAATTTTAAAATTTATTATTCAGTAGCAATTTATGTCACGTAAATTTGTTTATTTTATAACATGTTATACATTCATTCATTCAAAAATACAAAAGTTAAATTATTAATTTTCTCAACCCAAAATAAACAAAAAAATAATAAATTTAAAAAAAATAAAATAATTTATATATTAAATTAAAATAAAATTTAATTATAAATTATTTTAAAAATAAATAAAAAGTGTTGATTTATAAAATTTTCAATGTATTTTAAAATGCCAATGGAATGCGGTAGTTGCATCGGTTTGATATATAATTAGGTTTGAGTGTGCACTCTGGTTACTGCAGTCGGTAACTCAGTTATCAGTGGACAGGCTACGTACAATAGCTATCACAACGGCATCAAACATAACGCATCAATTAATATGAACAATAACCAAAGCCGTGGGAGTTTGTGAGAGTAAAAGAGAAAGGAATATATATTATAGTGAATTGAAGAGATGAAGAGGTGGTTATATTGTTGTATTAGTAATCATAATAGTAGAGACGTAGTTTTAGGGTGGACATTGCAAAATTTTCAAATATATATATATAAACAATAATAATAATAATAATCATCATCATCATCATCAACAGCATCAACAGCATCAACAGCATCAACAACATCATCGACGGAGAAAAAGGGGAGAATATGTACTCACATCGTTGCCCTGTCTGCCTCATCTGGTTGTATACATGTTCATATTTATATTGTATGCATTTATATATATATAAACG
Organism: Lysiphlebus fabarum; assembly: GCA_011426435.1. NCBI lineage: Eukaryota > Metazoa > Arthropoda > Insecta > Hymenoptera > Braconidae > Lysiphlebus > Lysiphlebus fabarum. The sequence continues at coordinate 419,436 of WSYQ01001132.1, forward strand.
TTATGATGCAACGATGTGAAGCAAGAATAGTGCATTCGTGTCGACGGTTACCTATAAACAAAGCATTGTCAAACAGAATGAAGCATGATCATTCAACTGTACTGTTAACTCTTTACAAGGTCTCTAAAGATATTTAACCAAATACATTTATTTATTTTAAATTTAAATAAATTATTTGTCTTTTTTTTTTAATTTTATAAATAACAAAAATATTATTGTTATTTTGTGTTGTTTTATAAAAATTATTTGTTTTTTTAATATTTTTAAAATAAAAAGTTGGAAAAAAAATTTTAATGTTAATTATTATTTTTATTTTATAAAAATTTATTTACTTTTATAAATATATATTAAATAATTATGTTTTTGTAATGAATTTATAAGTCAAACGGTAAATATCGATATGCAAATGCATAATTATCGATTGCTGCATTTTTCGAGATGGAACAAAGCATGTTCTATGGCTTTGAATAATTTTTGTAGTAAATTATTTGAGGCGTATGATAAAATTATATATATTATAAAAAAAAAAAAAAATTGTAAAATTTAATAACTAAAATCACAATAAAAAAAAAAAGCCAAATAGAAATAATATAATTTTAAATATAATTATAATTATTGAAAATAAAAATTTTAATTAATTAAAATATTAATATTATTATTTTGTTTTAAATAATTTTATAAATTTTAATGACAAAATTAACAAAGGATGAGTAAATATAACCCATTGGTTATGAAATTTTGAAAACCCAATTTTAGCTGTTGTGGTCGTTGTAATTACCAGAGGACCCTTTAACTCGCGCGAAAACCGCGTAAATGTCTTAGATGTAAGAAGGATCTTGATCAAAATTTGCCCTTTCTTGATTCAACTCTAAAAGCTTATTCACATCCTATAAATATCTTGAATACCATTAATACCAACATTAAGATTTTCATTTGAAAATCCATCAACATCTAAAATCCCCTTCACCAAATACATCTACATAATAATAAAAACTTATTATTTAAAATATTTATCTTAAATTTACTTAAACACCTACAACTGTGTATTTAAATTGAACATTTTTAAAATAATAATAAATAAATAAATATATATATGTATTATAATATTGATCAATATTTTAATTATAAAATATTGATAATCGTTTTGTATTTAAATTGTAATTGAACACATGATGCTTTCAGATTAAGTTTGTTTAAAATATGGAAAGAGAGAGAATAAAGTATATTATATTATATAATGTTGCTATAATCATTGAATTTTATTATATTGACCATCATGGACAATCATTTCGATGATTATAAACAGCAAAACATTATCGTTAACTTGTCCCCATCAATGATTATGAAATACAATTAACATAAAATATATTGATGTGTCAAAAAGGGTGAAATCAACAGACTGACTAATCAATATTTAAACATAATGACATTTAACTTTAATTTAAATTTAACTATTAATAAAAAATTATTATTAATTAAATTTATCAAATTAAAATTATTATTACTAATATTAATTTAAAATTTTTAATAAAAAAAAAAAATATATATAAATTATCAAATAAAATATAAGAGAATAAAAATAAAAAAGTTATGGGGTAGGTATTATTGAGTAAGGGTAAAAAAAAATAAAAGTAAAAAAAAAAGGGGGTATATATGTTTACTTGCCAATAGCAAAATTATGCATAATAGAAAGCTTTAGGACAGTAGTACAGAGTTACAGACCAAAAACAAACCGACATTGGAACTTTGAGGGGATGTTACTTTATGAGAATTCACATTAAGAGGCTCATTTTGAATCTACCCTTCTATATATATATATTCTTTAACTCATCTGACAACCCTTGTATACTCATAAACCTAAAATTTTCACTGAATAATTGACGATTATATATACGTGTATTTTATATAAGAACAACTGACTATAAAAATACAAAAAAAAATACAGTAAAATATCAATTTAATGTAAAAATATAAAATTTAGTAAAATTATGTGTTGAGTGTAAGGTGATGTTATGAAATATCTGTGATTATTTTTTAATACTCTAATTTGTCATATTAATTTGAAATAAAAAATGTAAAATAAATATTAAAAATTGAAATTAAATAATGACAAAATAATGTAAAAATATAATTTTTTATTTTTAGGTTGAAGATGGACAATTTACTTGATGACTGAATAGAATGATGGATGATAACATTTAGAAGAAAATAATTTTATAAAATGTTTAAATTTGAATATAAAAATAAAATTGTTATCACATGTTGATATATGAATTTTTAAATATAATATAGATATGTTTTAGTAAGAATTAACAAAGCTATGTTTGTGTATTGCTTCGAGGCAAAATTCCTCTCATCTCGACATAAATATATGTTATGTTATATTGTGCAATCTACAAAAGCTGTATGAGAATGTTTGTAAGCAGTTATTCTCAAAATTTTCATCTAAATTCCATAGAGACTGAAAATTTAAGTGTTCAAATACGAAACAGTATATGTCATTGTGTATTTTAAACTGTGATCATATGTGTTAAATATTATTTATTGAATATAAATATTTATATGTAAAATAAAGTTGTCGATTTTCATCCTTTTCATATATAATATATAAATTCATGAATAAATTATTTATAATGTACATTTTATACTGAATGCCTTGAAATTTAACATTCGCAAATTCTCAAGTTGCTTCATTTGATCGTATCATTTTATTGAATAGCTGATATACATAAAATACCAGCTGCTTGTTTAATAAGTATTGGCCGAAATTTTTATGTATGTTTGGTTTATTTCTATTTATATGAATTTATTTTTTTGGAATTAGTTTGGCAAATAATGAGAATTTTGATATAAATAAAATATTGGATATGGATGTAAAAGATACCGACTTGCTAGTTTTTTGATTCATATGAAATATAACAATTCAATAACACAAAATACCTCCTTTGTCATTCTATGTTCCTAGTAAAAAATTGATAGATTTCGAAAATTGAATAGAGAAATATTATTGTTATTATAGAGAAAGTGAACGTTCCAAAACATATAATACCTCTTCGGTCCTTATATTTGCCTAATAGAAATTGTCAATTTTCGAAAATACGATAAAGACAAATTGTTGATATTCACTGATTATAAAGTGAATAAAGTAAACGTTTTGAAATACTAGAAGAAAAAGAGAAGATGCATCGAATACCTCCTTCCAAGTTCTATAACCCTGATACAACCCGATATTTTTACGATTTTTTTTAAGAGCCTCATAAATATTTTTTCAAGAAGTATTGATCCAAGAAAATAATGAAAAGCAGCATCGAATACCTCTTGGCCAGTTCTATAACCCTGTTAAAACCACATATTTTCAAATTTTTTTTTAATGCACCAGGTCAGTTTTCTCAAAAAGTCCTGATCCTGGAAAATAACGGGAAGCAGCATCGGATACCTCTTGCCAAGTTCTATAACCCTGTTAAAACCTCATATTTTTCTGATTTTTTTTGAATGCACCAGGTCAATTTTCTCAAAAAGTCCTGATCCTAAAAAAAATTGGGAAACGGCATCGGATACCTCTTGCCAAGTTCTATAACCCTGTTAAAACCTCATATTTTTCCGATTTTTTTTGAATGCAGCAGGTCAATTTAAAAAAAAAAGTCCTGATCCTGGAAAATAACGGGAAGCAGCATCGGATACCTCTTGGCCAGTTCTATAACCCTGTTAAAACCTCATATTTTTTCGATTTTTTTTGAATGCAGCAGGTCAATTTAAAAAAAAAAGTCCTGATCCTGGAAAAAACGGGAAGCAGCATCGGATACCTCTTGTCGAGTTCTATAACCCTGTTAAAACCTCATATTTTTTCGATTTTTTTTGAATGCAGCAGGTCAATTTAAAAAAAAAAGTCCTGATCCTGGAAAAAAACGGGAAGCAGCATCGAATACCTCTTGTCGAGTTCTATAACCCTGTTAAAACCTCATATTTTTTCAATTTTTTTTAAATGCAGTAGGTAATTTAAAAAAAAAAGTCCTGATCCTGGAAAATAACGGGAAGCAGCATCGGATACCTCTTGGCCAGTTCTATAACCCTGTTAAAACCGCATATTTTTTCGATTTTTTTTGAATGCAGCAGGTCAATTTAAAAAAAAAAGTCCTGATCCTGGAAAATAACGGGAAGCAGCATCGGATACCTCTTGACGAGTTCTATAACCCTGTTAAAACCTCATATTTTTCCGATTTTTTTTAAAGACACCACAAATTTTTTTTTAAAAAGTCCTGATCCTGGAAAAAAACGGGAAACGGCATCGGATACCTCTTGCCAAGTTCTATAACCCTGTTAAAACCTCATATTTTTTCGATTTTTTTTGAATGCAGCAGGTCAATTTAAAAAAAAAAGTCCTGATCCTGGAAAATAACGGGAAGCAGCATCGGATACCTCTTGGCCAGTTCTATAACCCTGTTAAAACCTCATATTTTTTCGATTTTTTTTGAATGCAGCAGGTCAATTTAAAAAAAAAAGTCCTGATCCTGGAAAATAACGGGAAGCAGCATCGGATACCTCTTGACGAGTTCTATAACCCTGTTAAAACCTCATATTTTTCCGATTTTTTTTAAAGACACCACAAATTTTTTTTTAAAAAGTCCTGATCCTGGAAAAAAACGGGAAACGGCATCGGATACCTCTTGCCAAGTTCTATAACCCTGTTAAAACCTCATATTTTTTCGATTTTTTTTGAATGCAGCAGGTCAATTTAAAAAAAAAAGTCCTGATCCTGGAAAATAACGGGAAGCAGCATCGGATACCTCTTGGCCAGTTCTATAACCCTGTTAAAACCTCATATTTTTTCGATTTTTTTTGAATGCAGCAGGTCAATTTAAAAAAAAAAGTCCTGATCCTGGAAAATAACGGGAAGCAGCATCGGATACCTCTTGGCCAGTTCTATAACCCTGTTAAAACCTCATATTTTTTCGATTTTTTTTGAATGCAGCAGGTCAATTTAAAAAAAAAAGTCCTGATCCTAGAAAAAATTGGGAAACGGCACCGGATACCTCTTGCCAAGTTCTATAACCCTGTTAAAACCTCATATTTTTCCGATTTTTTTTGAATGCACCAGGTCAATTTTCTCAAAAAGTCCTGATCCTAAAAAAAATTGGGAAACGGCATCGGATACCTCTTGCCAAGTTCTATAACCCTGTTAAAACCTCATATTTTTCCGATTTTTTTTGAATGCAGCAGGTCAATTTAAAAAAAAAAGTCCTGATCCTGGAAAATAACGGGAAGCAGCATCGGATACCTCTTGGCCAGTTCTATAACCCTGTTAAAACCTCATATTTTTTCGATTTTTTTTGAATGCAGCAGGTCAATTTAAAAAAAAAAGTCCTGATCCTGGAAAATAACGGGAAGCAGCATCGGATACCTCTTGACGAGTTCTATAACCCTGTTAAAACCTCATATTTTTCCGATTTTTTTTAAAGACACCACAAATTTTTTTTTAAAAAGTCCTGATCCTGGAAAAAAACGGGAAACGGCATCGGATACCTCTTGCCAAGTTCTATAACCCTGTTAAAACCTCATATTTTTTCGATTTTTTTTGAATGCAGCAGGTCAATTTAAAAAAAAAAGTCCTGATCCTGGAAAATAACGGGAAGCAGCATCGGATACCTCTTGGCCAGTTCTATAACCCTGTTAAAACCTCATATTTTTTCGATTTTTTTTGAATGCAGCAGGTCAATTTAAAAAAAAAAGTCCTGATCCTGGAAAATAACGGGAAGCAGCATCGGATACCTCTTGGCCAGTTCTATAACCCTGTTAAAACCTCATATTTTTTCGATTTTTTTTGAATGCAGCAGGTCAATTTAAAAAAAAAAGTCCTGATCCTAGAAAAAATTGGGAAACGGCACCGGATACCTCTTGCCAAGTTCTATAACCCTGTTAAAACCTCATATTTTTCCGATTTTTTTTGAATGCAGCAGGTCAATTTAAAAAAAAAAGTCCTGATCCTGGAAAATAACGGGAAGCAGCATCGGATACCTCTTGACGAGTTCTATAACCCTGTTAAAACCTCATATTTTTTCGATTTTTTTTGAATGCAGCAGGTCAATTTAAAAAAAAAGTCCTGATCCTAGAAAAAATTGGGAAACGGCATCGGATACCTCTTGCCAAGTTCTATAACCCTGTTAAAACCTCATATTTTTCCGATTTTTTTTGAATGCACCAGGTCAATTTTCTCAAAAAGTCCTGATCCTAAAAAAAATTGGGAAACGGCATCGGATACCTCTTGGCCAGTTCTATAACCCTGTTAAAACCTCATATTTTTCCGATTTTTTTTGAATGCACCAGGTCAATTTAAAAAAAAAAGTCCTGATCCTGGAAAATAACGAGAAGCAGCATCGGATACCTCTTGGCCAGTTCTATAACCCTGTTAAAACCTCATATTTTTTCGATTTTTTTTGAATGCTGCAGGTCAATTTAAAAAAAAAAGTCCTGATCCTGGAAAATAACGGGAAGCAGCATCGGATACCTCTTGGCGAGTTCTATAACCCTGTTAAAACCTCATATTTTTTCGATTTTTTTTGAATGCAGCAGGTCAATTAAAACAAAAAAGTCCTGATCCTAGAAAAAATTGGGAAACGGCATCGGATACCTCTTGCCAAGTTCTATAACCCTGTTAAAACCTCATATTTTTTCGATTTTTTTTGAATGCAGCAGGTCAATTTAAAAAAAAAAGTCCTGATCCTGGAAAAAAACGGGAAACGGCATCGGATACCTCTTGGCCAGTTCTATAACCCTGTTAAAACCTCATATTTTTTCGATTTTTTTTGAATGCAGCAGGTCAATTTAAAAAAAAAAGTCCTGATCCTGGAAAATAACGGGAAGCAGCATCGGATACCTCTTGACGAGTTCTATAACCCTGTTAAAACCTCATATTTTTCCGATTTTTTTTAAAGACACCACAAATTTTTTTTTAAAAAGTCCTGATCCTGGAAAAAAACGGGAAACGGCATCGGATACCTCTTGCGAGTTCTATAACCCTGTTAAAACCTCATATTTTTTCGATTTTTTTTGAATGCAGCAGGTCAATTAAAAAAAAAAGTCCTGATCCTGGAAAAAAACGGGAAACGGCATCGGATACCTCTTGCCAAGTTCTATAACCCTGTTGAAACCCCATATTTTTCCGATTTTTTTTAAAGACACCACAAATTTTTTTTTAAAAAGTCCTGATCCTGGAAAAAAACGGGAAACTGCATCGAATACCTCTTGTCGAGTTCTATAACCCTGTTAAAACCCCATATTTTTCCGATTTTTTTTAAAGACAGCACAAATTTTTTTTTAAAAAGTCCTGATCCTGGAAAAAAACGGGAAACGGCATCGGATACCTCTTGCAAGTTCTATAACCCTGTTAAAACCTCATATTTTTTCGATTTTTTTTAAATGCAGCAGGTCAAAAAAAAAAAAGTCCTGATCCTGGAAAAAAACGGGAAGCGGCATCGAATACCTCTTGTCGAGTTCTATAACCCTGTTAAAACCTCATATTTTTTCGATTTTTTTTGAATGCAGCAGGTCAATTTAAAAAAAAAAGTCCTGATCCTAGAAAAAATTGGGAAACGGCATCGGATACCTCTTGCCAAGTTCTATAACCCTGTTAAAACCTCATATTTTTTCGATTTTTTTTGAATGCAGCAGGTCAATTTAAAAAGTCCTGATCCTAAAAAAAATTGGGAAACGGCATCGGATACCTCTTGCCAAGTTCTATAACCCTGTTAAAACCTCATATTTTTTCGATTTTTTTTGAATGCAGCAGGTCAATTTAAAAAAAAAAGTCCTGATCCTAGAAAAAATTGGGAAACGGCATCGGATACCTCTTGCCAAGTTCTATAACCCTGTTAAAACCTCATATTTTTTCGATTTTTTTTGAATGCAGCAGGTCAATTTAAAAAAAAAAGTCCTGATCCTGGAAAAAATTGGGAAACGGCACCGGATACCTCTTGCCAAGTTCTATAACCCTGTTAAAACCTCATATTTTTCCGATTTTTTTTGAATGCAGCAGGTCAATTTAAAAAAAAAAGTCCTGATCCTGGAAAATAACGGGAAGCAGCATCGGATACCTCTTGGCCAGTTCTATAACCCTGTTAAAACCTCATATTTTTTCGATTTTTTTTGAATGCAGCAGGTCAATTTAAAAAAAAAAGTCCTGATCCTGGAAAATAACGGGAAGCAGCATCGGATACCTCTTGGCCAGTTCTATAACCCTGTTAAAACCTCATATTTTTTCGATTTTTTTTGAATGCAGCAGGTCAATTAAAACAAAAAAGTCCTGATCCTAGAAAAAATTGGGAAACGGCATCGGATACCTCTTGCCAAGTTCTATAACCCTGTTAAAACCTCATATTTTTTCGATTTTTTTTGAATGCAGCAGGTCAATTAAAAAAAAAAGTCCTGATCCTGGAAAAAAACGGGAAACGGCATCGGATACCTCTTGGCCAGTTCTATAACCCTGTTAAAACCTCATATTTTTTCGATTTTTTTTGAATGCAGCAGGTCAATTTAAAAAAAAAAGTCCTGATCCTGGAAAATAACGGGAAGCAGCATCGGATACCTCTTGACGAGTTCTATAACCCTGTTAAAACCTCATATTTTTCCGATTTTTTTTAAAGACACCACAAATTTTTTTTTAAAAAGTCCTGATCCTGGAAAAAAACGGGAAACGGCATCGGATACCTCTTGGCGAGTTCTATAACCCTGTTAAAACCTCATATTTTTTCGATTTTTTTTGAATGCAGCAGGTCAATTAAAAAAAAAAGTCCTGATCCTGGAAAAAAACGGGAAACGGCATCGGATACCTCTTGCCAAGTTCTATAACCCTGTTGAAACCCCATATTTTTCCGATTTTTTTTAAAGACACCACAAATTTTTTTTTAAAAAGTCCTGATCCTAGAAAAAAACGGGAAACTGCATCGAATACCTCTTGTCGAGTTCTATAACCCTGTTAAAATCCCATATTTTTCCGATTTTTTTTAAAGACACCACAAATTTTTTTTTGAAAAGTTCTGATCCTGGAAAAAAATGGGGAACGGCATCGGATACCTCTTGGCCAGTTCTATAATCCTGTTAAAATCTCATATTTCTTCGATTTTTTCTAAAAGTACCAGGTCATTCAAAAAAAAAAAATTTGAATACCTCTTCGGTCATTATAATTGCCTAATAAAAATTTAAATTTTTTTCGAAAAAAAAAAATTCGAATACCCTTTTGGTCATTATGTTTGCCCAATAAAAATTTAAATTTTTTTCCGAAAAAATAAAAATTTGAATACCTCTTCGGTCATTATATTTGCCTAATAAAAATTCCAAATTTTTTCGAAAGAAAAAAAAATTCGAATACCCTTTGGTCATTATGTTTGCCTTATAAAAATTCAACTTTTTTTTCGAAAAAATAAATTCGAATACCTCTTCGGTCATTATGTTTGCCTCCTAAAATTCACAATTTTCAAAATTTGACGACGAAAAATCGTTGATATTGGGGGATTATGAAGTTGAGGAAGTTAAGTTTCCAAAACATGTAATACTTTTTTGGTATTTGAATTTGCCTAGTAGAAATTGTTAATATTAAACAATTGGACCGAGAAAATTTATTGATATCAAGGCTACATAAAGTAGAAGAAGTAAGCTATTTCAATTGTATAATATCTTTTTCGTTCATTTAATATTCTCATAACGTTTAATACTTAATGAATGATTAATTATGATTAAAATTTTTATTGCGATTAAATTAATAAAAACAAAAAGATAAATTTCAAAAACATTTTCTGTTTAAATCATTCTCTCAACCAAGGGTGCTATACACTACGGTATAATATAAATAAAAATTACAATAAAATCCTACGTTATTAAAAAAAAAAAGTATTTTTTAAAATTATAATTTTGATTTAAAAAAAAAAAAAGAAATGTTAATTTGATATTTTTACAGCTTTTTATATTTTAAATATTTTTTTATTTTCTACTTTGACTTTATTCCAGAATATTTTTACCATTTGCCCGCCAGGCTGTATTACATAAAGACGAACTGTTCTAGAAATGAGTTCATATTCCAATGGGGTGAGTAGCAAAAGATATGTATATCTATCTGTCTAACCGTAATAATTTTAGCCTTAGGATAAGAAAAAATACGCGATACTTGTGCGCAATAATTCATTAGCATAGATGAATAATCCTCCTTAACCCCACTGTTTACATCCCAAAGAAATTTCATATTTTATTTACTCAAAAAATAATAGATACATATTTTTTTTATCAAAAATACATCTCTTGTTTTCACTCTAATAATATATATTATAAAAAAAAAAAATAAAAAATAAAAAAAAATAATGTAAAATAGATATAAAGTAGCTATGAGCATTTACGTATGTAATTATCTATTTTTTTATATATTTTTTTTTTTTAATTATTAAATATTTTATTAACGTTCTTGTCAGCTTGAATGATCATCAGACAAATGCTTATGCAAGGTAACTGCGAACCAAGTGAAGAAAAGTAACACACGAGGCGTGTTCAATGTACTGTAATTGCGTTTGTGCGTTTATATATATTTTTTATCTTTTTTTTTTGCGTATAAAAATATAAAAAATATTATAAAGATTATGTGATGTATGTTAATGTTTATGTTGACATAATCTAAAAGCGCGTAACATACATGTATATATACTAGTAAATATATGATAAACGTTATCAACCGTATTAAACCAGACACTATCTCAACGCATATATGTAAAGTCTCATATCAAGTACATATTTACACATGCTTATTAATTATTACTATATCATTATCATATACTTAATTATTAGACACTTTAATAATCTAATTTTTCTTAAAAAAGAAAATTAAAAATAATAAATAAATAAATAATTATCTAAAATTTTGTACCTAATTTTTTAACAATATAGCTCAACATTTTCATTTTTTTATAATTTAAATTGTTCAAGTTTTAATTAAAGTTGTTAATGAAAACAAGCATTTATCAATAATATTAAATATAAATAATAATAATAAATCAAAGAATAATTTTTTGTAAATTAAATTAAATCCTTTAATTTACTTTTAAAAAATAAAAAATTTTATTTATAATTTCAACGTCAATCACTGGATGATATATAAAGGTTTTTAGTTCTACAAAAGAGCTTAAATAATTTACTAAAATAAATGAAAAAAATAAAATAAAATAAAAGTGTATATCTAGATCAAGGCTTAATTAAACATCGTGTGATAAAGCTCAGTTTTAGTTCACAAAGTGACCACATCACCTTCAAACATCCCCTCATCAGTAAGAGGACTCCAAAGAAGTGTTTATAAGAATTAAAAATATAAAATTCATCTCTCTCTTATTTTAACCCCAATTTAACTTCAAAAACAATACTCAAGTATTGGTAAAAGTGTAGATATATTTACACTGATTTAACACAACAAAAGAAAAAAATTAATTTTAACCATGTCTGGTTGTTTTTTAATATAAAAATTTTTGTTTTATAAATACAATAATCTATTAATACAGTTTATACACCATTTTTATGTATATGTAATTCAACGAAAAAAAAAAAAAATTTAAATAAAAAAATCAAGACTTGTTTTTCTAGTCTTAACTTTGATACACAAAGAAAAAGACAAAGTGTTTAAAAAATAAAAAAAATTAGTAATAAAAAAAAAATAGATAACACAAAAAAAAAAAAAATCAATGAAAATAAAAACAAAGAATATAAAATTTTCTTACAACCCTTTCAGTGCCAACTGTACAAGAAATATCCCTTGTGGTATATGCTTCGATTGAACAGTCAAACGATTCACTGAATATGTTGGATGTTATTTATTATTTTTTTTTTAACATACAATGTTTCAATACACAAAGAGATGACAAGAAATTTACAACCAATACGTAAATATACAATCTACATATATATTTACAAAAATTATTAGTAAATATTGATGTTTATAAACAAACTCATATTAAAGTTGCTAGTTCATTGAGTTTATCTAATATAATACTTTAATTTCATAGACAATTTATAAAGGTTAATTTACTTTTTAAATTAAAAAAATATAAAAAATATTAATAGAAATAAATTGTTAAATAATTTAGTAATTATTGAGTATTAATTATTATTGTGTAACTGTTTTTGATAAATATAAAAACAAAGGGTAGTTTTAAAGCAGAAAAAAAATTTGATGTTTTATTTTTTTTTTTTAGTTAATAAAATAATACATATTGTAATGATTTTTTAGTGTATGGATTTTAACAGAAATTATGTATTTTAATTTATTTAAAATTAAAAAATACTGCAGTATTTTTTTTAAATTATTAGATGAACAAAATCCCTCGGGTCCCAATTACAATGATATCCGATCTGAACATTAAAATTTTGATGATTCAAGGGGTGAGTTTGTTTAAAAATCTAAATCCATTTGATTGTCAAGTTTTATTATTTATTTTTTTTATTATAAAAGCTAATTTGTCTTTTTATTAAATTTTAATTACATTTATTTACCAAAAAAATAACAATAAATTTTTGTTATTTAAAATTAGTATTATTTATTGATTAAAAAAAATTGAAAAAATAATTTTATTATAATAAATTTATATATAAAAAAAAAAAATGATAATGACATAAATGTATGAGAAATGTATAAAATATTATTGGTCATTTGAGAATGATATGATTGGTATATTTTATGAATACAAGTAAACAAAAAAAATTAAGTAAATATTCTATTTTTTTTGTAGCCAAGTTTTCTATTTATAAATGTATATGAATATATATATATTTTTTTTTCTATCAAGTGACTTATATATGAGGGAGAAATGTCATCCAATGAGAGTTTTGTTTAAGGCACGGTTAGCTGTCGTATTTATATATTGACATGAAAGCCCCGTTGACTAATGGACTGGCTATTGTTTCAGTCTCGTATTTCTACAAGGGCTTGGCTTTATCATCCGGTATATTTTCTGTCTCAATCAAATACATATAGATTATATATTTTTTTGTAAATCGATTTTTTTTTGAGATATTATAATCATCAAAAAAATCATTTCTATGAATTTTCTAAACAATTTAATGATATTTTTTTGTGAAAATTTGATCATTTATTTGATTAAAAAATTTAACAAAAAAAATATTTGTAAATTGTTTTTTATATTAAAATTATTAAGCAATAATTTAGATTTATTGTTTTAAAAAAAAATTATATAATTAAATTTAAAAAATAACAACATCATTTTCATATCATTTGTAAATTTTTTTTTTTTTTCTTTAAAATTTTTATATAATCATGGTTCATTAACTCAATGAATTTATCTGGCCAATCATTTACTTGTAAAGTCAGCTAAATTTATTTTTTGATACCTCATGTATACAAAATTCCCCTATTTTAAAAAGTAAATTATTGGAAACTACTTAAAGCTTGAAATATGAACAGTTGATGTTGATGATAAAATATCAAAAAAAAAAAAAACAAATAATTTATATAATTTAAATTTATTAACTTTAACTATACTTAATTAAAAATATATACTGAAGAAAATAATCAGTACATATTTTCAATATCAACTTGTCAAATTATAACAAAAAAAAATAATAATAATTTGAATATAAATCCAAGATGATGGATCAAAATAATATCTATATATATTTTGTGAACAAGTATAACCATAAACATTAGAGGTAACTATTCAATTAGTAACTGGCATTCGATATACAAACTTGGTTGAGTGATCGTGGCCTTTGGCTTGTAATATTTCTTCCTTTATTATTGTCTCTCATTGTCTTTGTTAGTTTGAAAATTCTGTTGATCTGTCTCATCCTTAATTTATTGCTGAGACTGTTAGATACATTGTAAGAAGCTCAGAAATAATTTTATATATCTACATTAGGACGATAGTTGGTGACTTGATGGCAAGTCAGACAATATACATCTTTCCTTTACATGTCTAGCTTTTAATTTTAATCTCTCTCTCTATTTCTTAACATATAATAATGAAATAGACAACGATAGAAACTTCCAACATCCCCAATATTTCGCGAATGGGCCAAACTGAGTTTATAGCTCACATAGTATGTCTCTATGGCTTCTTGATTTATTACCAAGTTAAACCCTTGTGCATGAAACTCATTTTTGACATTCGATACAACCACCCACTTTTTACCACCTATACTTAATATCACCTACTTAGATCGATTATTTAAATCGTGAATTAAAGTTTGTTATTTATATCTAACTTTGTACTTGTTATTATATAAAATTTAATCAATAAAAATATTAATTAGTTTACTTACTTCTTGTTTTTTGTTCATCTTGTAATTGTCGATCTAAACTGTCTTTGACTTCTCTTTCTCTCAGCACATCCATTTTTAATTCAGCTATAAAAAATAGAAAAAAAAAAAAAAAAAAAGTATAAATATTTTGAGTTATTTATTTCTTTATTTTAAAATATTTTTTATAATTGTATTAAATGATAAATTGGTAAATTTATCTTGTCTAATTATCTCTGATAAAATTATATCAAGACATGAAAATTTTTGGGCTTATTTAGTCTGGTCTATTTTGTAACATATACTCAATCTGATTTCTTGAATTTATCTTTGTTTAATATCTCTTTCTAACCCTTATATACCACTAACATTGTACTTGGGTTGTGTATATATTCTTCTTAGACAAGATGATTTTAGCATGCATCCCCGAGGGATACACCATGCTAAATTAGCAATCGCAAATCTCAGCAAGTAGGGTCATAAGACAGTCCAGAATACTGTTTCTATTTTACCCTTTCATCGACATTTTTGATGTCCAAATTTATCATTTATAGAATAATCATTTTTCAGTCAAGCATACATTAAAATTTATTAAATTACTAAAATTATTTTTTATAGTTTTATTTGTATTTTTTAATTTTAATATTTAATTTAATTTATTTTTTTAATTATTTTTATTTAAAATGAATTTAGATTATATAATTTAAATTGATATTATTATTTATTTTTAATACCAAAATTGATTGGAATTATATTTTTTTTTTAAGTAGTATAAACGCGTTTTAGTCAGACATATTTAGTCAACAGTGTTTTATCAACACTTAAACTAAAAATTAATTAATTATTATTTTATATATTTATTTTTTATGTTTTTATAAATAATTTAATTAATATATTGTTATAAAAATATAAAAAAAATTGAAAAATAACAAAATTTATCAATAAAATTTTAATATTAAAATTTTGTATTTTAAATTAATTTAAAATATAATATTAATAAAATATGATTTTTTAGCATCATAAAACCTTCAATAAAATATTCTTCTGACTAAATCAAATGAGTTAATTCAGTTCAACAAAAAAAAATAAAATAAAAATGAAAAAACCAGACTCAGATAACTCGAGTGAAACGAATAAAATAAAGTGAAGAAACGAGTAGGGTCACAGTCTTTTTTTTCCTCTTTTTCCAATTTTTTTATTTTTTTATTTTTTTTTTTTATCAAGAGCCCCTTTTCAGTCAGTCCAGTGATCCTCAAATTACGCTTTGAGGGTAATGAGCCAACCAGCCTCGTAACGTACGACATTTTCGCAGTCTATAATATTTACCCTCTTTTTTTTTTTTTTTTTTTTTTTTAACTTTGTCAGTTTCAAGTATTTCAACAAAGTATTATGCCAATGAAAATATATAGTACTTATCAGTAAAATATTTGATCAAATTTTATCAGTAAAAAAAATTAATATTATCATCAATAATTTAGCTTGATATATATTTATAAAATATATATTAAAAAATTAAATAGATAAAGTACAGTATTACAATTAATTTTAGACATTAAAATTTCACGAATATTCAATTTAAATATATGAAGTAAAAGCCAATAGCCCCAAGGGCTATCATATATACCAATGTACATCCTGTTATTGCCAATTTAGTTGGTATTTCTGTACTTTACTTTGTGCTATCATTTAGATTATCATCTCACTTTTCAACGCTTATTTTAATTTATCCTGTATTTTATTGAATTTTATATTTTAAAAAATATATATTTGAAAATTTTAATTTAGTCCATCAACAGGTTATTTAATTTTATTTACTAGAAAAAAAAAAAAATGAAATAAATAAAAATAAATTATAAAAGTTTGACAAGATTAAAAATTTTTTTTTGTTAAAGTTAAATTTAAAATGTATATTGAAATTAGCCTGGTGGTTTATGAAAAATTCAAGGATTAATATCAACAAGAAAACCACTTTGCTCGTTATACTTAATGGCTTTTGTGGTGGTACAGTAGAAAATTTTCTTTTTAGTCTGTAGTATGCACCGTTATGACACCCTTGTGACACTAGTATTCGTTGTTGTCATCTTATTTTGATATTATCCAACTACCAAATATTCATACTACAATCTTGAGAAATAAAAAATAAAAAAAAAAAAACTGAACATTATTCTTATTTCAATTATAACAAACGTATTGCAAAAAGTATAATCATGTTTCACATCATAAAATTTTAAATAGAGGGTGAAAATACTAATATTACTTTCTCAAATAATAATTTCAATAATATTAAATTGATGTTCAATTTTTTTATAATTTTTTATTTTTATGGATACTAATTTTAATATTATTATTAAATTTATATTTTATTTGAATTTATTTACTTTTTTTTTATCATTATATTGATAATTTTATTGAAAAAATAAAAAAGTAATTTAAAAAAGTATAATGTCAAAAAAAAAAAATAATATTTATTCAGTAAATTTAATGAAAAAACGATATTTATTTTCTTACCCTTAAAAATAATCAAATTAAATATTGTAAATTAAAAAAAAATATATATAATATTTATATATTAAATGACATTTAATGTAAATTTAAAATAAATAATATTTAAGATTAGTAAAACAATAAAATATCTGAATATATAAAACATAAAGATTAACTATAAATTTATACTTTGTAATCTAATTTAATCCTAATGTCATACTATTTTGTCTAGGCTTGTTATTATCAAGGGTGAATACTATGAATATTATTGTTTCCCTTGTATATTACAATTGAATATAAATTAACTAAATATAAAAAAAAAAAAATCTTTTTCTTTAAATAATATTGTCTCAAGCAATATTGTCATCATCTAAAACATTTTTCCAAAAAACTCAATTAAAATTTATAAATAATTTATTAATAAAAAATAAAAATTAATTAAAACAAACAACAAATAAATATAGTAAAAAAATGATGAAAAATTTGATGTTATCATCTAGCTTTTATCATTATTGACACTGATTATCCCTTCGATAATTAACGAGGCAATATTATAATTTTTATTTGTACATAAATATTGATAAATAATAAAAATAAAAAAGTATAAATAAATTTTATAATATGTTAAGGTATATATAGTGTTATTACTCTAAGAATAGCTTGAGGGTATTTTGTGACTTGTAAACCTTCAAGGTTTATGCTTCATGATCAATATTTTGTTGTATCAACAAGGAAACTATAATGCAACTCTCATGAAAATATATATATATGTATATATAGTCAATAGTTGTACATTTTAGATTAAATCAAAGCAACAAAGTAGTTTTGGTTTGATAAAATGAGAACAAGAAATTTTAGAAGGAGCAGGAAAATATGACTACCACCTTTAACTATTTTAACATTAATTCTACTGGGATTTAAGACAGACTTAGGACTTGTTCCGGTTACTGACCACTTTGTCTATAACATTAACCATTAAAGGATACAACATAAATAGGATTATAATATTTAAAAAATTATAAAAAAATATTTGATAAAAAAAAACAAAAAATTAAAAATTTATAATTAAGAATTTTTTTTTCGTTTAATTTTTAAATAATTTTAATATTTTATATAAAATTAATTTATATTTTTTAAATATTATATATTAAAAGTTTAAATATTTTTTAGTACTATAAATTTATTAAAAAAAAATATTATTTTAACTTAAAAAATATCGAGGTTAATTGTATCAAAAAAAAACAATTGTGATAAAAGTTTTTTTACCGTCATCATATGTCACTCTGTGTCTTGATTGCAATTAACAATTTTTTTTTATTTTTTAATAAAATGCAATTTTTTATCTTAATCTTTACACTTTGCTAACGATGAAAAAAAAGTCTACTTGCATGAAAAAAAAATAAAATAAAATTAAGTTAAAAAAAAAAAAGTAAAAAATAATATCAAAAGTTTAAAAATTATATACCTTCAAATGAAAACAAGACAGACTATATAATTATGAAAAAAAAAAAATTATTAATAATGATGCAAATAATATATAAAATTGCAAGTGAAGAAAAGAACAATTGTGCATCCAATTAATCGTCTCAGTATAATTTAAATACCTACTTAATTTGCATACATCGGTTGGTTGATATGCCAAGTGAAAATAAGTTGAAAAAGACACGCGACTTCACACGATTCTTCGTTTTTTTTAAATAAATTTTAATCATTATAGTTTTTTTTTTTTTATAAATTTTTCATTGTATTCTTTTCTTTTATTGTTTTGTTTTTTAAAAATTATTTTTCTTTTTTATTTCACGCTCCCTATGATTCTTTTGTTTCTTCATTACTTCCTTTCATATTCATTTTTTTTTTTAAATATATTATTTCTATATTTACCCTGAGGTTTTGGGATCGTAAATAACAACTTTGGTATAATAAGACATCAACAACATATATATATACGATTTGATACTATCTTTATGAACACGACAGTCGGAAGTTGTATATTTTTTTTCTTTAAATTTTTTAAGAAAATTATTAAATAATATGTTGATTTGAATTAATTATGACTAAATATATTCTCAAATGTTTAAATAAAATTTTAAGTTAAATTTTCTACGTTAATTTTTAAATAAAAATATTATTAATTGTTAATAATCAAATTATTTTAATAAACTCTTGTAATTATATTTGATATATCGTAGAAAATAAACTCTGACATGTTGAATGAATTTTTATTATATATTTTTTTCGTCAATTAAATAACTTATCGTTTCAATAATTTTATCATATATATTGTCATTAAAATAAAACATCATTAAAGATATACATAATTAAATTCTGATAATTTTATTATCACTAAATAATTTTATATTTTTTTTAATTTTACATCAGTAATGACTATTAATAAATGTCCAATTAAATTTATCATAATATATAATTTAATGTCATTTAAATCCTTCAAACAATAAAAAATTATAAATAATAATAATTTTAATTATTTATATGAAAAAATAAAAAATAATGTAATTATATTTTAAAAATAATTTTGTATCATTATTGTTTGTTTAAAAACATACAATTTCAGTAGTTTAATATAAAAGTATTTTTATTTTTTTGTAAATCTTTTTTTTTTGTCCCCCCCAACAGTGAAACTTGGTTTTTATTGTTAAATAAATAATCAAAGCGAGTTTTTTAGTCGTGTTAGGTATAATTTATTATCCACCCTCAGCCAAACGAGATGCACACTAAGTTGAATAAAAAAAAAAAATTAAAAAAAATTTACTGCACATAGATATTTATTTACCATATCCATATATATACTTTTATCCTTCTATTTTACCTTTTTTTTTTTTTTTTTTATATATATTCTTCGGTTTCTTCTTTCATTTGATTATTTATATTTTTTTTATACGTTATATACATTTTGCTTTGAAATATATATACTCAATGATTTTCCATCTTTCTTTATCACCCTTTTTCGTATATTTAACATTGGGCATTGAATGTTTAAATTTTTTATCTCTTTGGTGCCTTATGCACCTAAAAGCCCTGTTGTTTTCATTAATTGACAATCACGTATGGATTTTTTAGCATAGCTAAGAAAGGTGGGAACCTCAACAAATACGTGTTTGACCACACGATTACATAGTATTGTTCTTTACAATTTTAATTTCATTGATTTTTTTATTTTTTTTTTTCAATACAGTCATTCTTTGTTTATTTTAAATTACTTATTATTATTTATTTATATATTTATGTGTTTAAATATTTACCAAAGTTTGTTAAAAATAAAAAATAATAATTAAAAAAATTTATAAATTATATGATAATTTTATAATTTATTTAATTATATTATATTATATTTTAAATGGTAGCTAAATTAAAATTTAAATCAGTAGTTTAAACATGAACAAAACAAGAAACTGTATAATCAGACAAAACTTTTTCTGTAACCACTGTACATGTTTAAACATATAATACATAAATATTTATAAAAAAAAATAATATATTTACATTTATAAAAAATGTCAAATTATTTTTATTATTATTTATTTTGTATATATATTTATGTATTACAAAAGATAAACATGAACATAAACCAACATAATTTGTTGCTTAAATGCAATAGCTTCTGAGGAGTTATTCTTTTTATCAAAATTATAAATGAACGTGTAACAGTCATGTTATATAGCCAGGGGTTACCAATCATCTACAATTTTCTTTGGCAATATTCGTTGATTTTTTATTATTTATATTATTTATATTTCTATAACTCTATATGTATATATTAATAAATATTTTGATGTCAAATATATTCATTAAAACAGGTTTAAAAATTTTTTTAAAAATAAATACAACCAATCATGCAAATTTTAAATTATTAAAATTTTATATTTTCAATTATTTTATTATTAAATTTAATTTATAAAATTCAGAGTAAATATTTTTATATATATGTATAATTAAAATTTTGAAAATTAATTAATTGAAATAAATTTTTTTAAAAAAAAACTACATTTTTTTGTGATATTTTATTTAATTTTTTGTAAAAATATATATGTATTTTTTTAATTTTGTATGCACTGTAAATATATCTTTTATATTTTTAATCTATTGTCTTTATGTCAAGGGTCAAAAATACACACAAACTGGAAAATAAAATAAAACTATTAACCACAATGTTATAGCTTATGTAAATGAATTTTTATTATAATATTTTCTTGTAAATATATACGGGTGTAAATCCGTATACAATATTTATTTTTGTAAATAATTTAACCATATGTTTAAATAAACAAAGTCTAACAATATTGTATATTTAATTGCATGAAATATTATTGAATTTATAAAAATAAAAAAATTATAATTTATAGCTGACTAATGCAAAAAAAAAAAAACAACAAAAAATAATCTAATTTATTAAAATTTTATTTATTTATAAATATTATTTGTTTATATATTGTTTAAATTAATTGTAATAAATAAAATATATATATAAAAAATAGAAAAAAAATTTTCATTTGTATGAGTTAATATTATTCACCAAAGAAAATAAATATGAGTGGGTGTAAATGGGAGGATCTTTTGTATATGGCAAAGGTTGTTAGTCGTAAATCAATCAAAAATATGTATATATTATATAAAATTTTTTTTTTTGCCCAAGGGCATCTTAATTCACATCAATGTTCATGTCATATATTTATCATTCAAATAATTCACCATAATATGTTTCAATCATTATTTATTATTTAAAAATATTTTTAAAAAAAATAAAAATAACAAATAATTTTATATATATATCAATAGTACAATTAAATTGATAAAAAAAATTTAAAGATAAAATGATAATAAAAAAATAAACAGTAGTTAATGTCAAAATAAAGTTTTAAAAAGGCTAAAATTTTAATTAACCAAGGTACCAGGTAGCTGATCGCGATCAAATCGGGTGCACGATCTACAAGGAATCTACATAAGATCCTCCACTCGCGGCTACATCTCAATCGATTTTATATATATATATATTTTTTATTCACCATTGAAAAAATAATATTTATTTTTAAACTTTAGCTTCTAGTAAGTTTAAATTGTAATTGTGTTATATATCAATGTGGTGGGGCTTTTTTTTTTGAACAATATTCGCTTACTCACTTGTTCTTTGTTGAATCTTCAAAGATGCCACCACCTTAAATGATCGTAGATAACGTATTTATATACATATACATATATATATATTGTTGAATATCACCAAAGTATATATATTGTCTTGGTTATATATGTTTAATATAAATAACAAAATTTACTTGAAGGTGTTACTGTTGGTTATGTACATTATTCGATAATGTTCTGGCTACAGTGGTTCATGTAACACAATATATATAAAAAAAAAAAATAAATAATTAAAAAGAACTGAATTCTCATGATAAAATTTGTGACTGTATATATATATTATATTTTTTTTGTTTGTTTATTAATTTATTTTTATTTTTTTAATTTATATATTAAAAACAATACTGATGTTATTTTTTTATCGACATGTGAACTTGATCTTTTTTTTTTTTTATATATATATTTTTTTAATTTATATAAATAAATATTAATTAAATTTAATCAATGTTTTTTTAATTATTGTTATTATATTTATTAATTTATTATTTTTAATGAGTATTGTCTTGATGACTTGATGGGAGTATCGCACGTGAGGTCTACGATATAAATATTGAAATATAATTAAAATAATTTTTATATATATATTTTTTTTTCACATGAATTAACTTGGAATATTGTCGTTATATTTTATATATATATAAAAATTTATATGTGTATGGTTATTTTAAGATGGATTACTGGACATCGGGTAACACGATAGCACAACGTATGTAAAATCATCTGGTGTAAAATCGCAAATTGTTGACTCATTCAAGTATTAAATCTCTATCTTTTATATAATGCCTTTATTTTTTTTTAAATTTATATTTTTATTTATTGTTTATTCTAATATTTGTAGGGTTTATTTTTTCAGAGTTAATCAAGCATTATTTATGTTTTTTATGTAAACTTAAAAATCAATTGGTTTTTTGTAAAAATAAATTATTTTTTAACCAAATTTTTTATCCAATATTGTGGTATTTTGATTTAATTTAAATTAAGGCAATTGGGTAATTAAAATTATTAATCAATTGGATATTTATGTTTGTTAAAAATATGTAAAAAAAAAAAAAAGGATAAATACGATTGTTTAATGAGTATAATTATTATTAAAATTATAATAAAAAATAAAATTTCAAAATTCATTAATTTATGGTTATTAGTGTGTTAAATATTTATTAAAAAAAAAAAAATAATTAAAATAATAATAAGTTTGTATAAATATGATGATATTTAAAATAATATAAATTAAAGAAATTAATTTCTTTTTTTATTTATTTAAATATAATCATTGATAAACACAAAAAAAAAAAATAGAACCATTTAGTTTTTTATATTTTTTAATTAATTTTTATTTTTCATCTCATCATCATTTCTACTATTTATTTAATATTAATATTATTTATTGTTATAATTACTATTAATTATTATTAAATTATAATTGTTAGTTTATTTTTTTTTTAATTTATTTTGGACATCAAAAGTATTATGCATATAGTTTTGTTGTCTTGATGCATCAAAAACAACAAATCAGTTCAAAAAAATTGCATAAAAATTAATTACATTTCACAATTAGAATGACAAAATTCTAATAATAAATATGAAATGTAAAAAGATAAAAATTATAAATTATTAAAAAAATTAAATAATGATAATATTTTAGTAATATTAGTGACTAATAATGGCAACAATTATTTATTTAATATCAATATTTGATATATAGTATTTATTTATTTATTTATTTATTTTGTTAATTAATTTTTTTCATCAAAAATTTAACTATCTATTGAGGGAATATCCAAGTTTTAAATTGTGATAATATTTTTGATTAAAAAAAATGTTATTTAATATAAATTAATTAGAAATATGACAATTAAATAATAATATAATTTTCATTTTTTTAAATGCATTAATTAAATAAATATTTGTTAAATTTTTTCATATTAACAGTTAAAAAAAAAATTAAGTTAATTAATTTAATAAAATTTTCAATGATTTAAAAAATAATAAAATCGTGTTATTTTGACTTGGATAAACCCTCATTATATTAATCCTGATTTGCGACGTGATACGTAAACATTTGTATAATTTAAATTAAAGAAATATATTTAAAAATTTTTTTATATAATATTTTAATTATTAATTTAATTTCAATGATAATATATACTAAATATTTTGAGCTATGATTGGTTGTTTATCACTGAACCATAATAGAAATAATACAAATAAATTTGATTAAAAATAGTAAAGATAAAATAATTAAAAAAAAATTGAGGTAATTATAAAATAAATTAAAAAAAAATTAATAAAGTCGCAACACAAGATCAATATCAATATGGATAGTATCAGATTGCTTATACATCTCAATTTAAAAATTTTTATCTTTATAAAATCACTTAAATCATTAAATTTTCCGATATTTTTTTTAAAAAATTTTTTCACGATTTATAAATGTTTAATTTTCTTATATTCTATTTTTATTTTAGTGAGTTTATATATTTTTATTAAAATTCATTTTCGCATTATTAATTTATTTAAATGAAAAAAAAAAAAATGAAAATAAATCGATTATTTTTTTTTTGATATAAATTTTCTTTTTTTTTTTTTTTTTTAATATATTGAAACTGTATCAAGTCTCAAGGGGAATCACTACTACTTATAAAGATATATAATACAAAATAATTCAAGTTGACCTATAATTTTTAAAACCTCACTTATGGATTAAAATTTATTTAATTTTTAATAATTTATTATTTCGATATTATCCATAATATAATTCGTAAATTACACGGTTTATTTTTATTTATTTTTTTTTATTAAATTATATTTGTCATTTGTTTATAATAAATGATCAAAATACATATGTTATTAATATCAAGTACAATGGATATATTTAAAATATAATATCAATTATGTTTATCAAAAAAAAAAAAAAAAAAAAAAATAAATAAAATTATAATTAAAAAATTTATCACGATTAAAAATAATATAAAAAATTAAATTTTCTAAATTTTTTTTTCATATTAAAATTTTTATTTAATTAAAAAATTAAATTAAATAAAAAATTTTTTATAATTTTGGTATATATATTATATTTTTAAAAAAATATAATTATTTAAAATTTAAAATTTTTTAAATAAATATAATTAATAATCCATTGTACTAAATATTATAATATTAAATACTTAAATATATAAATTAATGTCGCACAATATGATTCTGTGACAACTGGTAGATAATAAAATTGTGGAGAGCGCCTTCAAGTGTCTTAAGAAAGCCCTGCCACTGACCTTTCTCATAGTTTATTTGACGTTCCTGTTGACGTGCATTATCGGCAGCAACTTTAAGTAGGCCCTGTATATTTCTCAATAATGTTTCAGTACTTGATACTGATGGATCTTGTCCACCTTGTGTTACAGCAACTGCTGCTGATGCAATCTGTGAATAATTCAATGCCTGAGGACTTTCAGAACCTGGTACTGCTAGAGGAATATTTTCTGGCATATCAGACATATCTGTAATTTAAAAAAAAACAAAAAAAATTAAATATTAATATTCAATATAATTTAATAATTAATAAATTAATATAAACATAAAATGTAATATTAATAAATTTAATAAAACACATATGAAATTTTATATATATTTTTTGCGTGATTAAAAGTCATAAAAAAAAAACCACATGGTTTCTTCTTGTTGAATTTTATTTTTTGATTTAGTTTTATTAAAAAATTTCATATATATATATATATTAAAATATCTACATTTGAATTGTATGTGACTATTAAAAAATTAAATAAAAAATATCATCTAAATTTTATTTATATTTATTTATTTATTTTAATTTTATCAATAAAATTGGACAAGATGTCGGCGCGTGGGTTCTTTTCACTTTTACTAAGTGATCGGCTATCAAAAGCCCACACCGAAGTGTACATATTGAATATATGTTATGGTTTTTTTTTTTTTTTTTATTTTTATTTTAACTTGTATTAACTGTATGCTATGCTTTATGGTCAATGATATGTATATTTATTGTATCGTATTTTAATTATCAGCTTTGCGCACCTACAACGAAACGGCATTTGGTTACTTATTGCTTTCTTTTATATATATTTTTTCAATACAAGCATCCAATGAGTTAGTCAATAGAGTAAAACAAATAAAAAAAAAATAAAATAAAAATATCTTGAATTTAATGCTCACGTTTGTTAGTATAATAACGATATATATATATATATTTTTTTTTTTTTTTAATCACATAAATGCAGTTAAAATCCTTTTTTCATACCGACACTTTTACACATATTTTTTTAAAAAAAGAAAATAAAACCTTTTATCAATATCTCTCACCAAAAAACCATTACAATTATCAAATAAATATTTATAATGGAAAAAATTTACATGTTAAAATAAATATATAATTATCAGATAAAATAAAATTTGTATTTTAAATTTTTTTAAGACAAAAAAAAATGAATATTTTTTTGAAAATTATTAATTATTTTTTATTTTAATATTTAATAAATTTTTTAGATTGAAAAAGTAAATATAAAAAGAGACATAAAGGGGTTAAAAAAAATGAAAACTAAACGTGATATTCTTGGTGAGTCTCATTAAATCAGAACTGCATTCCAAGAGTATGTATACTCCCACGGAAATTCAATGGGGTCTTATTTTGATCACCATAAGTAAAATATTTTATAAAAAATTACAAGACACAAGTGTGTGCTTGTAAAAAAAATATATATTTATTTATATTTTTGATTACTATTTAAACTCATAAAATTAATATCAAAATACAATAAATTTTTTAAATATAAAAAAATTTTCATTTAAAATTCAAATTTCTTTCAACTTATAAATTATTTGATATTTTAAAGAGTATATATTTTTATTTAAATTTAATTAAAAGTGTTGTTAAATTAAAAAATTAAATAACTGATAAAAAAAATCACAAATGCAGCTGCAACGAAAATATATCTAAAGAAATAAATTCATTTAAAACTGACTCATGTTGGATGATCGATGAGTTGATTCTCTGACCTACAAATCGTCAAAAAAAATATATATAATAATAATAATAATAATAAATAATCCCTCCTTCTTCCAATTGATGTAAAAAAAAAAAAAAACTAAAAAATAAAATTATTAAGATCAATTTATACTACACACGTTGAATATATTTATAATAATAATTTTTTAATTTTTTAAAATAACACATACATTGATTGAAGTATACAAGACACAACATCAATATTAAAAAAATATAATAAATAAATAAATAAAAATAAAAAAAAATAAGTGACTGTATTTTTGTTAATTGCCTTTGGATTATTTCTTTTATTTAAAAATGAACATTAATACTCAGTCGTTCATCAATGTCTAAAATAATAATTAATGAAGTTATTTTTTAATTTTTTATTTTTTTGCATGTAATTTTAACAAAGCAAACCAATTAAATAATTTTTTAATTTTTTTAATTCAATTTTTCTAATAAAATTTCATACCTTCATCTTTTTCATTGTCATCTTCAAGATCATCAGATAAATTATCATCTTCATCTTCATCATCATGTGAACGATGAGATGGAGCACCTTCACTTCCTGATGGTTCACCAATACTTCCACTTCCAGCTGTTTTTGATAAATTTAATACTGGACTGTGACCATTTGATGAGCCTTAAAAATAATATAATAATAACAATAATATAAAATTTATTTTACATTGTATTTTTATATAATAATACTATAAAAAAAAAAAAAAAGATTGATAAGAAAAAATATTTATTTCGACATATTGATGGATTTTATTTACACTATGAAAAAAGGACATTTGCTACTCAATGTTGTCTGGCTTACAAGCTAAACTTACATATCTACTTAAACTTTCAATGAAAAAAAATTTTACTTGTATTTGATATCCCCACAATATTTTAATCCTGACATGGATGGATTTTATTTGGTGAGTGGTCAGTCTAAATGTGCATAAGGATAAATGATAAATAAAAAAAAATAAAAATAAATAAAAGATTCTTTGATGGACCACCACAAAAATATTCTACGATTTCTTACTCATAAAAACTGATATAAATATCGATCAAATAACAAAAAAAAAATATATATATATATATATTAATAAATATTAAAATAAAAATTTAATATAAAAAAAAAAAATTATATAGAAAAAAATAACTATGAAAATGAGAGGACGCATTTGCAAGATAAAGGGTTCGACCAGACGAATTAAAATATTACGAAGAATCAGATATTATTAAATGCCGCAAGGCGAAAAGAGTCCCGAAACTTGATATCTATAAAAATTTTAACAAATAACGATGAACAGTGTATCTTCAAATGTGTGTTCATATATATTTTTGATCTTTTACATTTATCCTCATCATTTAATATTATTTTATTTAAAATTGTAAATATGCTTGAGGCTCCATCGTCTGTTAAATAAAATCGAACGTTAAAATATATATATTAAAAATAATATTAAGTGAGATAAATAAAAAAACTAAAATATACCTAAAATATATATATATACACATATATAAATAATTTTAAAAAAATATATATATATATACTTATATATTTATTTTATCTTTTTCTGGTTGACTTGATTTTTTATATTCATTTTATCATATCTAATCTAATATTAAGTATCTTTTTTCATTTTTATTAACATTTTTTTTTTGTTTGTTATTATCATCAAAATATTATTTATTTATATAATTTTTTTTTAAAATTTATATTACCATTGTGTGAACTTAAATCTCGTGGTTTGTGATCCAATGCAAGTGCTCTTTCTGCATCACCTCTTTCTTCTCTCAACCTGCAACGATAAAAATATTCACTTGATATTAAAATTATAATAATAATTATTTTTTTTAATTACAAATTATAATTATTATTTTATTTATATAAACAAAAATTGACATTGTCAAAATTAAAATTAAAAAATCTCAATAAATAAAAATTAATTTACTATCTTAAAAAAATTTCGTGATTTTTCTTATGATTATATGCCTGAAGCAGTAAAAAATTTTTAATCCAATCTTTTGTACTGTTTGACATGATATTCTCAAAAAAAAAAAAAGGGGAAAAATCAAATGAAAAAGCAACCATCCATAAAAAATATAATAAAAAAAAAAAATTATCGTTAACATTTCTTAGTTTGTCTGTAAAAGTGCAGTTTTTTTCTTGACCCCGGGGGGGTTGTTTAGGGTTTCAAGAAAACAACCCTCAGGTAATAACAATAAAACCCCTTTTTTTTTTTTTTTTATAGATATGTATTTTTCTTAACCCCCAGTTGTAATAATTATATAGTTGAAAAAAGAAATTTTCATTTATCAAATATAAGAGGTTATATAGAATGAAAAAAATTAAAATTTGATATAAAATTAAAAAAAAAAAAAAAAACAAGCTTGGCTTGTATCTTTTTTTACTGCCATTATTTTAAATGATTATTATTCTTTTTTTTTTTTTTCATTCTTTCACATCCATTTAGTTTTAATTTTTTTTTATTATTTTAAACTTTTTAGGGAAAATTTTCGCACCTAGAATCGAACCGCGAACCATTAAGTAAGAAGTTAATATCATTAAACATAATATTGGGCGCATCTGTTAGGCCACAAAGCACTTACCACCACTAACTAACAAAATATATTTTTATTCACCATCACATTGCCCAGTTTTATCCTGTATATATATATAAAACATTAAACATTTTCCAACATCGCGAAAACTCATTCCATTTACTATACTTTTTCATCCGTCCTCTTTGGTTACAACAACGCCACTTTTTCAAGCGCCTTAATTTTTTAATGAGAAAATGCTTTTAAAAAATAAAAAAAAATAATAATATACAATATAAAATGTCTATGAACGATAAAATATAAACTGATAAAACACCCAGTAGTCATTCAAGACAAAAAAAAAAAAAAAAAAAAAAATTATAAAAAAATTTTACCCACTTGAATCCATATTATTTGAAAAAATATAATTATCAAATATTTTCAAGTATTTTTTTTATTTTCTGTTAGATTAATGTAAAGATATATTTAAAAAAATTAAATTACTTGACTAAAAATTTAAACATATTTATAAATTTTACTTGTGTAATATTTGTAATAAAAAAAAAAAAAATTTAGTTTAAACATTGTTTAATAATTAAGAGTACATATATATAAAAGCAAATGTATACCAAGGTACCAATGAGGAAAGATTAATTAATAAGTTGGTGGATAATTTGTTGAATATTGTAGGAAGAATCGTGGCACCATGGAAACCTATACGGTTATGTCTGTTCTTACTATTCTGTTATGGTTTTCATTACCATTCTCTGAAATATAATTACTGACTGCAAAGTCTGGCCATGAAAATAATTAATTTAAACAAAGAATATATTTTTTTTTACATTTTAATAAATTCATAATTATTCATATTATATTTTTATACTTTTTAATAAATATATAATTTTTAAATTTAAATATAAAAAAAAATATTTTAAATTATAAATTAAAAACTTGTCTATTTTATTTGAATGAAAAAAAAATATATTTGTCATTTATTTTATTTGATTAAAATTTTTTATTTTATGACAATATTATTTTTATAAATATCATATATTGATAATTGTATTTTTTTTTTTTGTTTTACTAATTACAGTGATGATGATGATGATGATGATGATGATAAAAATATGATTTCAACACATTTCTCAAAGGATCTTCTGAAATCGTATCCTCGTTAAGAATTGACTACATTTTTGAGGGTCGTCATTAATATCAGCAAGAAACAAGAGGGAATAATAAGCAGACTATATAGTTTGTGAATAAGGGGGTGTTAGGGTTTAGATACAGTGGGGTTGGTAATGCGATCCAAAGTGTACCAACGACTGGCAAAAGTGTCATCTGAATCGCAAAGGGCTGTTTTCTTATATTATATATATAAAAAAAATATTTATAAATATGTAAATATATCCGAGTGATGATCATTTTTCAACTCTATTTTTTCTTTTTTTTTTTTCATATTTACTAATTATATAATATAAAATTAATTTGATAAAAATTTAATACAATAAAATGAAAATTAAATGTATATATATATATATATATTTAAGATGAAAAAAAAAAAAATTATCAAGTTAGAGGGTTCAAAAGATTCAATCAGTAAATACCAAACATTCCATTGGCATCGATAAGGCAAAAGGAAATAAGACGTTTCCGTGATGAATCAAAATCCCTTTTCATCAAGACAATATATAAACACAAATATAATAAAACTACCCTAAAATTTAATGTAATCAAATTTGTAAATTTAAATAAACTATTTACTATTTTTTTAAAAATATATAAATAAATGATTTAGCTAAGAAAAAAAGCTGATAATTTTTTTATATCATCCCCTAATTTTATTTAAATTTATATGTCAAATTTATATGTCAAACTACTTGATTAATCCAATTTTTTCAACAATTAAAAATATAATTTTATTTGAAATACAATAATTGTAAATAGTATTTTAAAAAATAAACAAAAAAATTATTTTAAAATGTTTTTTTTTTTTTTTGATACTGTATATTAATGTTTGAAAATTAATTGATAATTCCCCCAATTTTCATCAACAATACTATATAGCTAATTATGTATATGAACTAAAATTTCCCCAATCTTTGTGTTTCTCATCATGTTCTTTCCCTTTATTCTGTTATGTGAAACCCCCGCGGACAGGAAATGAGACTCTTCAAGTTCCGTTTCTTACGTTGATTCTATTTATAAATGTATATAGCTACTATATACCTATATACATATACATATTGTGTTTTAATGTATAAAATTTTACTTGTTCTTAGTCTATATATATACATATAACAGTTAAATATATTGTTGAATTAAATTGAGATAGAAACAAGACGATAACCTGAGTTTATGTTTTATACCAAACGACAGAGGTTTAATTAGACGACTAGCAATTTTCTCTATTTTAAATTTCAATTTTATTTTAATTCACAAGTTGATTGAGCTAAATTGTTTTTCTCTCTGTGATAATACAATGTTGATATCCTTTTAAATTATTGACATTAAAGCTTTTAAGTAGACAATACAGATTCAACAAAGATTTCAAAAAAATAAAAAAAAATACTGTTGTAAAATAATCAATGATTTTTTATGTTTAATGATTATTTTTATTGTTATTAATTATATAACAAATATAAAATAAGGGATGAATTAATATTTATTTTATTTAAATATTTATTTTGTATTT
The DNA here is from genome assembly GCA_011426435.1 of Lysiphlebus fabarum. Classification (NCBI taxonomy): domain Eukaryota; kingdom Metazoa; phylum Arthropoda; class Insecta; order Hymenoptera; family Braconidae; genus Lysiphlebus; species Lysiphlebus fabarum. Next base: position 451,598 of record WSYQ01001132.1, read on the forward strand.
TTTTTTTTTATTTAAATTTTGTGTGTGCATTTATTGCAAGGGTATTTTTGTTGATACAAGACAAGAATAAGTGGATATAATATGATGAAGGTTTAGTGAGGAAATAGTCTAGGCATTTCACGTTTAGAAAATAGAAAGGGTTTAAATTATAAAATAGAATAAAGTTTGAGGATAAAAGATAAACTGTTGCAACACCATTTTACTAGATAATAGATCTAAAAAAATAAAATAAAAAAGAGAGAATAATTTTAAATGTTGCTTTAAAAAAAATATATATATAAATAAATAAGGGATGAAAGATGAATATTGTTGGTAAGTTAGTGTTTGTGTATATGATAGGTTATACTATTTTAACCCCTCAGCTGAGCCAGCAAAAAGAAAAAAAAAAATAAAATAGTAACCCAGGATAAAAAGCATTTTTCAATTTTGTGAAACTTTACGATACGAAATCTTTTCCGCAAGTCAGAAACATTTGTACATAAATCTGAAAATTATGATGCTTTTTTTTTTTTTTTTTTTGGATATATTTTTCTCACTAGATTATGTACTTTTATTTTATATTTTTTTAAGTAAAAAAATAAAAGGGGTCGTTTGGAGGGGGTTGCCCTTTCTAACATGGCATATGCCTGAAAATGCGTAACGTTGAGATAACACGACCCCTTTCTGTTTTCTTCGACCCCTATATACTAAAATAATATAAAAAAATATATAAATATACACGCATATACATTGACACCAGTCTATATGTAAACACTTTAGTTTTTTTTTTTTTTTTTCATTTTTCTATGAGTGAATTTGATACATGCACTTTATGATTTTCCCCAGTGATTTTTTAAAAACTATAAAAAATATAAAAAGAAGTGGTAAATGTAAAGTGTGTTTGAGAATAAATCAGAATCAGAAATATCTATAAAAATTGTTTTCCAACAATGTGGTAAAAAAAAAAAATATATAAATGTCAAAGATGATTCGATTAAGGTAGGGTGGTTAGTGGGTAGTATAAGTTGAAGACAAGGATAAATATATGAATAGTCGTTATGGTAACTTTATGGCAAACATGATCATGTCATTCATATATATACTAAAAAACGTAACAGATGAATTTTTTTTTTTTTTTTATTCTTATTTAGGGTATAGCTTATCGCGGTTTTCCATACACAATCCGAAGGATTATTATCTTTTTTATTCCCTCAGATGTATTATTATCTAAATTTTATTTCATTTTTTTTTTGTATAAATTTATTTATATTTTTAGAATATAGTCACTCTCTGATGGCCTATAAATCAATTGAATTGTTGTTATATATTTTTTTGAAATAATAAATTTAAGATGTGTGCAGTCACATTAGTATATGAATAATAATTTAAAATTTTACCCCCCTTTTGTAAATGCAGTAAACGCACCCTTTAACAAACTCAGGGGTTGATGATTTTTAATAGTGGGAGGAATTTTACATATGCATAGAAAATTTTAGTAAAGAAGTTTATATGTAGTATGAATAGATCGATTTATTTTTTACCCTTTTTTTTTTTTTTTTTGTAAGCATAAAATAGTATGAAGTTTGTGAGTTGAATGCTCAGCCGCCAGGCAAAACGCAAATAAAGTTAAATATATAAAAACCTTTGTAAATTTTTTTACAAGATTTTTATTTTTTTTTTAAGTGTCAATTTAAATTTTTAAATATTAAAATAATTAAAAATATAATTTATATAATTTTATACACACATGGTTATAATAATTGTGAGTCAAGTATAAATACTCACAATTTTATCTTCCTTAAAAAAATCATAATAAAAAATATACAATGTAAATGACATTTTTTTTTTTTTTGTAATCTTACAAATGTCTGTTTATGTATATTTATATTTATACATAAATGTAAACTATGTATTTCATCTTGAAGAAATGTGTTGCTTATCACGTTTGCACAAGAATAGAATTCAATGATGCTTCCGAAAACCATAACCTTACCGGTAACTGAAAACCATTTTACACCCTTCAAAAATATATATTGACACTTATCAAATTTAAAAAAAATAATAAAAAACGTATATTTTTTAAATGCAAATATTATAAGATAAAGTGTCATGTCAATAAAAATAATTTAATAAAATATATTTAAGTACATGTAATGTTAACGAAAAGCTTTTAAAAATAAATTTTTCGTTGAACGTTTTTATCAACCTACCAGTTAATTTTCTCAACCCTTTTTTTTAAATTTTTAGTTATATATTCTCCATATTGTCATGTAGGTATGTATATATATATATATGTATATGTTTGTGTGTGTTCGTATAAGGGTAACGAAGTATGCAAAGAGAAGTAGACGAGGTGGAGAAATTGTTAAAAGGGAAAATGCCACGGGGAGTACATTAAGCGACACTTGGAATTACAAATAACAAATTGCAATTTGATTTTCCAACGTTACAAACTACCTAGTATTTCTATCTCTTTTTAAAACTTGAAATTTGTCATATATATTTTCTGGTTTGTGCCAAGGGCGTAATTTATCATTAGGGATGACGACAATTTGGTGACATTTACGGTATATCTATCGTCAAAATATATATATATCTATCTTAACGGGGTAGGTGTTTTGATTTATGCATGATTGACTGACCGGAGGCATAAACTATCCAAAAATTATATTTGGACCAATAAATTCTGAGGGTCAGTTTGACAGCTAAAAAAAAATATTTTTTCGATGAATTCAAACGGAAAAATGATTGCATATTTTTTATATATATTTTTATACTTGTAAATAGATATAAAAAAATTTTTACGTGATTATTTATGAGAGAAAAAATTTTAGATCCCAAATAAATATTATAATGAAAATTTAAAATATATTTTTTTGTTTGAAAAATATTAAATATATGATCATTTATTAAGGGTAAAAATAAAATGTGAATAATTTAAAATTAAAAAATTTTCATTAAATATATTTTGTTTTTTAATATTTTTAATTTAATTGGATAATAATATTTTTTGTAACTATTGTTAAATAAAATTTTTTTTAAATATATTAAAAAAAAAATATGTAAAAATAATATAAAATGAAGGAAGAGCTTTTAAAAGTTACTAATAATAAAAAATTGTGTTGGCTTTTATTCTCTTTTTTAATGTTGAAATGTTTTATACATTGAAGAGAATAGCAGAAATATATGATGGTTTTATATATGGAAGCCAGTAAGTATAGTTAAAGAGAAAAAGGAGTTAAGGAGAGCCATTGGGGTACTGATTCCAAGAGCCTTTTTCTAACTTTCATACTATATCATTCTGAAATGTAGGCATGTCTTATAATACCTTGGAAACTTTTGAATTCCAGAGTGAATTTAATATTCCAAACGTATACTTCCTCTTTTACATTTTATTTTTTTTCATATAATTTTTTTTTTTTTTTTTCTTAGTTAATGGCATATTATTTTTCATTTTTACTTTCAATCATTTTACATTTTTGATCTATTCAACCTTTTTAGCAATTATTTTTATTTTTTTAAATGTTAAATTTTATAAATTTTAAAAATTACAAAGTCACAATTTTGAAATTACAATTACAAGAATCAAAATTACAAGAAGTATCAATTTTGAAATAATAAAATTTAAAATTTATTAAACTATTTATATTGTTAATTTAAAAAAAAAAAAAATATGTCAAATGTCATAATTAAAGAATGTAATTAATATGTATAAAATAAGAATTTAAAGAATTTGAAAATTATGAAAATACATTGAGTATTGCTTTTAAGATAAAACATATATACATGTCCCTTTGTATAAATTCATTTCATGTATCTACCCTTTTGGTACACGCGTTACATACAATTCCTTGGTTTATCTACCCTCTACCTTTTTTTACCTTCCCCTTTATAGTTCTAAAAACAGTATAAATATATATATATATATAGTGAATTAAAAAATTTATATATATATGTACACCTGAGTTAAAATTAAATGTTTAGAGGTATATAAAATGAAATATTTAGCGATCCATACTCAAATTTTTTAAGTCTATATGTCTGTCAATGCTTTTTATCCTCCCCCAAATTGATTGCCTTTGTCGGCAATATATACCACCCCCTCAATTGTAACATATATATATATATTTTTATTTATTTTTATTTTGCACTATGATATTTGTATTTCAGGTGTAACGTCAAACACACACAGTTAAATCAATGAATTATTTTTATTAAATTTTATCAATTTTTTTTTTTTATATCTTAGTTTTTTTTTGTTTTTTAATAAAATAGTAAAGGAAATTTATTAAAAATACAAATTAAAAAATGACATTCATACATATATATAAACTTGTAATTACAAAAATGCCTGTCGAAATATGAAATTTTTTTGTGTTTCGTTTTTTTTTTTTTTATCGAATCATGCGTCATGACACAACCAGTATGTATATTTGCATAGTGAGATGAAAAACAATTTCATTTACCCCGTTTTTACATAAAAAAAAAAAAAAAAAACTAAAATTGAGATTGGCAGTGTTGTTGAACAGTTGAAAAGAATCGTTAGCTATAGTTTTTGTATATGCTTATATATAAAATCCTGAAAATAGCCGAGAGGGTAAATTTTTTTTTTTTTTATTTAACGTTTATAATGTCACGGTGACTAGTCAAAATAAAAATAAAAAAAAAAAATATGAATTGCATATACAATGTACATTGTTGTATAAAACGAATTGAAACGTCAAAGGGATTTGAATTGATTGTTGAAAAAAAAAAATAAAAAATAAAAATAAAGGTAGTAAACTGAGAAAAATATGAAAAATTTTTAATTTTTTTTATTTTATTTTATAAATATATATTGATTGTAAAATAAAAAACAATATTTATATATATTTTTTAGTGTAAGAAATAACAAGTCTCTTTATCAATCTCATAATTCTAAATTTGTTTTTTGTATTATAATTCATAGGGGTTGATTTTTTATGTATAAACTATTTTGCCTACAGGGAAAAAAATATATATTCAACTAAATAATATACACAAGAGGGTGATTGTTAAAATTATTGTTTTTTAGTTTTGATTATCTTTAATATTTTTTTCTTAAAAAAATTCCAATAAAAATTCAAATCATTTGTCATGAAATTATTTTATCGTAAAATTTTTTTCATTTATGTATTTTTTTTTTCTTTTATATTTTTGTATAAAATTACATATTTTTTTTTTCGTTGTCATTTAAATAATGTAAAATGCGTAACATAAAGTACATACATATAAAAAAATTTGAAAAAAAAAATAAAGCAAGTTGATGTCATTTGTCAGAGACTTTCTTGTCGTCATGGCACCTCGTAATTTTTTGATGTACCAGCTGTGGCTTTTCGACAATACTTTGTAAAACAACGTTTAGAATTTTATTTTTTTATATTTTTTTTTTTACTTATATATTATTCAAGTTGTATTTTATTTACTTTATATATTTTCTCACCCTTGGTATTATTATTTTTATTTTATTTCAACTCAAGTAGCTATAGCTTCCTCAATTTTACAATAAATTATATCATTTTTTTTTTTTTTTATTATTATTTTACAATATACCTCAACCGAATCTCATTAAATTAAAAATTATTATTTTTTTCTTTTTTATTTATTTATTTATATATAAACTAATCAGTTTAAGCTTCTGATTTTTTATTTTTTTGAGATAAGTTTTTAAAAAATTTCGATGATCCTGTAATGGGATACGATGAGGATGAATAAAAAAAATAAGAAGCCATGTAGACTATAATAAAGTAATGAAACAAATGTGCCAGACGACTTTTATGAAAGTTGAAAAATAATAAATGAAAAAATAAATTTAAAAAAAAAAAAAAACAATATAACTTTGTTGAATGTAAGAATTTTTTTAAAGAAAAATAACATCGATTCTCTTGAAATATTTTCAATTTTTTTAAATTTTTTTTTGACGATGAGGATTATAACGATTTGCGGATATATGTATATGAAGGCGGTATGAAATAGAATGTTAAATACGACCACACAAAACACCAGGGAACCACCATTAAAATTCACATAAATTTATAGTTCATGGGATGATACACCTGTCATATTTTGTATAACCACAATAAATACATATGAATAACATGATAATACAAATATTTGTAATTTTTTTTTTTCAACAAATTTAATATTTAATTTAATTAAAATATTCATATTTTACTTTTCAATTGAGTAAAAATAGTGTCATTAAAATGATATAATTATTTACTAATTAAAAAAAATAATTCAGTAAATTATTTCAAAATGAATTTTGTCATAGAAAAAAAAAAAGCTCATTCTAATGAAATTATTTTGACAATAAATTTATCAAATTAATTGAAAATTAATACTGAAATTAAATATAATTATTAAAAAATAAATTAATATGATAATTAATTTATTTTTATAATATTATTCGAAATAATTTATATTTTTATTGTCACGGTGACTTCTTGTTTTCTTATCTCATCTTACTTTATTAAATCACAACCGTGACTGTTATGATATATGTAATTAAATTAATTAAACATATAAAATAATAAAGAAATAATAAAATCAAGTTTAATTTTTTTTTTTTATACAAAATGTAAAAAAAATTAATAAATTATTTTGATTTTAGAAAAAAATTAATTGTTGGGTTGAAGAATAAAAAGTTTAAATGAAAAATAATTAAGTAAATTGAGAAAATGATAAATAATATTTAATAAAAATAGTATTTATAATGATAGATATGTATATTTTATAAAAAAAAAAAAAAATGAATAAAAATACAAGAGAAATTACAGTGGGAGACCTGGTCCATCACAGATGTGTCGTGACTGATGGTCCACACTTCCAGATGTATGGTATACATATCATCCAAGTATTTATCCCTTTTTTATATGTGTATACTTTTATCAGCATTTGTTTGTTCAGTTTGCATAAAAATACAATTTTGCATGTGTGAAATTTAAAATTCAAAAAAAAGAAAAATCATCAAAACAAGCAAAAAAAACGAAAAAAAAGAAGTCAAAAGCAACAAAATTTAAAAAGAAAAAATTAATTATTTCAAAATAATATTTCTTTACAAATAAATTTTAACGTGAACAAATATATATTTTAATTTTTAAAACAGTTATTTATAATTAAAAAAAATAAGAAATAATTTCTTTTTTTTTTTTTATTTATTACAATCTGTAAAAGATAAAATATATCTCGACTAAAAATAATAAATATTTCTTTAAAAAAAATTTTTTTTAAAATATATAAAATATTATTTTCCACTTTTATAATTGAATATGTTAATTTTATTTTAAATTATTTATTACAAGTTTTAACAATCAAAATAAATAATTCAAAAATAGTTAATTTTTCTTGATCAATAGATCATTAAAACATCAAAAATTAATAACCAAAAATGACAATAAAAAAATCAACAATCAAAAATTTTTAACTTTACTTTGTAACTCAATATTTTAAATTCTTTCTAACATTTAAATTATTTTTTTTTTGATTAAATTAAAATCACTACCAGCCACAAAAAGATAGCATAAAAATGAATCAAAAAAAAAAAAAAAATGAAAAAAACACATGAATTATATTTTCAACATTTGAGTTTCGTCGACTCGGCCACTTTTCATTAGTCAAGCACTCAAAAGAGTGCTTGTAAAAGGGTGGTTAGGGGGATAAAAAATAATAAAAAAAATAAAAAAAGAAGGGGTTAAATGTACGACTATGTAAATTGAAGAGGTTATGATGGTTTTACATATTTCAACAGTTGGATCAGCACTGAACAACTACACGCATATATATATTTTCTGTATGATGTGTACTTGAAAAGTGCATACCAAGCTTTTTGTCGAGTGTTTTATGAAAATGTACTGGAATTGTAGATTCTCATTGTACTAAATTATGAGAATTTATGTATGAACCTGATCATACTGAATCTTGTAAACAATCATAACAAATAAAACACTTTTTTTTTAAAATATTTATTTTTTGTTTGAAATCATATATCTTTTTTCTTTCAAAAAAATAAAAAATTATATATTTAAATTTTTTTTTTACTAAAAATATAGAATTTTAAATCATTTTTTTATATAACTTATGTGTTGAAGATATAACTTGTTTGTAAATGTCAAAAACATTTTATATTATTATTGATAAAAATAGATGGATCGTTTTTTTATTTTTTATATATATTTTTTTTTCTAAACACGTTTATCATAAAAAAAAAAAAAAATAATAAAAAAGGGACAAAGTAAGAACATATAACTGCTGCTGTTGTTACAGAGCTTTATTGTATTTCAATTGAAAAACGATTAATCGACTCATAGTAACCAAGAAAATCGGGTGACGATACCATTTGTCATAAAAAAATAAAATAAAATAAAAGTTGGCAAGTATTATATAGGGACCTCCTGTCATCAACAGAATTTTGTTTTTTTTTTTTAAATTTATTTTTATTTTTATTATAAAAAATTGAAATAACTAAATTTTAAATAAAATAAATTTAAAAATAACTTGTTTAATTTTAAATAAATAATAAACTTATATCAAACAATCAATTAATAATATTAAATATGTTTATCGAAAGTTTAATTATTAAATATAAATAAATGTATAATATAGGCTTGGTTATATTTTCGTTTGTTTGTTTAAATGAATATACTATTTTATCATACATTGTATATAAATTTTGATTTATATGTTGAAATATATACACATATATACACAAGTCAAAGCTCAACACAGCCACTTTTGATAATGAACTAATATTTGCGGTGTCCTGGTGTGCAGTGAACCTCCCCAATTGTACATCACCCTGTTATTTCCTCATGTTAACTCAAAACCAGATCTAATATCAATAATTAAGTTACCGCATTAATCAAAATTTTACTGTTTAAAATGATTGTTAAAAAAAATAATAATAAAAAATTATATATATATATTGTTTGTCTTTAAATTTTATTGATTGAATTTTTTTTTTTTTTCAAAAACTACCCCTATTAAAAGCTCTAAACTATATATTTGTAAAAAAAAAAATTAGTAAAATTATTTTTAAATAATTAAAATTTAATGATGAAAATATTTTTGTATATTATAAATTATTTTGATAAATAAATAAATTTATTTTTTGACACAATTGTAATATGATGAGAAAAAAAGTGTGTAGCTTTACTTTTTTGTATATATATACTTTTTTTTTTTTTATTTTATTATTTTTCATGTAATAAAGTAGAAGATTGTATGTGGGGTCCAACCATTTAATAACAATATATCTTAAAACCCACCACAATTCTATATATTTTAACACAAAATCAAGCAACTGAAGAAGGGTATATATTTATTGTTAAATAGATAGCTTTACCTTATACAGTTATTCTATGTTGGTATTTATTTTTCGACTGATTTAGTAGATTTCACTTTGTTTTCCCATGTGTAATTAAATTCTACACGCATAAACACTGTATATTCTATATTTCATTTTCAATTTTTTTTTTTTATATAAATAAAAATAAATATTAATTTATATCAAATAATATATAAATTATCAGTGCTTTATTATTTTTATTATTAAAAAAAAATTAATGTAAATAATTAACATCATTAAATTAATTTATATAAATATTTTCTTTGAAAAATTAATTTGTTCAAAGACACGTCAAAAAAAAAAAAAAAAAAAAAAAATAGACTTACTTGGTTAGCAATGAGAGAATAAACTGTCAATCAAATTGAAAAATAAAGCCGAAAATAATGAAGTAACTAACGAGATACTTGGGTGTTTATTTGTAGTCAAAATAAAAAATATGAAAAAAATTTTACAGTGTATTTAGTAAAGTTAAAAAAATATTAGTAAATGGATGTTGATTATTGAGATGTCAATTTTTTTATAAATATTTTTTAAATGATGCAAAGTATTTATGTGTATGTATATTTTAAGGCAATTTTTTAAGGTTCGAAGGTGATACAGTGTGAATGACTAATTATGTTTTAAATTAATCATCGTTTTGTCACCTCAAGCCTTTCACAGTTTGTATATAGCCCAGAAGCAGATTTGGCTATACAAACTAGCATATGTATATACCTCCTTAAATTTACTCGGTCAACTCGTTAACTGACACTGATATGCAGTCTAATAATAATGCAACTTGGCACAACATGTAGATGTAATGATGCTACTTTCAATTTTGTTTATTAACAAACTTTTTTATTTTTTTTTTTTGTTTTTTGAAGCATTATTATGTGCACTTTGTTTGACACTTTTTAATAATTTAAAAAAATTTTTAAAGTTTAAAAAAAGTAATTATAAATTATATTTTTTTTTTTGAAAAAAATTATAGTTAAATTTTGATATTTTAATTTTAAAACCAATTTTTAATTTTTTTGCTTTTTTTTGATGATGATGATGCACGATTATTATTTTAGGATCAAAAATTGAAATAATGATTATCGATTCTTCGAAAAAAAAAAAAAAATCAAGATTGATTTTATTATTTAAAAATTTTTTTTTCATTTTGATTTTGTTTTTTTTTTTTTTTTTTTTAATATACATATTTTAAGTTAAATATTTTTATAAATTGCTTTAAATTTTATATTAAAAATTCTTGGAAATTTTTATCGTTAAATTTAATTTATAAATGAAATTATATTTAAATAATTTTTAAACTATATTTTTTTTTTTATTGTTCAAGTTGTTAAGAAATATTGTTGATATGTATATTATTATATTTTTTTTTGAGTTGATATATCATTAATTACAAAAATGTATATATAACTGTAACCAATTGGTTGACAAGTTAAAGTTACTTTGATATTAATCATAAACTCATAGTTTATATATAAATTAATTCAAGTATCAAGAAAATAAATAGAGACAGACAAGATGAGCTGTTAAACCAAGTATATCTAATTGCTTGCTTTTTCAGTATAATATTTTCTATAATCGACATTTAAAACACGCACATGCATATCTACATAAATACACTTATATTTATAATATTTAAACTGACAGTGATGACAGTTTGTTTAAATGCAATTAACATTTCTATGCTGATAGTCACGTTATCTGTTTATCAATAAGTAAAAAATAAAATTATTTTTAATATATTTATAATTTAACTTTAATGTAATCAAACAGAAGCAATAATAATAAACTTATAAATTTCATGTCTACCATAATAATTTTTTTTCATTTTTAACAATCAGCTATTTAAATTTTACCTTGTGATGGTATTTGCCGGTTTTAACACTTTTAAAGCGCATCATATATCTAACCGAACAAGGTAAAACCTTGAAAGACGAGGATCAAATTTATGAATATTATTTTCCAGCAGATGTCTTTTCCGATAAGACGTCGTCGGTGTTTTGTAATTAATGACATCTAAGACAAGCCAAAAATGAAGGATAGAATAACTGTGCAAGTTAATATATATATAAAAACTTTGAAGGACAAAAGAAAGAAAAAATATTGAAACAAGAAGAAAATAATATATAAAATGAAATACACAAAAAAAAAAAAAAAAAAAGTTAATACAGAGAAAAAGAGAAAGAACAAAAAAGTAAGATAAAGACAAAAATTCTATACTTGGTTTATTGATAAGGAAAAGCATCAGCTAAAATTGTAGGGGTATAATAAAATACGACAATGCCAGTGTAAATTATGCCGCAATGACTTGGTAGTTTTAAAGTCAGGAAGCTAACATTAGCCGCATTGATACAGCTTTTGCCATTTTTATTTTTATATACCCTTGCATTTCACCACCTTACCCTCAACTATACTTGCAACCATTAATATTACTTTAACAACATGAAACTCAAATTTAAAACTTTACATATTATATATTTCTTTCTCATTTTATCTATATACTTGATGAAAAAATATTATTTCATTTGTTACAGTGAAATTAAAAAAATTACTATTCAAATTTAATCAATCAACTTTTAAATAAATGGAAAATACAAGTGGTGCACTCTTGTGATGATGTGATAGGTAACATATAACCTCAATCATAACAAATACTGAGTACAAAAAAAATCATTGAAAACTTTCAATGCTTGTTTGAAATATAAATTGATAGATTATCTGTGAGATAAAACTGGTTTATATTTATGATAAAATATCTAGTCTTTTTGATTCTGCAGAAAAAATATCAGAGTAAATTACAATCATCAGAATGTAAATCAGATATTCATAACATGAATATTTTTCCATAAGAATTGTTATGATTTCTTTAAACAAAAATTTTTTTGCAATACTTGAATATCATTGCAATTAATCAACATCACAATGGAATAAATAATAATAATATTTATCGATATAATTCTCATGCATGCGTTCATATATATACAAAATACAGTATAGAGAAACAAATGAGAACCACAAAAGCTTGGATTAAGTAAAAACAAATTGTCAGGATTTACGTTTGACGCAGTAGAAAATCAAAAGGACAAACAATTAATAATCCAAGTGTTAGAAAATACAAAACAATTAATCAGAATTAAAACAGGGTGAGATAAAATGGTATAGGTATATATATACAATGTATATTGCATTTGTATTTATATTTATATTTATAAAAGGTACGTAAATTTAAGTGAACGAAAAGGCAGTCAGCAAGTTAAATTTTCTACTTGTTTATAATATACATATATATATAGGGTATATAACAGCATGTTGTAACTATAAAGGAAATATATGAGTGTGATAGAAAATGAGAAATTGAAAGTGAACTTTTGAAATAAACAAAGGTTTACATCAGTGTCAGTCGCAACAAGTCTGATTTTGTCTGAAGGCTAAACACAATATGAATATTCAATGGTCATTTGGGTTGACCCAACAATTTCAATATTCACACCCACATCTATATCCAATTCACCACCCTCATTATTTTATTTTATTTTTTTTTTCTTTATTATATAAAAAAATTCTTTTACAAATAATTAACATTTATTAAAGTCTCACACACAAATACCATCAAAATCAGCTATACTTTATACTCAAAGAATAAAAATTAAAATATGCATTTGTCCAGTTGAAACAAGTTCACGTTATTTTTATTGTTTTTTTTTTTTATTTTTCTCTCATTATTTTCTCGAATATTCCCCATCTCCAATAAATAAACGTAAATAGAAAGTGGGCGATGGTCCGAAAAGTAAAGGTGGATATATATACACATATAGGGGTGAATCACAACTGATCGTCATAAACGTTATGAGAACTGAGTGTTTTTGCTGGAAGAGACAGATAGAATGAAAGGGATTTTACCCTTATATACATTGGTCATTGCCTTTGAATTTAAAATTACATTTACCAAAAGCCAAGTGTCGATTCCAATATCAACTTTTAATATAAACCCATACATTTGTATATTTTTAAAACACATATATATATATTTGATCATGAATATATATATATAAATTAATTAAATATAAATAAAAAAAAGTAGAAAAAAAAAAAAAAAATAGAAATTAAAATTATAGGTTAGTTTTAATAAAAATAAATTAATGATTTTGTATTTCGTAATGTTTTAAGAGTGATTGTTTTAGATTTCATGATAGACATTGATCAGACAAAATAAGCTATTTATACAATAGTTAAATTTGTCACAGGACAGTTGAATATTTTAATCCCTGAATGATGGACGGTTCTGTCATTACGATGATCTGCGTCGCGTAAATTGACAAGTGGTTAGGATCACCATGTTACCCATACCTTTCAAAAATATATTTGTGTATTAGTGAATGAGGTTATGTGATTTGAAGAGGACACACATTGTGTGTAGAATTGTGATTTAGAAAACGACGAGATCAACGAATTAAAAAGGGTTGTGTGTCACACTAATAGAGAAGAGAATTTTTCTGTTTTTTTTTTTTTTTTTTACAATTTTATTTTGAAGGGATGAGAAAAGCAAGTGGTACACATAAACCGTACAAATCATGTTGGTATTACTACGTCAAACACGTGGAATCAACCTGTCATGCAACTGGAAATCTCGATGTTGATGGTAATACTGATTTATTGGAAACAACTACAACTATGCATACACAAATTTTGTATATATATATATATATATATGTCTATTTACATGGAGCTATTATCGAAAATTTTTTGTATATTTTTTTTATTCAAATATACATGTAGATTGTGTATAAAATTTTCATGATTAACATCAATAATTTTCGCGAATATCCGCAACCGATTGATCAATCACTGCGATGCAAATAATTTTACGATTAATTGAGAATTATGAGAAATTTAATTTTGTTATATATAAAAATATAATCAGATATTATTAATTTTATTATTTTAATTATATTTTTAAATATGTCAATTTTTATATTTATAATTCTTACCTTTCAAGATGTTTGACGATATCTTCATAGGCTGCTCGACAATTTTCCCATACTCCAGATCTAAATTAAAAAATTTAAAAAGATGAAAAAAAAAAAAAAAAAACATAAATAATCATGAATATATAACTAAAAGAAAAAAAAATAAAATAAATAAATAAATGTCAACGGATGAAAGGACAAATATAAGCTAGCAAAAAAAAATTGGGCACTGATTAAAACTCTACGTTAAAAATACAAAATAAATGGCTTTTGATGTTTTTAGTTAATTTCCGATCTGGTATATAATATCAATCGTCTTATTTACAAAAAAATTATTAAATCCAAAAGACACAAATTTATAAAAAAAATTAAATAAAAAATACAAAATAAATACTAATAAAAATTAAAAAAATAAAATAACAATAATTTAATATAAATATTGACAAAGAAAAAAAAATAAATAAGATCATTATTATTATTGATGTTTATAATTATAAATATTTTTATAAAAAAAATCTGTTTAATGTGTTTTTCGTGGCGTCGTTATAATTATTATTGTCTTGAAAGGTCATGGGTAATAATATATATGAAAGGCCAGTGACAGAGAGTAAACCTAACAAATATCTAGAACAGGGTTGTGTTGAATTAATCATATTTTCAGTGTTTGTCATGGGCCACCCCCTGTAAAACAACCCCCTTATACTTCACCCAATTTCTCCGTATAACTTGCCTCAGACATAATCCGTCTTACCTCGTGCGACGAGAGAACCAACTATATAGATTTGCATTTTAATTAAAAGCAAAGCGTTGAAATCATAATGTGAAACGTGTGTTGCCCGCTTTTATACTTGTTGTGTTTATAAATTTCTATATAATATATAAATATATTTGTGTGTATTTTTGTTTTGTTTGTATCTGACCATCTTTAATCAAATTAATTTTTATTTTAAAATTAACACAATTGGTTTAAATATATATTTTGAAATTAAAATTAATTTGTTTTTTTTTTTGGCTTAATTATTAAACAAACTTCAATCATCTTGACAAATAGGTAATTACATTGCTTTTACAATACAACCACTCAACTAAATGACAATGTTGTAACCACTTAATTTTAGGAAAATCAAAGGACAAGAAAATTCAATAATAATTCATAATAACAGAAATTTACTTTGTGAATAATACAAAAGATTATTTAATTTATTTAAAGAAAAAATTTAAATTATTATTAAATATATTTGTGTGATTATTATTGAGGTCATTTGACAAGTCAATGTACTATTTTATCATGTAATATTGAGAAGGGCTGATTATTCTACTTGACGTCTTTTTACTATACTATTTTTTTGTTAATGTTATTTTGTTTTTATTTTTTTTCAATAGGTATATGTCTGGCATAAAATTGTTGTAAAGTATAACTTGCAACCAAGTAAGTTGTATGAAAAAAAAATAAATAAATAAGTAGTGGAATGTTAAGTAAGACAAAAAAAAAGGATAGAAAAGATCAAGTAGTGTCGAGACCCCTTATGATTTCCACGGCTTCATTCGTCTTTAAATCCTCTTAAAGTTGTATTCTTTTGGCCTCGCGAACCCTTTACTTATATTTTACTATTTTTTTTTAAATATCTATCTTTTTCAATGTCTTATTTTTTCCTTTTAACTCGTATTATTTTATTTATATATTATTATTTTTAACTTAAAAAAAAAAAGTAAAAAAATTTAAATAATTTATAAAAATTTGATATTTTAACTTAATGAAACATGAATTTACTTGGAGTAAAGTTAAAACTTGGAGCTTTTAAACGAAGGGTCTAGGGTTAATGAAAATGTTTCCCGCTGTGGTAAAACATAGTTGTCTCATCATTGAATAATATAAGTTGAGAAAACTTTAAAGAGTATATTTAAAATAATAAAAAAAAAAAAAAAAAAATATTGTCAAAAAAAGTTATAAAGTATTCAAGTTAAATGATTAAATTCAATTGATAATTTTAACATGAATAATAAATATCATATAAACATCAAAATATTTATATCAAAAAAAAATAATAAAAATTAAATTACCTTGCAAGTGCTTCCATATTTGACATATTTGGATTAACTTTAAGACCTTGTTCAACACGTGCTTGAACTTGTGCTTGAAGATGATGTGGAAGATTTCCTGGTGACAACATTGCTGTATGTCCAGCACCAGGATGTCCACCAAGTTGCATATATTGCATATGACTAAGGTGAGTTGGTGGTTGATTATAGCCATTTGCTAAAAGTGGTGATTTTTCCATTCTTGAAACATCTAGAAAAAAAAATACAAAACAAAAATAATTAACAATCAATTTCTTTTTTTTTTTTGCAATTTAAAAATATATAAAATTTTAAAGTTGACTAGACTTTTTCTAGTTGTTTATAATATATTTATTTATATTACGTGAATATTTTGTTGTTTTTTTTTAATTTTATTTTAAAAATATATGCAAGACAAAAATTTTATCCCTTAATGTATGATCTGTCACGTTTTTAGCCCTAATGCAGGCGTCATTGACACCCAAGTTCATCTTCAAATGAAACACACCCCATGTGAATATCGTTTGTTTTGCCAACACCAACAGTTGGTCTTGCAATGATAAGTCCACTTCTTTGATATATTTTTTTTTATATTATTATTTCATCCCTCTAACAAATTCTCTTAACTAAAATTCGTCTCACATTCTTCACCACGTTTGCTTCATTCGTCAAATATGTCTCAACTTTTTTTTTTACTCATGATGACACAACAGCTACTCGATTTTTTTTTTTTTTTTGATAAATTATATTGTAATAGATTTTTTTATTTTTCAATATATAAGTCAAAGAAATAAAATATAAAAATAATAATCTACTTTATTTTTTTTTCCACAAAATATATGAAATAAAATTTATCAATATTTTTTTCCAAATTTATTTGCAAAAAATACAATATAAATTTAACTTGATAATTTGATTTTTTTTTTTAAATGAAAAATTAACATAAAAATATCCACAATTTTTACAAGTTATTATTACTATATTTAATATATTATTTTCTAGACATTTTTAAAAATAAAATAACATACAATATAAAATTTTAAAAATGTATAATAATTTAAAAAGTAAATTGTAGGTTAACAAAGTGTTATAGAGTTAAAATAATTTTAAAACGAAACAATAACTCAAAAGTCGACAGAAAAATGACACTTCTTGTCTCTATGTTTTGTATAAAAATAAATAATTATTTGCAAAAAAAAAAAATATATATATATATAACAACATAAAAGAGGAGGAGTGTCTTGGCGTCGGTTCAGGATAAAAGGATAAAGGACACGTTCTATACATATATAAAAATGCCAAAGGGAAAAAACGAATAAACGAGAGAGTGCCTATTCATTACAAATTATCTAAATGGTAGTGATTTTAGGTATGAAGAGAAAGCAATTGAGGGAATGAGATATTTAAAAAAAAAAAAAACAAAAATAAATATCAGAAACACCGGCTGTTTCAGTTTGACAAATAAGTGGTGGGTTTATCCTTAAGGCAACACAACTATTTTTTTTTACTTATGGTTTTTACAGTGATTGTCGATCAGTCTTAAACATTTAACCATTTAAAAAAATTTAAAAAAAAAAACAAGCAAATAAACACTAGGCCCATCGGCCAAAAAGTCAATTTTGACACAAATCTACATACGCACTTATTTTTAGTCGTTATAAAAAATAAATAAATGTGTATATATATAAAAAAAAAAACGACCATCTTCCAACAAAAGATAATCAAAAGATATAAAAATAAAATGTAAAAAATAAATAAATATCAAACTGACAACCACTGTTAAAGCCGGTCCATGCCTTCATGGTCAAAAAAAAAAACTATACAAAATTGGACTTATTACAACTTATACATATATAAAATGCGATTTGAACAATCTTCTCAATAACAGACATTAAAACCAATCTATATGATTTAATGAAATACGTCTAAACTCTCTCTACCATTTACCTATATTATATAGCTCAAGATGACGCGCGTATTTCATGATCAAAAATAAAATTTAAAAAAAAATTTGTTACCATATGCATTTATATATACAAAACCTTTTGCAAAATGATGCAAATATTTTTTATATTATATGAAAAAAAAAAATAATATAAAATTTAGCATGTTAATTTAAGGGTGGAGCTGAACGAGTTTGTTGCATGTAAATTAGACTTAAACTAACCAAAAAGACGTACATTCATGTAATGAATCCTTTTTTCGAAGAAAAACACTTGTGGTTCGCTTTCAATCGTCCTTCTGACCACAATACTTTATATATACATATAAAAACTATAAAATACAATTTGAAGACTAAAGACTTTTGTATATATATATACAAAAATAAATGAATGAAACAAAAGAATAAGAAAAAAATATTCATATAAAAAAATTTATGTAGATATTTATTAATTTTTTACACACGTTTATATATATATGAATCATATAACTAATTCTAAATGAAGAAAAATATTATATACATATACAAATATAGAATATATCTTCCATAACTGTTTGGTATTTTTTTGTGTTTGTGTGCAAGCTGATGAGGTGACAACCCATAATTATACAGACTACTTTTAGTCTGGGGCTCGCTGACTTTGCAGGTAAAATAAAATAAAATAAAAATAAAAAGATAAAGAAAGAACAGTTGAGCAAACTACACTATCATATATTGAGTCCCTTTTTTTTATAATTAATTAATTTATTTATTTACGTGAATATTCACAAAGTTAATTTTGGAAAAGTATTTATTTTCATGATGAATTGTTGGTTTTTGTATTTTTATATTTTTTTTGAAAGCTTTTTTTGGGATAGAGCAATTGTAAATATTGCTTTTTATTTGGAAATTATATCTGAGAATTTTTTTTTATGACAGGTTTTAGTTGATTATATAGAAGTTGATTTATAAATTGCGAAAGAAAATGTGTTTAAGGTGTGTGTGTGTATACATGTAATCTTTGAATCAAATAATTATAAAAGAGTAAAAATTATGAGCATGTGCTATGTCGAAGTGAAAGAACACACATAACTGAATCGAATTTATAGATTATATATATTGATAATATTTTGATGTTGTCTTGATAAATTAAATTCATATGATCGAATAAACAGAGATAAAAAAAATATTTTATTTGCATAATTTCATTGTGTAGTTGTCGTTGACGGAAATGAATTTAGTAATATGAGTTGGTCAGAATTTTTTGGCATTTGCTTAATATAAAATGACTTCTTTTGAATACCTCTTTTTCTGTTCTATGATCCTGTTATAATTCAAAATTTTACCGGAGAATTTTTTATTTGTGGTAAAAGTTTTTTTTTTTTTTTCTGAAAAAAATTTTGAATTTGTATCAGGCAAATATAATAACTGAAGAGGTATTCGAATTTTTTTTTTTTGGAAAATTTTAAATTTGTATCAGGCGAATATAATGATCGAAGAGGTATTTGAAATTTTGTTTTTTTTTCGAAAAAATTTTGAATTTTTATTAGGCGAATATAATGATCAAAGAGGTATTTGATCTATTAAAAAATATCAAAATTAGAGTCAGTATACTTTTTTACCCGCTCTATTATCCTGTTATCAGAATAAAAACCCATCAAAATTAACACACAAAATTTTAATGCATTCTTCAAATTAATCTCTGAATATTTGACAAATTCGACAAATTAAAAAATATAAAATCAATATATCCAATACATATATCATGTATTGGCGGTTATATAAAAAGAATCAAAGATTAAAAAAATAAAAAAAAAAAGATAACAAGAATATATATAAAGATGAATCCTCATATACATACTCTATGAAAAACGAATGCGAAACAGTGATGAGTTTTGGTGTATATACAAGAGATCCGGTTTTTCAAGTAATCGCAAAGTGGTAGACTGGTGAGATCAAGACAGAAAAATAAAAATAGAAAAAATAATCTTGTCTCGAGAAGAAGAAGCATTATATCGTAAAAAAAAAAAAATAAAAATAAAAACCAATATTATATTGAAAATATATAATATCCACAAAGATTATAATTATTCAAACTTTTATTTTTTTGTTAATTCACCTTTACTTCCATTTATTTTTCATCACCAATCATTTTTCTACAAACTATATTTTCTTTTTCCCATTCAATTTTCAAACACGTTTTTTTTTTTAAATCATTTATTTATCTATCAAATGTAATGTTGTTTTTTTTTTTATCTAAAGCATTACTCTTTCAAATATTATATTCACCAAGCGCCACTATTTTTTTTTACTTTTTAATAATAAATATGTCTTATATTTGTTGTTTCTTTTCGTTCTGCTATGTGAAGCATCATCCGAGAGCCATAAACCATTTGATATATATAGTGTCTAAGATTTTTTAGAGTTCTGTCAGACCCGCCTACAATCAAGCCTCAGTATTATTTATATATCTATGTGTATTATATATATTTTTTTTTTCTCACTAAATGTTTATTTTATTATTTTTCATTTAATTTTTATGTTATTATTATTTTTTTTTTCATTAAAAATAACAAATAAAAAACAACAGTTACATTGTTTATCATTAAAATCAATTTTTACCAGGTTTTTATTTTTATTAAATTTTAATTTAGAGAATAAAAGAATTATTATGATAAAATTATTGAGTAAAAGTGCTAATATTTCGTTTGATATCAAGAGCAATAATCAAAGACCATATCCGTCTGATTATTGAGCCTCACTTAAATATGCCATCTGCCAAACAGACAACCATCAGTTCATAAATGTATATATATATATATTCATAAAAAAAAAAATAATAATATAAAGTAGTCTAGTAAACTGAAAGACGTAATGTATATATATCGAGGTGGTCGATACTTTTAACATTAAAAAAAAAAATAAAATAAAATAAAATATATAAAATAGAAAAGAAAGGATCTTTGAGCAACATCGGTTAATCCAGTGCATAAACATTCTATTGTATTTCACATAGGGATGCTTCTATTATATCATATTTCGTTATTAATATCTTCTGACTGGTTGGTCTTGGAAGCAGGTAGAACTCATATTTTTTATATTTTTTTTATTTATCATATTCAACAAAAACTTGAAAAAGAATAAACATTGTCTGTCAATAAAATTTAATAATTTTTATAAATAAATATTTTTAAAAAAATATATATAAATAATTTTGTCATTTGTTAATTTTTTTATCAAATTTTAATTCAAAAAAATTAATTTAATTTAATCATGTAAAATACAGTTAATTTTTAAATTTTAAATGTATTTTTTTTTATGTTTTTAGGGGATGAAGAATGAAAATAAATGTATAGATTTTAAAATAAACATATGTTTGAGAAATTAAAAAAAAATATAATATTTGAATTTTATAAATGCAAGATAAAATTGTGACAATGTATTTTTTTTATTTATATTTTTATATGATCATAAGAGTAAATTTATATATGGTTTGAAGGGGATGAACCTTGTCGATTCATTGATGTGTAATCCCGCGGTATCCGCGAGCATCTGTTGGACATTTTTTATATCATTTTATGAGGTAATTATAATAAAAAGCATGTATATTTTATAAAGATTTATGAACAACGAGTTTTAATATTTTTTATGGATATTATTTGTCTAGAATATTTTATTTTTATTTATATACATTGACATTTATAAATGTAATTAATTTGAATTTTAATTTGTTTTACTATTCATAAAAAAATTATTATAAATTCATAAAATATTGTTGATATAATATGTAATTTAATTAAATCAATTTGATATTAATATAAAATTAAATTTAATAAAATTTTAAGATTTTTACATTAAAAAAAAAATTGAAATATTTGCTTGAAGCTGAAACAATAATTATACAACTTATCAGCAAATTAATGTACTTGATAAAATATCACTGGATAAATAAAAAAAATAGTTTAAAATTTTTACTATATTATTTAAGGAAAAAAAATTTAGAAAAAAAAAATTGCAATTTAAAGTAAATTTAGTGAAAAAAAAAAAAAAAAAAATTGATGATCAAGTAGATAATATCTTAATTTAGTTTATATATATTTAGCTTGAAATTTTTTTGGTCAGTTTGATTTACTAAAAATTTATAAAAACTTGTGGATTAAATGAAATGAGAAATGAAATAATAAAAAAAAGGGTCAAAAGGAGTGAGGTAAAAATGACAGGGAATAAAAAAATATACAGAGGGATGTGTAAGTGGAATAGCAGCAATAAAACCATAACAATGTTACCAAAATGAAGAGGTTTAATACATGAATGCACTGGTCGTTAAGTGTTTTATTTTAACTGTTGTATATATACTACTCGTAAAAAACAATCAAGCGACGCGCCGATTCGAGACACACTAAAATTCTTGATTGGTAGCTGATGAGAAAGATGAAATTGCAAATATCTATTTTAAAATTAACAAAATATAAATTTTAAATTTTTTTAAATTACTAATTTTTTTTTATCATTTTATTTATCAAAATAATAAACTAAAATTTGTAAACTCTAGAAATCAAATAGTAACAGGTGATGATTGTCACGATTTTAAACATTGACAAAAAAAAAAAAAATTCATAAATTGATTAAAAACTTAAAAATCAACTTTTTTAATTAATTTTTTTTTTGCAATAAATAAATTAAAATGTCAATTTTATTTTTTAATTATTAAATTTAAATAATAAAATTACAAAAGGTTAATTTTTTTAATTGTATTTTAATTTAAAAATGTTGCAGCTCAATTTTTAATTTTTATTTATGTATTTTATTTTTGATAAATTATCAGAGTATAAATATATAAATATATAAAAAATTAAATTTACAGTATATTTAGTAAGTGTATCCTTAAAATAACCCACGGCTTAGATTTCCAATTCCATAATTACTTTAGGATACATTGAGGGATGAAATAAACACACGGGTCAACCGCAATTGTGGCTCTTACAAACTCCACAGTGGTTTACCAAATTACTTGATTACTACTGTTTTACCACAGCGACTCATCGTATCATACATATATCCCAAAACCATTATAAATAATATATAATAAATTTAAATAATTTTAATAGACAAAAAGAAAAAAAATTAAAAATAAAATAAACCGACAAAAAAAAAAAATCTATATACAATGTGTAAAATTGTAAATTGAAAAATGTATATCAAAATGAAAAAAAAATATATGAAAACAAAAGATGTTTGCAATTTGTTTTTGTTCTGATATAAATGAAATTTTTTTATTTTTTTTTATTTTTCATTTAACTACAACCAAATGTTGAGCCAATAAAGTTTGATATTTTTATGTGTGTATATCAATTTGATTGTGTCATATGTTTACACAATGAGGTTCAATCTCAAATAACAAAAGATAAATGAAAAAAAATTTTAGCTGTATAATGAAAATAAAAAAAAAAATCAAATTAAATTATCGACTTATTCATGTATATGACATTTTTCTATTGTATTTTTTTTAAATATTTAACTTTCAATTGAGATTGAATGATTGTGTGATTTCGAAATTTTATTGTGAATTATTTCGATTTCTATAATTTAAAAATGATTTCAAGTGAATTTAAAAATTCTAAATTATTATTTGCCAACTTTTTCATTAAAACAAATGAATTTTGAGTTGAATATTTTGATAATTTTACTTGGGATAATTTCTTTGTACTCCAAAAAAACTGAGTTTATCAATTGTAAAAGCTCAAGATGCTCATAAATTAATTTGATATTTAAAATTCAATTTGTTTATAATAATAATAAGACATAATTTATTAACTACTTTGTAAAATATTTGTAAAAAAATTTCTACTAATTTTTCTTTTTTTTTTTTATTTATCACTGAGGGACTTTAAGCTCATATAT
The DNA here is from genome assembly GCA_011426435.1 of Lysiphlebus fabarum. Taxonomy (NCBI): domain Eukaryota; kingdom Metazoa; phylum Arthropoda; class Insecta; order Hymenoptera; family Braconidae; genus Lysiphlebus; species Lysiphlebus fabarum. The sequence continues at coordinate 475,782 of WSYQ01001132.1, forward strand.
CATTTATCCATTAAATCGTAATCTCTACATGCGTATATATTTTGATCAAAACAATTGTTCAAATATCTGTATATAAATAATATTTTAATCATCAATAGACAGCAAAAACTAACAATATAATAACCATTCATTGTTGTTTCTATTGTTTCATTGAAATCGAAACTACGAAGCTCGTTATTACAATGAAATATATTTTCATCATACAGGTATATAATCAAATAACAGAAATAAATTTAAATAAACAATGAAATTAATTATTAAAAATTTATAATTAAAAAAAAAAAAAAAAAAAATACAAAATCATATATTTTATCTGTCGGTTTAATTACACATCAAAAAATTTTTTTAATAATTCTATAAAATTTGGTTATTTTATTAATTTAATTTTACGTTATTTCATGAAAATTTACTCAATATATAATTGGCAAATTGTATTCATTAACATTTAGGGAAACAAGTTTATTTACTGTTTAAATTGACATAACCCTGAGGGAGACAAAAAAACGAGAGGGTTTTACAAAAAATATAAATTTAATTTTAATAACAACATGATCAATATATATATATTTATTACCAAAAAAAAAAACTATGATAAATAAAAATGATTTATATGAAAAGTATTGTGAATGATACACCAGTTGGTAAATAAATATATATATTTTTTATGATGATATCGATATGGCTGATGAAAAGAAAGATGTAGTGATAATAAATATAAATAACAGTAGAGAGAAATTTAAATGAGATAGAAAAGGAAATATACATATATATATACAGAGGAAAAAGCCTATACATTTTGTTGATACCGCAGGCCACAACACGATAGTGCAGTTGCAGTTAATTTGCTCACTCCAAGTGTGTTTGATTCCCCTAATTAATTGATTGGTATAGGGTCAGAGTGCGTATGCGGTGGTTTGACCAATATGTTGTTTTGTACAATACTTGATTATATATATATAATATAAACTGCAAGCACGCGGATGGCAATAATCAAGTGTGTCGGTACCTACTACATAATGCACAATTTACGCAATATGATATATATATATAGATTTTAGATATTTAATACAAATATCATCACATGAATTTTATAGATACACACTTGTAGTATGCAACAACATTTCAATGTACACACATAATTTATTTGTCATTAATTTATTTGTCAATGTGGTGCATATGATACTTGAAATTATGATAAATATATTTGTGATTATTGTTTGACTTATGAGTATCATTATCATCAACAATATTAGTCAATTCATTTATTAATTAATCAATCAAATTTATTGATCATTCAAAAGTAAATATGTATATATTATTTTTTTTTAATTAAAAATATTAATGAATATGTTTAAATATATATATTTGTAAATGAATATTAAATTTATACTTTTTTGATTAATTAATTAATTTTAATTATGATTAAAATTATAATTAAAAAAAAAAAAAAATTAATAAATATTATTGTTTATTTATAAAAACTTACCTAAATGACCATTTTCATAGTAATCTCCATTGTCAAGTCTATGTTTTTTAAGTTGATGTCCAGGATGATGACCAGCAGCAGCAGCAAGATGACTTGCAGCCAAACTAAGTCCAACTGATGCTCTTTTTGGTGGTCTTCCTGGCCTGGAGCTGCACAGTGGTAGAGAGTTACTGTGGTCAGAGACAACCGTCGTCGAGATAATAATTTACCACGACGATTTAAATAGTATTTGTTCTTATAAATATATAATTTATATATTATAAATTAATAATAATATATAAATTAATTAATTTTATATATATATATTTAAAACATTTCGAGAATTTTTTTATATTTATTATAAAACAACATATAGAGATTTAAAGTTTGCATTTATATTTTTCATCAAGGCGCCACTGAGGCGCTTGAAATATTTTGTATTTTTTATTTTACCTCACACACAAGTATATTTTTTTTTCATCATCATCATTCTTATATACATAATATGCATACAAATATAGATACACTCACGATGAAACTAAAAAATTTTTTGCCCTGGTTGTAGCACCTTATATAAAAACCAAGGTTCTCAATTTTGTCTGAGTTTTGATGCGCGATATTCTTCGTGATTCTTGGGTTCTTGAGGCAGGTCCATTAGTCTCGGAAATTTGTTTGAATCGAAATACAAAAAAAAAAAAAAAATAAGACAAAACAAAGCAGAAAAAAAATAGAGCTAAAATAAAAAAATCATGTATATATAGTGGAAAAAAAATAAAATTACTTTTCAAGCAGAAGATTAATGTATTTTTACATGAAGAGAATTCACGAATGTGATTGCTTTGTCTTGGTATTGTTAAGTACATGAGAACCCATGGTTTTTATATATAAGTGAGAGAGCAATCTCATAGTAGTCAGAACAGATTTGTAAATCTAATTTTTCATCCAACGTGTTTCTATTGCTTTTTTATTTGCTTCAATGAAATTCAAGTCACAAACTCTCTTTATTATTCTCCCTCTTGTACATCAAAAAATTTTCCCTTATATTTTTAACGTTTTTCTATATCAAAAAAAAAATATATATATATATACATATATAACCAACAAATTTTATATCATCATCATCATCATCATCAACAACAACAACAAAATTTACTACTTGTTTTTTAAAATTAATAAATATTTTCAATATGCAAAAAAATATGTCATCATCATTTTGATTTTTTTTTTGCCAAATATCATTTTTATTATTATTATATAAATTTTTTTTTTTGGCGTAAAATTCTCAAAAGATATACTCGTGGTTGGTTTATACCGCTTCTTGATCTCTTAAACCGCTTAGCTTCGGGTTACATCGAAAACAAGAACACACTCTAAACGCTTAGTTGAGTTACCGCATAATACTAAATCCTCAATGCTTATTTGCATGCTAAATATTATTATTTATTATCTTTAAAATTTTTTTTTTTATTCTATTTTATTATTATTTTAATTTGAGTGTTATTAATATGGTTTTTGTTGATGAATCTATTGCAATAAATAATTCGAAATAAATTTATTTCTATTTGAATTTATAATTCATTTTTTTTATAATTTTGATATAATTTTATGTGATGTAATAATTAGTAAAAATTATTTGAATATGATAAAGAATTATCGGTGAGAAATACATGAGAATAAAATAAAGATAAACCATTTCATCGAGCACGAAATATATAAGATAATGACCTACCGCTTTGCCTCGACTCTTTTGAATAATTCATGTCCGGCTGTGAAATACATTGCATGGATCGTTAAGTCAATGTAACTGAAAAATATTTTGATGCACCGTCTGTTTATGAGTTTAATAATTTTTACATTTCATTTATACTTTTTTTTTTTATTTCAATATTTATGTATAAATATAAATTGACATGTGAATATATATAAAATTTTTAATTAATCTAATACGTATGAGGGAGTTTTTTTTTTAATTTTTAAAATTTTCGGGAAATTTAATTTAATTATAATAAAAATAGGTTATATGCATATTTTTTAAACAAAAAAAAAAAAGGAAATAATACTGACTTAGTAAAATCACGATTTCCACGGAAGCAAGCGCGTAATTAAGACAATTAAGGTACTCCCTATAAATCACACAATGGACTTATCTACCTTGGGGGGATATGTTATCACATCGACAATCTACACGCGTTCCAACTTGAACAGCAACTCGATGCCACCAACCTCGATTAATTTCATTTCAATTTTTACGAAAGATATACATACTTGAAAAATTTATTTGAACGGAAAGCCTTATAGTTACAAAATTGACCTTAAGTCGGAAGTAGAAGTTTGTGTCAAAGTACAAAAAAATCTTAGAATGAATAGAAATGATTTATTAAATGCTTGGAAACAACGTCTTCCAGTGTTGTTTACTCAATTCAATCATAATATTATCAAATATTAATCTAGAAAAATTTATTTCGATCAAAATGCCCTATTTTCACAAAGATGACTTTGAGTTGGAGGTAAAAGTTTGCGTCAAAGTCCAATAAAATTTCAAGATTTATAGAAATCAATTACTTTATGATTAGGAACAACGTCTTACTGTGTTGTTAACTGAATTCAATCATAATCCGATAGAATTTTGGCTGAGAAAAATTTATTTTAACCCAAATGCCTTATTTTCATAAAGACGACTCGAAGTCGGAGGTAGAAGTTATCTTCAAAGTCCACTAAAATTGAGAAATGAATAGAAATAATTCATTTTATACTTTCAAACAACGTCTTTCATTGTTGTTAACACGATTCAATCATAACATTTTAATATTTTAACCGAGAAAAATTTATTTTAACGGAAACGTATCATTTTCAAAAAGGTGACTCTAAGTCGGAGGTAGAAAAAATCTTCAAAGTCCAATAAATATTGGAAATGAATAGAAATAAATTATTTTATGGTTTCAAACAACGTCTTCCATTGTTGTTGACTAAATTCAGTCATAATATTTTAATATTTTAACCGGGGAAAATTTATTTTAACGGAAACGTCGCATTTTCAAAAAGGTGACTCTAATTCGGAGGTAGAAAAAATCTTCAAAGTCGAATAAAATTTGGAAATGAATAGAAATAAATTATTTTATGCTTTTAAACAACGTCTTTCATTGTTGTTGATTAAATTCCGTCATAATATTTTAATATTTGAACCGGGAAAAATTTATTTTAACGGAAATGTCTTATTTTCAAAAAGGTGACTCTAACTCGGAGGTAGAAAAAATCTTCAAAGTCCAATAAAATTTGAAAATGAACAGAAATAAATTATTTTATGCTTTTAAACAACGTCTTTCATTGTTGTTGATTGAATTCAGTCATAATATTTTAATATTTTAACCGAGAAAAATTTATTTTAACGGAAACGTCTTACTTTCAAAAAGGTGACTCTAACTCGGAGGTAGAAAAAATCTTCAAAGTCGAATAAAATTTGGAAATGAATAGAAACAAATTATTTTATGCTTTTAAACAACGTCTTCCATTGTTGTTAACACAATTCGATCATAACATTTTAATATTTGAACCGGGAAAAATTTATTTTAACGGAAATGTCTTATTTTCAAAAAGGTGACTCTAACTCGGAGGTAGAAAAAATCTTCAAAGTCCAATAAAATTTGAAAATGAACAGAAATAAATTATTTTATGCTTTTAAACAACGTCTTCCATTGTTGTTAACACAATTCGATCATAACATTTTAATATTTGAACCGGGAAAAATTTATTTTAACGGAAATGTCTTATTTTCAAAAAGGTGACTCTAACTCGGAGGTAGAAAAAATCTTCAAAGTCGAATAAAATTTGGAAATGAATAGAAACAAATTATTTTATGCTTTTAAACAACGTCTTCTATTGTTGTTGATTGAATTCAGTCATAATATTTTAATATTTTAACCGAGAAAAATTTATTTTAACGGAAACGTCTTACTTTCAAAAAGGTGACTCTAACTCGGAGGTAGAAAAAATCTTCAAAGTCGAATAAAATTTGGAAATGAATAGAAACAAATTATTTTATGCTTTTAAACAACGTCTTCCATTGTTGTTAACACAATTCGATCATAACATTTTAATATTTGAACCGGGAAAAATTTATTTTAACGGAAATGTCTTATTTTCAAAAAGGTGACTCTAACTCGGAGGTAGAAAAAATCTTCAAAGTCGAATAAAATTTGGAAATGAATAGAAACAAATTATTTTATGCTTTTAAACAACGTCTTCTATTGTTGTTGATTGAATTCAGTCATAATATTTTAATATTTTAACCGAGAAAAATTTATTTTAACGGAAACGTCTTACTTTCAAAAAGGTGACTCTAACTCGGAGGTAGAAAAAATCTTCAAAGTCGAATAAAATTTGGAAATGAATAGAAACAAATTATTTTATGCTTTTAAACAACGTCTTCCATTGTTGTTAACACAATTCGATCATAACGTTTTAATATTTGAACCGGGAAAAATTTATTTTAACGGAAATGTCTTATTTTCAAAAAGGTGACTCTAAGTCGGAGGTAGAAAAAATCTTCAAAGTCCAATAAAATTTGAAAATGAACAGAAATAAATTATTTTATGCTTTTAAACAACGTCTTTCATTGTTGTTGTTTAAATTCAGTCATAATATTTTAATATTTTAACCGGGAAAAATTTATTTTAACGGAAACGTCTTATTTTCAAAAAGACGACTCGAAGTCGGAGGTAGAAGTTATCTTTAAAGTCCACTAAAATTTGGAAATGACTAGATGCAATCATTTTTATGATTGGAAACAACGTCTTTTATCGTTTTTGACTCAATTCAATCATATTTCTATCGAATATTAATCTAGAAAAATTTATTTCAACCAAAGTGCCTTATTTTTACAAAGATGACTTTGAGTTGGAGGTAAAAGTTAGCGACAAAGTCCAATAAAATGTCAAAATCAATTGAAATAATTTATTTTATGATTGGAAACAACGTCTTCCATTGTTGTCGACTCAATTCAATTATAATATTAATAAATTTCAATCTAGAAAAATTTTATTCGACGAAAATCCTTCATTTTCATAAAGTCCACTTCAAGTCGGAGGTTAAAAAATGCGTCAAAGTCCAAGAAAATTTTAGAACGAATTGCTCTAAATATTTTATTTATCTTATCAAAATCAATATTAATTTTCAATGTTATTAAAAATTATATTTATTCATTTCAAATTAGTTATATAAAAATATTAAATTTATAATTCCTTTTTCATACATACATTATAAAAATAAAGTATGTAATTATAATTATACCACGCATATGCTGGAACACATATATATATGAAAATAAAATTTTTGTTTTCATCAAGAATATTAAAAAATCATATCTCGCTATAATTTTATACGATCTAACATAAAATTAATAATTCATAAGAATCACATTGCACAAAGAAAAGTAAATATGAATAAAATAAAATTACACTAAATACTTTTAAAATATAATTTTTCATGCACAGTGTGTTAAGGTTTTTAAACACACAAATTAGAATTTCTTATCAATTTAAATATGAATAAAACCATCCATCAAATAATATTAAATAAATAAATAAATAAATAAATAAGTAAATAAATAATAACATAACAAGAATATTATTAACTGTATACATATTTCTATTATAAAAAGTATAATTATTAAATCATTTTTCACAGACAGTGTTAATTTTGATTAATTAAAAAAAAATGTAAATAAAAATAAAATATAAATAAACATATTATGTTTTTTATAATACATATTATTTTTATATGAAATTGCAAATGAGGGGAAAAATAATAATGCTTTCAACAATTGATGTTAGTTTGAGAAAAGAGACAAACACATCTCATGTACTGATATACAACTATAAATTGTCAATTTCGAAGTCAATTTGCTTAGGCTTACCAATCGACTGCCGGTTAATTTCAAGGTGAATTGTGTCCAATATGGGTATATTATTAATGGCTCACTAAGGGATAGGGGTTTGTGCATTTGGTTATAAGAGGGGTTGCAATTTTCTTTCTCCCTTTATATATCAACCCAGCACTAATTTTACCCTTAATTTTTATTTAAAAATTTTTTCAAAATAATACATTGCTTTGTAATAATAATAGTAAATATTATCTTTTATCTTAACAATTTAAATATTTATATTTTATTTTTATCAACAAACAATTACAAACAAAAACAATGAATACCTTGTTTTTTATTTTTTTTTTTTTTTCTGTGTAATGTCTTTAACCTCTTGTTTAATTTATAATAAAAAATAAAATATTTGAATAATTATTATTATAATTTAAAATAAAATTTCAATATAAAAAAAATATAAAATAAAATATATATATTATTTTTAAAATGGAAAATAAAAAAAAAAAAATGAAAAAGATAATTTGTTTTTTATTTTTATATAATACAATTTTATGTTCAATTTTTTTTTTTTTTTGCTCAGTAAGCATTGAAGGGTGACATTGTAGAATTATCATGGATCTGAAACATCGACATTTACTCAGCATGACCTCAATATATATATACATATATCGACCCTTTTCGCACCCCCCTCAGTAACCATCATAAAGCTTCTCGTCGCATGCAATTCCCGTCATAACAACGACTTCAATTTTCGTCAAAAATATTTTTTGGTTAAAGCATATATATATACCCAGTAGATTGTCGCTTCCCTGCCTTCGATTTCTCGCTTTATAAACTTGATTCCCACGAAAATCCAAAAAGCTCATGGACTTTATTTTTTTTTTTTTTTTTTTTTTATTATTTTTTTATAATAGACATACTCAAATAAAAATAAAAAAAAAAGAAAAATGAAATGACTGTTTGCACATTTCTCTATCTTTTCCTATATTTTCCAAATTATAAATTTTTACGATAACCTTTTTTTGTTGGCCCAGTATCTAGTGTGATTGGATTTGTTTGATATCACACGTAAAGCAAGTTAAAAAAAAAAAAAAAAGAAAACTTTTTAACTTATTATTTTTATTATCTTTATTATATATTATTTATTTATTTATGTAGCATGTAAAAAGAAAATCAAATTTTATATACAGATAATAATAAAATTTTATTGCAATTGAATCAGTGAAATGAAAAATAAATTTAAGAAATTTAGATATTTTTTTTTTTTGTTATCTATTATTATTATTGTAATAATTTGATTTTTTTTTTTTTTTTGAAATTTAATACGCGAAAGAAAAGAAATAATATCTTTTTGAGGTTCGCGGTAAATAAAAAAATATAAAAATGAGAAGCAAAGACCTTTTGGCTACTATTAAACTGATCTCTTTTACCCTCGTTGCTCATGGAAGAATATTTTCTAATAACCACAATGTAAAGCTGGGGTGCGTTACACAAAAGAAATCTTTCAAAATCGCGAGGGAGTAGACATTTCGGCTCTGATTTTTTACTTTTTTATATATATATATATATATATATATATATATATATTTATTTTATCTCTGTCTTATTCTTTCACTCGAGACGAGGAACTTATCTTGGTAATATTGGATTAAAACTTATGCCTTTTTCGGTCGCAATATGTTATTTTTATTGCTCGTGGCTTTGCATAATATTCCGTTTTGAATTTTTTTTTTTTTTATATTTATTTGATTTTACGTATAATATTTTTTTTTGCATTTTGTAGATGAAGAGGCAGTGGTGTATAACGTGCAGCTAATTTTAATTTTTATATATATCTCTTAGTAAATGGTAAAACGTCGTCATAAGCCCCAGGGATTAGAAATTTCAGCATGTCACTTATTTTATTATTTAATATATACAAAAGAACATTGCTCTAAAAAAAATAAATAAAAAAGAAAAATTGTTATCTAATTAAGACAAGTCAAAAAAAAAAAAAAATAATAATAAAATAAAAAAATAATTTATCTATGTCAAATTGTAATACAGTATTTTTTTTTTTTTTTTTTAAATTAATTTTTTTCAATTATTTTAAAATTATTATTTACTTATTTAAATATTTTATTTGTTATTTTTTTTTATATATTATTTTAATATATACATCAAGTGTGAAATAATCATAGTATAAACTTGTTACACAACATCTCGGATAATCCTGGCAATCTAGAAAACGTGGGCCAAACTTGAAAATTTATAATCCCTTCAATTCAAAAGTATGTAAACACTTATTAACTATGTTTATTTAAAAATATATGTATATATAATTACAAGATATACACATTTAAACAAAACCATGATTAATCTCAACAATTGACAAAGTTAAAATGAGCTTTTTTTTAACAAAAATTTAATTATATTTATCAATTTTTGATGAATAAATTAATTAAATTAATATTTATCATTAAAAAAAATTAATAAATTATAAAAAAATATAAACAAAAATTCATCTAATTATAATATATATTATTGTTTAAAGCTCAAAGTTTTATGGATGGTTATGAAATAAATAATAAGGTAAAATAAAAAGCTTTTAACTTGAGCTACCTGCTGTTTATCAAGATAATATTATATATTCATATTGTATAAAAAAAGAAAAAAAAAATTTTTATATTTATATAATAAACCTATTTATATCAATGTATAATATGTCTGTATGTTTTTATGATTTCTCTTTAGCTGTAATATTACAAAACATGCTTAATATTTAGGTCTTGATAATAAAAAAAAATTGAGCTTTTAAATTTAAAATAAAATTTACCGAGAAAATTACTTTGTAGATATGTTTATATATTTTATAATTTCATTTGATTATTAAAATTTATATTCAACAATAATTTATCATAAATTTCAACCCTTAAAATCAATAATTTTGATTAACAGTTGTGACATGTAATTATTATTATTTGAATATATAAAGAGATTATTTACGATTATATTTTTTATTTTATTTTTTTTTTCAACAGAGGTGACCGGTGCAAGTAAATATAACTACAGTTGTAAAATTGTAATTAAATTTTAAATTGTCTGATGTTATTTCATTGCAGCTGGTATATATTAACCCCAACTGAATAATAACAATAATTTTGTCTCAAAATATATTAATTTAATATCAAAAATAAATTTACTTAATTTTAATTTTTTATATTATTAATTTAAAGTAAATTTTTTTTATATTTTTCAATAAAATTTTATTGTTAAAAATAAATCAAAAAAAAAAAAATGAGAAGCGCGTGGATTGTTGGTTTGTGGTTAACCCATGATATTCAGTGAACTACGATATCTCTGTGGTCATATGCATACACCAACAATGCATTTGACATCACATTGATGAGTGATGACAATAATGACATATTTACACTAAATATATTACGCTCAATAGTCAATATAACAAAATAACTTGAAAATTTCGTCTAAAAAAATTCCATTTACACTGTACTATTTGATGAAAAATAAATATCAATTTAATAAATTAAATAAATTACATAAAAAATTTAAAATTCATAACATATTTTCAATTTATTTTTCCTGCATATCAACAAGCAGAAACTACCCTTAATCCCAAAATACTGTAAAAGATCTAAAACGAATGTCAAAATGACCATCAAAAATTCATTCAAAAAAAAATATCGAAAAATCTTTGGAAGGGTATATTTTTTTTTGACCCTAAATAATAAAAATAAATAAATATGTCAATTTGATGTGTTTAAATCAAGGGATATAGTCACCTGATTTTTTGTAAAATATTTTATGATTTTTTTTTTATTTTTTGGTAACTTTTATCTTTTGATAGATTTAATTTTATATAAATTTATATATATATATATGAATTGATTTGCAAATATCATATTGTATTTATTTATTTTTTTTACAATCCGATTGAAAATAATTTTACGGATGAATGCAGCAGATATTCATATTTATTAATTCGACCGGAAAGCCAAGCACGAGGTTGCAATTGGCTTGATGACTTTCGCGCCCTCGAGGGCGTCCATTCGTGACGAATAAACTCAACGATTCATCACTCTCAAAATATATCTGATTGTTTTTTTTTTTTTTTTTTTTTCATATTAATTATACATAAAATAAAAAAAAAAAACTTTAAAATATATTTATATATTTAAGATAATGTAATTGATATAAACAAATTAACAAAACAATATTTCAAATAAAAAAAAAAAAAAAAAAAATTTGTTATTAAATTTAATTTATATATATAAAAATGAATTGAAATATAATATTGATTAATATAAATTTAAAGTTTTGTATATATAATAAATTATAAGATATAAATTTTCAAACAATAATTGGATATAATTCGTTGAAAGGCCAACTGACTGATGCATTGTAGAAACACGATTATTATATTTGAACGAGAAGTGGAGTCGCTTTATCTTAATGCTAAAATCAAATCAGCTCGTATGGAATTAGAGATGGCATTACGAGGGCTATCGGGTGCACATATGCATGCACTATCTAAAACCCTACAGATATTACTGAAATATACAACATATATATCTGTTTTTGTGTATACACATATCATCCTGCATACTGTTGTAATATCTTTACCCTTTAGCCACTACTACTACCAACATCAACAACAACAACAACAACATCCCTTTACTCACAAAATATATATATATATATATATTTGTTGAGATACGTCACAATACTGAAGGGCGAGGAACAATATAACGACGATGGGGAAACACGAGAACTCACATATCGGATGATATTACTGCAGGACAACGCAATAATACACTGTGAAGCCCTTATTTTACTCTCGCGAAATGCCTCTGTCCGATATGTGCATTGTTATTAATATTATTATTTTTATTATCACTCATGATGACAAGTGAAATTTCAAAATAAATATTATTTTTTTCATATTTTTTATGACATGTACAATTGTATATATAAATATTTATAGCTTACATTATATTTTACACTTTTTGTATACTCATCAACCCCTATTTTTGTTTGTCGAAATTTTATTTCGATTTTCTTTTTTTTTTTGGTTTTAAAAAGGGTTGAGTATTTTATTTTTATTATTGTATCTTTTAATTTTTTTGTAAAAGATTATTTTTTATAATTAATTTATTATTTCAAAATAAAAATATGTGAATTTCGAAATAATTAGTAATGGAACAATCGAAATTTCGATTAATGATTTTGAAGTTTTGACATTTCAATTTATGAAAATATGATGACAATTTATGACATTTCAAATTAAAATTTTGTTGATGAGAAATAATGTAAATCGAAATAAAAAATTAATGACAATAATATAAAATCTATAAATTATAAAATTGAAAATAAATTTGCATAAAAAAAAAATGTAGCTAAGGAAAAGGATGTAGCTAAGAAAATTGTATTTAAAAAAAAAAAGTAATATAAATATAGATTAAAAAAAAAAAATTTATCAAGTTTAATCCATCATATAAACGATTGATGATTACGGATTTATATATATATATTTTTCGGTTCATTGATTCGTTTTTTGTAAGCAATCAAGCGTGGTCAAGAATGCATAGATAGTTATATTGTTGTATTACATGAACAATTGTACACAAAAATACTTAAATAAAAAAAATAAATAAAATAAAAAATATTAAAACTTATTCTTTGTATGCGTTAGCCCTGAGGGTACTTGTGAAAAACTTGCCATTTTTTTACCGTCGCTTCCTTATAAACTAATTCTCTTTTCCCTCACCAAATGTATAACTTCTATATCTACCCGTACCTACCCTTAACATCACCCTACATTTTTTTTTTTTTTTTTTTTTCCACTATCCCCCATCGAACAATTGAATTCTCTGTTTCCATTTACCGTTCGTATCAACATTTACATTTATATTTGAATAATGGGAAAATAAAGAGCAAGAGCTACGAAAAAAATAAAAAAAAAAAAAAAAGTTACAAAATAATAATATATAAAGAAAAAAAAAATATATATATATATAAATAATAATATAAAAAATAAAAAAATGAACCGAGTTGTCGGATCAGACTATTACATTTTTAAGCGTTTCGTTTTTGAGCCCGCGGGGACGTTTACTTTCTGCCTTTTATTCTCTTTGCCAATTTTTACTTTCTTTCGCTTCTTTTCTCGATATAATGGCACTCTGTATTAACATTTAGATAAAGCTGAATATTTGTCCATCCCATGAGACTATATACAACAAACTTTTTACTATACAAAATTTTCATTATACATTAACATGAAAAATTATTGATTAAATATTAAAAAAAATTTCAAAATTTTGAATATAAAATTATTTTATATATTTTATTTCAAAATTTATTTAAAAAATTATAGTATAAATAAAAAATATAATGAAAAAAAAAAAAAAAAAAAACAGATAAAAATCATGCAAGTAAAATGTTTGTGCTTTGATGAAGAATGGCATTCCAACATTATGAGGCAGATAAACATTTCGATAGAATATTATAGGGTAAGGATTTTACGATGTTACATATATATAAATGTTATATTTGATAGTATGAAAGAGAAACTAGTAGACGCTTTGGGCATTTGCTATATCATGAATGCCCACCCACGAAGACGACACATGAATATATCTGTATGTTAAAATAGCATATGAAATCATAATGTCGATTGTCCATGCTCGAGTTATGAAGCAGTAAATTTTATTTTAATTCTTAACTTTGACTATATACTGTTATATTTGTATACAATTTTATGTATATGTTGAAAAAAGGACTGTTGTTATAATATTCAAGTTACCCTTTTAAATTTTCCATCAAAGAAAAACAGATTTGAAAAAAAAAAAAAAATATATTTTTTTTATATATTTTGCATTGCATGATTAAAAATAATTTAAATAAATTGACTTGATATATGTTCTATTGTTGTTTTAGATATAAATATATTATTACTTACTTATATTGTTGATAAATTATTATTATACTCAATAAAATAATATTGTTTTTACGTTAACTATTTGTTTTAAATTTATATCAATTTTAAATTGTAAATATTATTAATAATTTTTTTCTCGAAATGCCTTGAAATATATATATATGTGTGTAAATACTCATCCTCATTATATCAAGACCAATCCGACACATACCTGAAACAAAAAGAAAAAACAAAATGAAAAATATTATTCTTTTTTTTTTTTGTTGTAATTTATTTATTATTATTTTTTATTTCGATGAAGTGCAACTTTAATGCCAGTGAATTATCGAAAAATACAAAAGTATATATCGAAACAAATGGATCGATAAATCAGCAAACATATGTATGTATATATACAATAATATATATAAGAAGGCTATATCTTTTTCACGCGGGATTTATACGTGGCAATATCGCCATGGGATTAGTCAGGGTCATTAACGTCAAAATAAAAGTGCGAGTACAGGGTTATTTATTGAGTTTCGTGTTTCTTGCAAGCTTTGTGTGATTTTATTTTTTTTTATTAGTTTTATTCACTTAAATTATATTTATTTATTTTATATATATTTAGTTTTTTTTTTTTTTTTTATTGTTATAAAATTTTATTTTTATATAATTAAAATTTAATAAGTGTGTTATCATATTGTCATACAGACAAAATTTTTCTTTCTTTTCCCTATCACTTGAAGTGCCTTAAAATTTCATAATAAAAAAATTAATTCATTTAATATTTTTTATGCTATATATAATAAAAATAATAAAATATAAAATATATCCGAGAAAAAAAATGTATATAGCATATCGACAATAAGCAGCGAAACAAAAGTTTCCCCAAACTATTGAATTACTGTAAAAAAGGTATGATTTTTTTTTTGGTAAAATGATTCTATTAATTTTGGACAATTGTATCTGTGTTTAAGTGATTTATTTTTCTGTAATAACTGTAACAAAAATTTCTGAATAATTTATAAATATAAGATAAACAAAATTATTACAAGTTTAATATTTTTGTAGTTATTTGCAAATAATTTTTGGCACTTTTTCGATGTTATATTTAGATTAGATTTGTTGTAAAAATTATTATAATATATCTGCATTGTAAATTGTTTGATATTTACTAGTAAATATTGAAATAACTAAGCAAGACATGTCTCATATGTTACTTATACAATATACAATGAAATCAATCTTGTTTTTAGTTAAAACAGACGTACAGTTTTACTGCTCAAGTGGTTCATTTTTTTTCCCTTAGCTACCAAAAGTTGGACATAACTGTTTTAGATTTAACATGTCCAAATTGTACACTATGTTTATGGGGAAATACGAGGTGTTGAAAGATACGTTTTACGCGAAACAAGAACTAAATTTATACATACAAAAACACACCCTTCAAACCGAGTGACCAGAGGGATGATAGTGTCAGCAGCAATAAACTATTTCACATATATAGTTCATGGTTTATCTACCTTTTTTTTGTTTCTTTTTTTTTTTTTTTATTTTTCTATATAGTAAAAGCCATAAAATTTAGAAACAATTGTCTCTTATTGTTTTGTTTTTATTTAATTTCAAATATAACCAGCATGAGACTGCGAACTGACACGAGGTCCTAAATAATTTACGACCCTATTTCTCACTTTTTCACTGTTGAATTTTCGGAAAATACAATAGAATTTACCCCTCTTATACCTCCTAATAAACCCAAAATCACCAACTGATTGTATTATTATTTTTTCTTTCTTTTATTCTAGATTTCTGGTGGCTAAGATCTATCACAAAAAAAAAAAAAAAATAATTATTACAACATACGTAATAAATTTATGAGTCTCACTGTCAACAATATATATATATATATCTACACAATTTTTTTCTTCTTTTTGTCTTTATTTTTATAAATGGCTTCTCTATGACAGCTAATTCCAAAAAAAAAAAAAAAAAAAAAAAATAATATATTGAATTATATCTCCGAAAAAAAAGTCTCAACAAATTTAATATTATATTAAATAATCTTTTACCAACAAAAATATAATATAAAAAAAAAATTATTTAAAAAAAAAAATCATATATTTTTATTACATAAATATGACAGAGAATAAATTGTCAGTTTGTTATCCTTATCATTAAAATAATAATAATAAGCATAATATGCAGTGAGAGAATAAAGGGCCTTGAGTTATTCTCGCTCTATTTTTATATCCGTTCTGCATGTTGAGAGGAAGTTGTCGTGGCCGTTTTCAGGTTGGGGGAGCAATACATATATATTATTTTGTAAAAAGAAAAAAAAAAAACATGTGTACAATGTAATAGATGCGTAACATTCATTCATTTAAATCATGTACTTTTACACATTGATAAAAATAAAAAAAATAATAAATCCCCTTGCAAAAAAATATACACAAGAATGATACGTGAACCCAATAAATATAATTGGTAATACAAAGAGGACGGTAGTAGATGATAATGTATTTGTATAAAAAAATAAAATAAAAATAAAAAATAAATAATGTAATGTACATGTGAATATATAAATGAATAATGTCGCATTTGCTTTGATAACATGATGACAAATGAACTTGTTCATACGCAGATGAACTAAGTTGACTTGATGTCAGTTAATATTGAATCATCAACATGCTCACTTGTTAAATTATTACTCGCAATGATTTAAACAACCGTTTTATTTTATTACCAAGAGGATGCGGATCCATTGGCTAGATAAAAACATATTTATTTATTTATTTAAATCATTGCATAATAAATTAAATATGTCAATTAAGTAAATTTATTAAACAATGTTAAATTATAAAATATAAATATTCAATATTTATTTTTTACATTGAATAATTATATTTTGTTATATTTACTAAAATTAGATGTATAATAATTTATGGTTTTAAAATATATCAGTTATCTCTTATCGACAGGTTGTAATTCTTTTTTACCATTGATTTTATTTGTAAACTTATCTAATAAAATATTAAATGTAAAGAAAAATAATATATATAAAAAATTTGTGTCTGTTTTAGTTGTGCATATAAAAATAAAATAAAAAATAACTACAGACAGTGTATTTGCGTTTACATCTGTTACATTAACTTGTATATATATATATAAAGTGTCAAATAAATAAATTTTTTTTTTTGATAGTCTTGCTAACATTTCACTGAACATATAAATAAACGTTTTACGCCCCAATGGGACTTGTGATCCTTCTCCCCAAACACAACAACACACAAAATACAATTTTCGTTCTTCTTTCATTTATTTTTTTATTTATTATATAGGTAATTTTATTGTAGCAATGGAATATTGTCTTTATCTTTCATTCACACTCATCGTCATTATGAGTTATGACAAACATAAAAATAAAAAAAATATATATATATAAAAATCTAAATCAACAATTGGATACTATTTTTTTCGATAAATTTTAATAGATTATTATTATTTTTTATTATTAGTGAGTCATAAATAATAATATTAATAGTAATAATAATGTACTTAAAGTTTGATTAAATAATATATTTTAAAATTAAATATTTGATGATTGAGTAGTTACGGAAATACATGGTCAGACAATATTAATTCAACTACAAAGAAAATATTTTTTGATATAGATTTTTTGAGATTTAGGTTATATTACTACGAACTTTAAGATAGTTTCTATGTCACGCGACAGAAAGAGCTTTTTTAGTTCAAAAATAATCAAAAAAAAAATAGTTTTCTGAGCTTTTTGATTGAGTCAATTAAATTACATTTAAATGATTATGAAACTGAGTCATTCGTGTGATGTTAAACATATAAAATTGTACTATTTTTTTCTTGTTTTATTTTATTGAGTAATTAGGTCTGTTTTAAATCAGCGATTATCATCGATGATATTATGATTTACAACAAAGTTGTGTATTGTGTAAAGAAATAATAAATTAAATTGAGTTATACATTGTTGATATATAATTATATGACCTTGAGAACAAACCCAAGTTTTTTTATATCTTTAAATTATAAAATCGTCATATAAAAGAGGAGAATATATATTTTTTTTCATTTTCAAACGGAAACAGTCGGACCTTCCCAGGATAATTTTTAATCAAGAAAATCTTATACTTTGTTCAATTTGACGTTTTTAAGTATGTTTCCCTGTTTTGTTATAGTACAAATATACATATAAGTACTAGTCTATTTTTTATTATAAATAAGGAAAACAATCTCACGCAGCTTGGCGCCACTATATCTCATCAGCTTGAACACTTGAATATATTTTTTTATTTTCTTAACTGATTTTCATATTTATAAATCATTAATATAAATGTAATATTATACTGTAAGTATTTTTTTTTTATTCACATATTATTTTTTTCTCTTTATATAAAAAGTACACATGTCGTCGATTTCATGAAAATTTAACTAAAAATATAAGAAAATTTTTTTTAACTGAAATACGCTATTTTTTAAAGACAGACACTGGTTTGGAGGTCAGACATTATACTTCAAAGTCAAACAAAATCTTATAATAAATTAATATAATTTATACAACACTTGAAAACGACGTCTTACAGTGTTGTTGACTCAATTAAATCATGATCCGATGAAATGTTGACTAAGAAAAATTTATTTTGACAGAAACGCCCTATTTTCACAAACATGACCGTAAGTCGAAGGTAAAAGGTAAAAGTTTGCTTCAACGTTCAATAAAATTTCAAGATTGATAGAAATAAATTATCGAATGATTGGAAACAACGTCTTACTGTGTTGTTAACTGAAATCAATTATAATATTATTGAATTTTTATATAGAAAAATTTATTTTAACGGAAACGTCTCATTTTCAAAAAGGTGACTCAAAGTCGGAGGAAAAAAAATCTTCAAAGTCGAATAAATATTGGAAATGAATAGAATCAAATTATTTTATGCTTTTAAACAACGTCTTCTATTGTTGTTGATTAAATTCAGTCATAATATTTTAATATTTTAACCGAGAAAAATTTATTTTAACGGAAACGTCTTATTTTCAAAAAGGTGACTCCAAGTCGGAGGTAGAAAAAATCTTCAAAGTCGAATAAAATTTGGAAATGAATAGAAATAAATTATTTTATGCTTTTAAACAACGTCTTCCATTGTTGTTGACTAAATTCAGTCATAATATTTTAATATTTGAACCGGGGAAAATTTATTTTAACAGAAACGTCTCATTTCCAAAAAGGTGACTCCAAGTCGGAGGTAGAAAAAATCTTCAAAGTCCAATAAAATTTGGAAATGAACAGAAATAAATTATTTTATGCTTTTAAACAACGTCTTTCATTGTTGTTGATTAAATTCAGTCATAATATTTTAATATTTTAACCGGGAAAAATTTATTTTAACGGAAACGTCTCATTTTCAAAAAGGTGACTCTAAGTCAGAGGTAGAAAAAATCTTCAAAGTCCAATAAATATTGGAAATGAATAGAAACAAATTATTTTATGCTTTTAATCAACGTCTTTCATTGTTGTTAACACAATTCGATCATAATATTTTGATATTTCAACCGAGAAAAATTTATTTTAACGGAAACGTCTCATTTTCAAAAAGGTGACTCTAAGTCAGAGGTAGAAAAAATCTTCAAAGTCCAATAAATATTGGGAATGAATAGAAACAAATTATTTCATGCTTTTAAACAACGTCTTTCATTGTTGTTGATTAAATTCAGTCATAATATTTTAATATTTTAACCGGGAAAAATTTATTTTAACGGAAACGTCTCATTTCCAAAAAGGTGACTCCAAGTCGGAGGTAGAAAAAATCTTCAAAGTCCAATAAATATTGGAAATGAATAGAAACAAATTATTTCATGCTTTTAAACAACGTCTTCCATTGTTGTTAACACAATTCGATCATAACATTTTGATATTTCAACCGAGAAAAGTTTATTTTAACGGAAACGTATCATTTTCAAAAAGGTGACTCTAACTCGGAGATAGAAAAAATCTTCAAAGTCGAATAAAATTTGGAAATGAATAAAACAAATTATTTCATGCTTTTAAACAACGTCTTACAGTGTTGTTAATTGGATTCAATCATGATCCGATAAAATTATAACGTAGAAAAATTTATTTCGATCAAAATGCTCTATTTTCACAAAGTCGCCTTTAAGTCGGAGGTAACCATTTGCGTCAAAGTCCAATAAAATCTCAAGATCAATAGAAATTAATTATCTAATCATTGGAAACAACGTCTTACTGTGTTGTTAACTAAATTCAACCATAGTCCGATGGAATTTCATTTAAGAAAAATTTATTTTGACCAGAATGCCTTATTTTCACAAAGATAACGCTAAGTCGGAGGTAAAAGTTTCCGTCAAAGTCCAAGAAAATCTTAAAATGGATAGTAATAATTTATTTTATACTTTAAAACAACGTCTTACAGTGTTGTTGACTGAATTCAATTATAATCTTATAAGACTTCAACACAGCAAAATTTATTTTGGCTGAGATGTCCCTATTTTCACAAAACTGACCCTGGTGTGGATGTTAGAGTTAGCGTCAAAGTCCGCTAAAATCTCACAATTTGTTAAAATAATTTACACAATGCTTCGAAACATTGTCTTTCAGGATTGTTAATTCAATTCAATAATAATCTCATAAAATTTAAACCGAGAAAAATTTATTTCAACGAAAATACACTATTTCCAAATGACTGACCCAAAGTTTGGCGATCAAAGTATTATAAAATTAAAACTTTTTATAATTCATTGTGTATTTGACATTAACAAATATGTAATTTAGCAAAGCAACTATCATATATATATATAAAAATTAAAAAAAAAAAAAGAAATATATAAAATAAAACGCACAGCAATATCGTTTAGTGACATACACTGAAAAAATAAAAATCATATATAAGACGATGAAATCCAAATAAAATGAAATAAAAAATGAAAAAAAAAAATGTATATAGAAAAGCCGCAAAAGCAATGTTTCCCGTTTGTATATACACATCGTTTTATCTATCTTCATATATAACATGGTATATATCGTCTACCAAGTTTTATTATTTTTTATATATATTTTCCCTTTGACTTGAGTGTATATACATTCAATGTTCCAAGTCCCTCACATGAAGACTTGACCGTCTAATGATTGTATACGTTTCTCACGTTTCTCGTTGACTCTTCTACCAACATAACTTTTTTTTTTTTTATAACATTTTTCCCTTTTATTATTATTTCTTTTAACAAGTACATATAATTATATATAAATGAAATAAAAAGATATGAAAATATACAAACGAATATATTTATATAAATAAAATTTACAGTTAAATTTAAAAAACTGAAAATTTATCAAAATTTTTGCATTAATTTTTTTAATTTTTATGAAATTAAAAACAATATAACATAAAAATATATATTGTCATTTTAAAATTTAAATAAATATATAAATTTTTATCTAAAAAAAAATGTTTTTTAAATGATAAATTTATTTATAAAAAATATATTAATTATTTGTTTGTTTTATTATTATTTTTATCAAGCATTACTTTATAATATAAAAATAATTACGATATTATCTTTTTAAAATATTTTAATATATTTTTTTTTCATTATAATAATAAAAATAAATAAATAAATAAATATATAAATAAATAAATGTGTTGGTGTTATTACACATGAGATGTAAAATTATATGTTCAATAGCTGACGTCAATTGAAGCTAGATGTATATATATATATAAAATCTTTGATGACCCATAGATTATACGCTTCACATATATACACAATAAATATATAAGTAATAATAACACAGATAAAAATAATATACTTTTTTTTTTTTTTGTTTTTTTATCTCATGGGAGTATTACGTGAAATGGAAGTCGTGTTGAAGGATTTTCATCTTGGCTTAATCAACGGTCCAAGTGTTTATGATTTTTGTTATTGGCTTGTCATATATATTTCGTTGACTCTTGGAAATTTACTCTGGTAATCTTTAGGGTAAGTACTTTGTATGAATTGAGATGAAAAAAAAAAAAAAAAATGAAATTAAAGTCACTAAATCTTCAAATGATATACTTAAATATAAACAGTCTAAAATTGCAAAGATTACAAGTTAATATTTTAACATATTTTTTTGATAAAAATATAATTTATATTATTGCAATAATTATTAATTAAAAAAAATATTTAATTATTGTTAAAATAAATAATAATTATTTTATTTTAATATTTTAAATGTTTATTTAACATTATTCAGTTTTTTTTTTTTTTTTCTAATTATTATAACTGATTGAGTCTTGTAAAGAATGTCAATCATTTTTTTTTTTTTGTCAAACGTCAATAGCTTTGTAAATATTTCTATAAGTTTTTCTACGTATTGATGACATATCTATATTTTTTTTTTTTTCTCATTCATCTTGAGTTTGTGCCAACACTACAATCAGTCAAGTTAGTAAGACAGCAACTACATATGTTGTCCATTTGTTAGTTAAACAATATAAAATAAAATATTACAAAAATTCATAAAATTGAAAATATATATTTATAATAAATTTTTTTATTTTTTACTATTTAAAAAAAACAGCATAATTTGATATTTTATATAGTTGAATAATAATTAACTTTGATAACTTATTGATGAAATAAAAAATAATACAAAATTTAATATAAAAATTAAAAGAAAGTATTTGATATTTGCAAAATTACACTTAACATTAAAATAGCGTGTTGACACTTGAATAAAATTCGACCCCAGTATTTTCGTGACGAGTATTAAAATCAAAAATTTTTAATATATAATTTACGTAAATAAATCGTGTATATACAGGTAAAATAATTACAATCTCACGTGAGTTTAAAATTTTCAAAATTAGTAATTTAAAAAAATATATATTTTCTATTTTTATCATTTAAAAAAAAAATAAAATTTTCAAATATTTTTGTAATTTAAAATACTTAAAAATATAATATATTTTATTTATTATTAATTTTTTATATTTTAATAAATTTTTTTAAATTTTAAATATATAATTCTTTTCAACACTCAAAAATATATCACGAATGGTATTTAAATTACTTCAGGCACATTCAATCATATTATTATTATATTTTTTTCATTTAAACTTTCATCTCAAATATCACACATGCTTTTTCATCTAAGACATATATAAAAAAAATATAAGTATATATAATAAAGACTTTATCATCATATCACCATGTCACCCCTTGTATTTTTTATATTTTATTTTTATATTGTTATTATTCTCAATTTGTATATCATATTTTTATTATATTTTTTTTTTACTCTTGTTTATAACCGTGTCATGACGAATCGATTTAATCAAATAGAGTGTACTCATATTTATTTATTTATTAGTTTTTTTTTTAGCTAATAATAATTATCATTTAACAATAAAAAAAAAAAAAACACTTTTCTACTGCACCTAGTAATTTAAAGAATTACTCATTAAAATTTATTCAAATAATATTAGTTATATTTATAAAAAATAATTAATTTTTTTAAATATAAATTTAGATATTTAAAAAATATAGAAAATTTATAGTATAACAATTTGTGATATTAGATTGCTAATTTTATTTATAACGAGTGGTTCAAAGCTGTTCTTATCACGTTGAAAAGGCGATGAATCTCAAGTTAACTAACGCTTCACATTATATCACTATCTGAGAATTAATTAATTGGAAGGGTCCTTGATTCACTGTGAAGTGAATATATATATATACAAAAGATAAAGTAACATCCAATACAAACCACTGGTCATCTTTGTACTAATCATAGACTATGGTTGTTGTATTATATATTTTAACACTGCTATTGACATACCCTTGGTATTCGACTCCTCAAATTTAACGTTTGAGAAACATCAACTATAACCTTATACTGTATTTTAAATAAAATATATATTTTTATTTTTTTTTTGTTGTTTTATTATTTATATTAAACAACAAGGGTGTCTGATTGTAATTACTTTACTCAAGTGTGGTGATTAAAGTTCTCATATAGCAAATAGTAACTTTAAGCACAAACATGAAAATTTTCAATGATATTTTTTAAAAAATTTTTCAACAATAGATTAAAATACTTTGTGTATATATATCTATAGATATTTTATAACACTTTATTTTAAGGGTGTTAAAGGGAGATATCTAAAAAAAAAAATAGCTTAATTTTTTTATTTTTAGATGTACTTTTTTTTTCTATCTCATGATTTACTTTTAAATAGTTGTTTTTATTTTTTTTAATTTTTTTTTTATTTGATCCTCTTACTGTTTTACCTCTTTTATACTTTTTTTTTTTTTTTGTATTATTTTAATTTTTTTTTTACTTTTTATTTGAACACACGTTTTATGGAAAATGAAATACTGGCGCCCACTGTTTCATGACATTGTAAACAAAGCCGAGAATACTCGCATTTCATGACTGGAATTTAAATATAAACACAAAAATACATGAACACACATGAGATACTATAACTAAAGAGGTAATTAAATGCGATATATTATATACATTAAAAATACTATTGTATTATTTATTTTATTTTTTTTTTAAATTGTTTTTAAAATAAATGTTATAGAAAATAATATTTAATTATAATTTCAAGTTTTATTAATTTTTTAATTAGGGGTTGTTTATTTTGACAGTCATATTGTCATGATGAGTGTCAATCGACTGTCAAATAGATGGTAATTATGACAGTCAAAATAATTTTTTTTTTTACGAGTCAATATTACTTAAATTTAAAATTATAAAAATCACTCAGAACCTTCATAATTTAACAAAATAAATTAATTAAAAATAAATATAATTATTTATTGAAATATAAATTAAATATAACTAATAAAAATTAATTTTTTATCAAAAAATATAATTAATATTATTACTGTGTTGTCTTTAATTAATAAACAAAAATATTTATTTTAAAATGAATTTCAATTGTTAAATTGTATATTTGCATTGTGTTATTAATTATTGCCAATCAATAAAAATGATATGTAAATATATGATTTTAAAAATAATAAAAAAAAATATAAAAAAATATATTTTAAATGTTTAATTTTATAAATATTATTTAATTTACATATATATTATAAAATTTTATTGAACATATTATTTTTTCATTTATTATTATTTACATAAGCCTATTTTTTTTTTTTTTTTTTTTAAATTCAATGTTTGTATTTCATCAGCACATATAAAATAATATGTTAAAAAAACAAGTACCCTTATGTAGAAAAAAAAAAAAATAATAATAATAAATAACCCTAAACGAATGACTCACATTTCATCGCAATAATTTAATTTTATTTATTGACTTTTTTTCTTTCTTTTTTTTTTTTTTTTATTTTACGACACTGACCACAGACCTGTGTGGTTTTTATTTGAAATTAAATGGCTAGTATTTAATCCACGTGCCATTTTATATCACATGACTCATTTCACATGTATTTAACTATTTTTTTATTTATTTTTTTAATAAACATATATATTGTTAAAAAAATAAAAATATTTAATCATTTTTTTAATGTCAAAATATAAAACAGTAATTTTTTTTCAATAAATAAATATATTTTTATTTAAAATTTAAGTAAAAATATATTTTTAGATAATATTTATTTGAACATTTGAAATCAATTTAATATTTCAACAAAAAACATTAATTTTTTTATCAATTAATATATATATATATATATAAAATTTTAAAATAAATTTTTTTGATATATTTTATTTTTAATTATAAATAAAATAATTTCTCACGATTTTCAGTTGATTATTTTATATATCCTACAGGGTACTTTGACTTTTGGCCCGGAATATGTTCAAGACGCGTGTCAATTGCCGGTTTCCATTTGTCTGATGCCAGAAACATCTGGGTGCATGCGATAAAAATTATATCCCTTGGTGAATATTGCTTTAAAGTTATTTTGTCTACATGTATATTATACTTATAGATACATATACACATAGTGTCACAAATTTTTTAAACTTGAAAGTTTTAAAAGAAACACGCAGATGCGATATATATATATATAAATGTATATCTGGTACGTGTCTTTATTTATCATGTCCCCAGATAAATGAAAATAAATTTACATATTATCTAGCTTCATTATACGAGTGTTTTTTTATAAAAAAATATTCTATTTATTTATTTTTTAAATATCAAATTTGTAAGTTGAAAAACAACTAAATCAAAAAATAGAAATAAAAATTGTTTTTTTGTTGGTAAATTACCACCTTGTTTCACCCTATTTCAAAGTATTAAACTTGGAATTTTTTTTTTTCGTTAAAATTTTCCCTATTTTTTCTTTTACCAAAGAGCTTTTCTTATTTTTCATTCAGTTCGCGACTTAATTAATCGCATAACACGGGGTTCTAATGAAATCACAACTCCACTTTTTTTTTCTTTTTTTTTGTGTATTTTAAATTTTTTACCTTAAATTTTCCATCAATTTTTATCTTTGTCTTGCTGTTATTCACTTTTATTTATTTTTTTTTACAAATACTGTGAAACTTTTTAGTCTGAGAAAAAAAAAAATCGTTGCTTCGTAAATAGAAAAATATTTGCTTGAAAATAATTTTTACCCTCGTATTTAATTTATTATTATTTTTCAATTTCATTATTTAAAAAAAATATATATATATATTTATATATTCAACAGTATAATAATCAATATTAAAATATTATTTTCTTCTTTATAAAATTATATATTGATTTGTTTCAAAGTATATTGCAATGAATCAAGTCGATAAATTATTAATTCAAGTTACTAAAATATATATATACAAAGGGAAAATTCAACTAACCATACACGTTTATTAATCAAGTCTTGTGATTTTAATTAATTTCTTGTATAAAGTATAAAAATTAATCACGCTTCAAGTATATTTAAAAAATATTAATTGTAAAAAAATATATATAAAATTATATTAATGGCCGCGGGGAGTAAAAAAGAAAAAAAGCTCGGTAGAAAATTACTTGTGATTTTTTAAATTTTCTTTGAAACAGTATATTGAAATTATTATAAAATTATTGATAATATTTAATTTAATTTTAAAACTTTTGTTCATTTGAATTAAGACAAGTAAAAGCTTTTGATTAACAAAAAGTATAATTAAATGCGACAAGTAAAGATTCAAAAAATATAACATGAAACTAATTTAGTATTTAAAAATAGTTGATTATTATGTTTTGCTATAAACTGGATAGGCAATTGTTGATTAGATGATTTGAAAATGATTTTAATGTTATAATGTTTAATGAAGAATAATGTTGTCTATACCTGATAAACAACAATAGAAAAAAATACTTAAAGATTAAAAACCACACCTGATCATTTTTCATGGCAAATTGAGTGATTATATCATGTCGCCTCACCCAAATGTTAAAAATACAATTTGAAATAATAAATAATCATCTTTCATTTTTATAAATAAATTACAAAAAATAATTCAAATACATCTTTTGGTATTTGCATTTGAAGAAAATATTTCTGGGCACAGAATGAGCAAGGATCCACTCACTCGTTCTGTGCCAAGAGATATTTACACCAAATGAAATTTAAAATTATATCATTTGATTTTGAGTTTTTAAACATGTCCACTTTTCGAAGTATGATAGTAGTGAAATTTGGAAAATACACGCTATGTATATTGTAATTCGAACTGACGAATGCATAGAACTATAAAAACACATTTGACAAGTCAACCATTGTTAGATTCATATAAGTATACTGATTTAAATTTATTATAAAATTCAAAAACTACTACACTCTAAATCACAAAATATATAACCTTAAATTTTTATAATACTCGATAAAAAAAATAGATAATTTCTACAAAACTTTTTTTATTTTATTGAGATAGAAAATAATTCAAATTAAATTAACAATTTTTAACTAATAAATATAATAAAACAACAAATTATCAATCATTTTTTTATATAAAAAAAAGTAAAAATAAATTTGATTTCTATATGAAAAATAATTTCAAAAAATTTAATATAAAAAAAGCTTTTATAAAATTTTCTCAATTCAAAATTAATAAATTTTTCATGGTTCGACTGTAGTTGCAAATTTTTTTTCCATTTGAGGCTTTCGAAGAGAAAAAAAAAAAGCTAAATATATGAAAATAAAATAATAATTCCAGCACTCTGTATGGTTTATAGATGGGTAAAAGTTGGAAAGAGAAGTTTGAATTGTGCCTATGTCACGTTATCAACGAACCATTACTCTGTGAAGTGAAACTATAACCAAATTACGAGTGTCATTTAATGCATGCAGACTCGCCATGTTGTAACTGAATTCGATTTATAATTTAATTAAGTAACTACACATCTTTGGCATGATGTATAAATTTATGTCTGTATGTCTGTTATATTTAAACTAATATAATATTGAATATGACAAGCGTATATACATATATAGATATCACAACTAAATCAAAGCATCTAACAAAATATTCGTTGTCATTTTAAAATTATTAAAAGGAAAGAGATGAAAAGTCTACAGCTCCCACAAAACTTAATGACAGTATCAACTTTATAAAAATCCTACTGTGACAAAGAAAAAAAAATATAAAAAATTAAATTGTAAAAGAAAAAATATGAAAAAAATATGAAAAAAAAAAAAACTACAGAAAAGAGAGGGTTGAAATTGTTGGTTAGATAGATCTGATGGGCTTGTCGAGAATGAAAGTAAAAGGATATACAAAAGCCTAACTATGTGCCACTTTATTGTGGCTCCACTCAATCAGAAGTCATAATAAATTTACCACAAACTAATGAAGTTCTGATGAAAGGAAATGTATATACTACTATATTTATTTTTAATTTAATAATATATTTTTTTTTAAATCTAAAAAAAAATATATATTACAAATTAAAATTGCGATAAAATAAAAAAAAAAATAGATAATCTATTTTTAATCTTTAAAATAAACAATATAATCTTTAATGACAAAAGAATTATATTATTTAAAAGCGATATTAAGATCTTATGATTATTATACAAAAAAAAAAAAAAAATATAAGTGAGCATATGAAAAAAAAAAGAAAATTTTTAATGGAAAAAGACTCGAGGCAAGTTGAGTAAAAATAAAAGTAAAACAAAATTGAAATGATGATAAAAAAAAAAGAGTTTATAATCCTGAGAAATTAAAAATGCGTTTTTCCTGGCTATTTCAAAGACAGTAAAAAAAAATATATATATATATATAAAGCTATCCCTCAAACACTCAAGTCTGTACCATTTACAGAAACCCCATCAAAGGGATTGTGGCATTACACTTCAGAGTTTTAAAGGAAGCCAGAAAGATGGTTCATGTTCTTCTATATATTTTACTGTAAATATACAGATGAAACTTATGAAAAGGCCAGTTTTGTATTCAAATATAAAATACACATATACACATATACACTAAATATATTCACCAACATAAAAAAATG
The DNA here is from genome assembly GCA_011426435.1 of Lysiphlebus fabarum. Classification (NCBI taxonomy): domain Eukaryota; kingdom Metazoa; phylum Arthropoda; class Insecta; order Hymenoptera; family Braconidae; genus Lysiphlebus; species Lysiphlebus fabarum. The sequence goes on from WSYQ01001132.1 coordinate 505,529, forward strand.
AACATTCAACTTGCTTTTTCATTATAATGATATATCAACATTTATATTTTGTCCACTTTATATAAAACAAAGAATTTATTACTTTTTTTTTTTTTTTATTCAAGTGTCATTTGTAAAAATTGTTATTTTGTTTTTTTTTTTTAAGATAATAAAAATATCAACACTAATTTACTGACATTTTATTAAAATAATTTGATAAAAAATAATAAATTTTTTTATGCAATTTATATAAATATATTTATATAATGTGATTAGAAATTTTATTTACATCACATGCAATTCTACTGGGAAATTGTAATATATAAATTTAAAAAATACAACATAAATTACAGTATTTTTGATGAATTAATTTTGCAAATTATAATGTCAATTTGATAAAAATAAAAATATATTTAATGAATTATTGATCAAATTTTTAAAGCTTTTATTTTGTATTTATATACATAAACTTGTGACTAAATTTGTATATTAAAGTCACAAATTTATATATATATATATATATATTTTGCAAAATCTTATATTGCTGATCTAAAGAAGTTTACTCGTTCCGCGCACTTGATTCGCGCAAGACTCTTGTACCCGAATTGAATTTACAAAGTTGCAGATTGGATTCCAACTTGGCCATTACAGGGTGCGTCTGTTACGGTTAAAATCTAACAGCAACATAGTCAAGACAGAGTAAAATATTTAATAACAAGTTTAAGAGATAAAGAGAGAAGAAAATGACAGAAATATTAGGAACGGGACGATCATTTTACCCAAGACAAGAGAGAATTAATGCCGATATGGAGGTCGAGGATTACTGATGCCAAGAGCCCCGTTGTCTTAAATATACTGTATATATATATATATATTAACTATAAACAGACAACGCCAACGAGGCTATTTTTGCTACTGAAAATATTGCACAAACAGCCCTTAACAACAGTCACTATATATATTCAAGTATATCTTTAAATTAAAAGGGGAAAAACCATTATTAATATTCATTCATTTATTGATTTTAATTATGAAAATATTAAAATTATTTTTTTATTTTTTTTTAAGTTAAATAACTTGGAAATATTTAAAATTAATTTTCAAATAAATTCAGTGTCTTTATATATACAATTAAAATATACAAAAAAAAGTTTATCTTTTGTATTTTTTTTTTAATAATAAAAAATTTTCATTTACGTTAATAATTTTTTAATGAAATATTTTTATTTATTTTTTTTTTTAAATATAATATGATAAGAAAAATATAAATGAAATGTATATGAATATTTTTAAAATAAATTATCAATTTTTAAATGGAATTTATTATTAGTTAACTGATAATAATTATAATAATAGATATATTATTTAAACACATAAGTATAAAATAAGTTTTCTTTACCCTCCATTTGCACCGGAATTAACGCAATAATTTTCATAGATCAGATAAGGGGTTGTTTCGCGTATAGCATGCGCGTAAATGTAGTTATAAATAAATCTAGATGCTCTTAACGTCTGACAGGGTAAAGAATAAGAGATGTAAAATATATATAAAAAAAAAGGGTTGTGTTTCAATGAAAATTATGGTAAATGTAAATTTGTAAAAAAAAATATTTAAAAAAAAAAAATTTATCAAATATATCTTTTAATTATTTCTAGTAAATACTATTCAATAATTCAATCAACTATTATTTTTTTTATATATATAAAATTTAATTTAATAATATTAAATATTCATTAAAAATTTTTTTCATAACTTTGATAAAATTGGAAAAGAAAAAAAAGTAAAACAAATGACAAATCTAATTAACTGTAAAAAAAAATAATTTTTTCTCAAAGTAAATATATTAAATAATTCTATAAATTCTTATAAAAATAAAAAAATAAAATAAAATCTTAATTTTCCGCTAATTTGGCTTCATTTAATTTATTGAATAAAAAAAAAAAAAAAAAAAAAAAACATGTACTTTGCGAGTGGGTAAACGCAAAAAAGATGGCGGCAATATTGAAAGGTTGAAAAAAGGGGGTTAGAAAAGGAGGGTTGATTTTAAAGATAAAATAGTAAATATATAAGAAAGCTTTTATCTAAGCAAAGACAAAAGACAAAGAAAGGTGAAATGAGTCGAGAAATTGTTACGAAGGAATTTATCAATTTTCTTTGAAAGATTCTAATTGCACTAATTTGTTTGTCTTGGATCAAGCTAAACTATATATATATATACCCCAGTCGAAATTTTTAAAGAAAACCAAGTTTTCTATGTTCTGCAATCGTCCTTATTTGTCCAACTAGCAGAACCCTGCAGAACGCGTCTCTTTTAATTTTATACTTCTTTCTTTAAAGGACGATCGTTCTTCTCAGGTCTTCTAAAAAATAAGAACGATCCTCTTTATAGAAAGCAGATCGCCTTTACGCTAGAAAGACGATCGTTCTGCCGACTTCTTATTACGTTTAATTAAACTAATTAAACATTATTTATTAATAAAAAAAATTAAAAAAATAATTAATTAATTACAATAGATTATTTATTATTATTGCTATACCTACGATGACGTTTTGAATAATTTACCCATAATTGATTAAACGAAAATTTTAACGATTTATTTTTTGGTTTCGAGCGGGATTCGAACACGGGACCTTTCGACTACTAAACCTATGACTTTCACGCGAGACCGTTTTAGCGAACTGAAAAGCTAAAAAATTTATTTAATTTAAAGTTACAAAACAATTCATACCTCTGCAATTTATAAACGATGATTAATTGTAAAATAATTATTTAAAAAATTATATAATCGTTTGCATCAGTCTCTCTAGCCAATAGACATTGAAAAATGCATTTAAAATAATTAATTAATAATTTTTAAGTAAACAAGTGGCTACAGAAAAAGATGTAATTGCAAAAAAGACAAGTACTCGTAGAATAATTGTTTAAAAAATTATTTATGCAATTACATCTGTCTTCTTAGCCTTTGGACATTTGAAAATGCATTTAAAATTAACAATTAATGATTTTTAAGAATACAATTGGCTACGAAAAAAGATGTATTTGCAAAAAAGACAAGTACTTCCAAAATAATTGTTTTAAAAATTAATAAATTGAGTATTAAAAATGCTTTTAAAAATACAAATTAATAATTTTTAAGAGAACAACTGGCTAAGAAGAAGGATGCATTTGCAAAAAAGACAAGTACTTGTAGAATAATTGTTTTAAAAATTATTTAAATAAATAAATTTATTTTTATTGAAAATTGAGTATTGAAAATGCATTTAAAAATATAAATTAATAATTTTTAAGAGAACAACTGGCTAAGAAGAAGGATGCATTTGCAAAAAAGACAAGTACTTGTAGAATAATTGTTTTAAAAATTATTTAAATAAATAAATTTATTTTTATTGAAAATTGAGTATTGAAAATGCATTTAAAAATATAAATTAATAATTTTTAAGAGAACAACTGGCTAAGAAGAAGGATGCATTTGCAAAAAAGACAAGTACTTGTAGAATAATTGTTTTAAAAATTATTTAAATAAATAAATTTATTTTTATTGAAAATTGAGTATTGAAAATGCATTTAAAAATATAAATTAATAATTTTTAAGAGAACAACTGGCTAAGAAGAAGGATGCATTTGCAAAAAAGACAAGTATTTGTAGAATAATTGTTTTAAATCTATTTTATTGCAATTACATTTGTCCATATAGCTAACAGACATGTAAAAATGCATATTAAATTATTAATTTTTTATTTTCTAATGAACAATATAGATTAAACGAAAAAAAGACAATTATTTATGTAATTACTTGTCTTTTTTGCAATTACATCTTTTTCTTTAGCCACTTGTTCACTTAAAAATTATTAATTTATATTTTTAAATGCATTTTTAAATGTCTATTGGCTAGAGAGACTGATGCAATTGATTATATAATTTTTTAAATAATTATTTTAAAAGTACTCGTCTTTCTTGCAAATGCATCCTTTTTCTTAGCAGGCTGTTCTCTTAAAAATTAATAATTTGTATTCTTAAATACATTTTCAATACCCAATTTTCAATAAAAATAAATTTATTTGATTAAATAATTTTTAAAACAATTATTCTACAAGTACTTGTCTTTTTTGCAAATGCATCCTTCTTCTTAGCCAGTTTTTCTCTTAAAAATCATTAATTTGTATTTTTAAATGCATTTTTAATATTCAATTTACAATATAAATAAATTTATTTATTTAAATAATTTTTAAAACAATTACTTTACAAGTACTTGTCTTTTTTGCAAATACATCTTTTTTCGTAGCCAATTGTATTCTTAAAAATCAGTAATTGTTAATTTTAAATGCATTTTCAAATGTCCAAAGGCTAAGAAGACAGATGCAATTGCATAAATAATTTTTTAAACAATTATTTTGCAAGTACTCGTCTTTTTTGCAAATGCATCCTTTTTCTTAGCCAGTTGTTCTCTTAAAAATTATTAATTTGTATTCTTAAATGCATTTTTAATACCCAATTTTCAATAAAAATAAACTTATTTAATTAAATAATTTTTAAAACAATTACTTTACAAGTACTTGTCTTTTTTGCAAATACATCCTTTTCTTGTTTACATAAAAATTATTAATTAATTATTTTAAATGCATTTTTCAATGTCTATTGGCTAGAGAGACTGATGCAATTGTTGACATAATTATTTAAAGAGTAGTTGCACCAGTAATTGTATTTTTTTATTAACTAAAATTCTAACGGGTTAAAATTTTTAAAGTTATATTTTGAAAGAAATTTAAAAAAAAAAATAAATTTAAAAATAAAAAGACTGAGAAGAACGATTGTCTTTCAATAAAACTGCAAAGAACGATCGTTCTTCAAAGAAGAACTGACAAGAACTAAAGAAAATTTGACAAAAAGACAGTCGGCTATCCTCCAGGACGCGCAAAGACGATCGTTCTTGAAATAAAGACAATTAAAGAAAATCAAGAACGATTGTCTTTATTTTAGGCTTCAGCAGAACGCAAAGAACTCAGCAGAACTAAAAAATTTCGACTGGGGTATATACATGGTAAATCATAGAATCAAAAAAGAGGTTGTATATAGATAATATAAGAAAAGGGGAATTAAATAAAAAAAATTTAAAAAAAAAAAAAAAATAGAGTAAGGGGGCAATAGAGGAGGGAACACGCGGCTTCTGGAATTCAATCGTTTAATCTTAGTTTCACCCTTAGTTCCTTTTCAAGTCTAATAATAATGGAGTGAGTAAATTGAAACTTTTACCATTTATTTATATATATATATTTACTTGATTATTTTAGAATTCAATGAAAGCTTATTCATTAATCTGTATATACTGTCTTGAAATTTTTGGTTTAAAACAGTGGAAAATTAGTTGTGTCTTATTATTGTGTTAAAAAAAATAAAAAAAATAAATGACTGACAGTTTTATAAAAAATTGATTGTCACAAAGATTTAAATAATAAAAATAAATAAAATAATTGCTCATTTATTTTGCATGAAAAAAAAAAAAAAAAAGACATCTCAAAAAAAAAAACGTGTCAAGTTACTCTGTAAAATGAATTTATTACAATAAAAAAAAAAAAATTCATAAAGCAAAAATTATTGAATAAGAAAATAATAATGATAAAAACACGTAGTGAGAAATGATAGAAGAAAAAAAAAAAAAATGATAAAAAAAAGATAGATCAGAGTGTGTATGAATCGATAATCCTGTATGATCAGAAATACATATCATCATTGATGCTTTAGTTTGTGATATATATTAAAGTTCATGTCAAACAATACGCGATGAGAGATGCTGATGCGATTGTATTATATAATAATATACAGTGGACTAGTTGTTCTATTGTCTCGTCACGTTCACTATACTTATTTTCTTTTATCATATTTTTCAGTGCCACCACGTCATATCATATCAACTTGAGTATCAATCGAAAAGTATAGTCTACTTGAGAATTATGCGACGATATATGATATATATAACTTTAATCAAAAGCGGTTAAGAAGAACTGCTTTTTTTTGTATTCTGAATTATTATCAAGCATCTATTGGTTTAATAGATTTTTTTTTTTTGTATTTACGTGTGCATTTTAAAGTCTTTAAATCAACCATTTTTTCAATTTTTTTTTTTATATAATTTTTGGGGAATATGATATTTATAACAACAAACGTTGATGATTTTATCTATATTTTTTTTTTTTTTTGTTCTAATTGAAATATTATTAACATACCGATTGTTGAAATTATAAACAGGAAGGAATTTGAATGCGTCAGCATACCTGTAACAGAAAAGATAAAAAAAAATAAAAAAAAATTTTTAAAATCATAATATAATCATGTTTATTTTTTTAAATGTTATTATATATTTTTAAAAAAAAAGTCATAAAAAAATTGTAGGTGAAAGGCAAATTGGTTGAAAACGAAAAAAAAAAAAAAAATACACGAATGAATTGCCGCAACAAAATTAATCTGCTTTTCATTCAAATGGCCCCCTCATCTTGCATTTATGTATTCCATAATATTGCATTTTTCTTTCTCTCTTTTTTTTTAATAATTTTTATATTTTTCTTATTTTTAGGTACAATATAAACCCGCTTTTATTCTCACTCCCTTGGATATTAAGACCCTGAGCTGGTTTGTATTAGTCACATAAATTTAACTTGCACACGAAACGACGCTCAAATTCACGGTAGATACACATAAAGTTGACGAATTTCCGTAATTAAAGTACATATTTTCTTGCATCATATCTTGTTTTTTTTTTTTTTGTCATTAATTGAAGCAATTTTATTCTTTATTATTTTATGGAATATATACAAGTATAACTCTTTTATTTTAATTTTTTTTTTTTTTCTAGTTATTTCAGTATATTTTCTGACAAGTTTGAAATATACTGTATAATTGAGCAAAAAATATATAAAAATTTTAAAAAAATTAAATTTATTATTTTAAGTGATTAATTTTAATACTATAACAAAGAATTTAATTGATTAAATTGTTTTCACACAACTTTTGTTTATAAACTGGTGCTCGCAAGTATTTTTAATTGACCGTGAGCCATGTACGCACTAAAAAAAAAAAAAAAAATTATAGGTACAACTCATTGCTTGTAGAAAAAAAAAAATGATAGTAGATGTGTACAGCTGTTATACAAAAAATGAAAAAAAAATAAAAAATTGCAAAGTGGTGTTTAGGTTTTTTCATCAACAGCCTCGTGCCTTTTTTGACGCATCCCCCATACCTGAAATTATCCGTCTATTTTATTTTATATTTTATATTTTTTTATATTTTTCATATTCTCATTCTTTTTACCCTACGTCCATAAAAAAATTCCTTCAGTTAATTACGCAGATTTCCAATGCATCCCTCGTTTATGGAATTTTTACGACTGCCCAAGCGTTTTTATTCTAATATCTTTTTTCTCCCTTAAAATTTCTCGTTTTGTATTTACATTCGATTTTCAAATATCGAAATGAAATTCCATAATAAAAAAATTAATTCATTTAATATTTTTTATGCTGTATATAATAAAAATAATAAAATATAAAATATATCCGAGAAAAAAAATGTATATAGCATATCGACAATAAGCAGCGAAACAAAAGTTTCCCCAAACTATTGAATTACTGTAAAAAAGGTATGATTTTTTTTTTGGTAAAATGATTCTATTAATTTTGGACAATTGTATCTGTGTTTTAGTGATTTATTTTTCTGTAATAACTGTAACAAAAATTTCTGAATAATTTATAAATATAAGATAAACAAAATTATTACAAGTTTAATATTTTTGTAGTTATTTGCAAATAATTTTTGGCACTTTTTCGATGTTATATTTAGATTAGATTTGTTGTAAAAATTATTATAATATATCTGCATTGTAAATTGTTTGATATTTACTAGTAAATGTTGAAATAACTAAGCAAGACATGTCTCATATGTTACTTATACAATATACAATGAAATCAATCTTGTTTTTAGTTAAAACAGACGTACAATTTTACTGCTCAAGTGGTTCATTTTTTTTTTCCCACAGTTACATGTTGGATAGCTCAGGTTATATTGATAAATTACTGAGGAAAAATCATTAGCCAAAAGAAATAAAGATATACCTTATTTCAAGCTTGATTTTCAATTAATTCCAATAAAAAAATTAAGAAAAAGATCATTTTATAAAAATCAAAAATCAACCATAAATAATTTAGGCTCCATCAATGAAATCCAAGTATATTAATATAATTTAATAATTGCAGTGTTTTTTATTTTTTATAGTATTTTTAAAATCTAATCATTTTTTGATTCAGTAGATTAGAATAAACTATATGATCGCATGACACCTGGTATACTTTCTCATACCATTTAAAAATAATAATAAAATATAAAAAAAAAAACAACGAATTTTACTTGAAACCACCCTCTTAAATGCTTAATTCCATTCTGGTTTAATTGGACAGTTTTATTAAGGGATGCATATTTCAAATGGTTCTTTTTTTTTTTTATTATCTTCAGTTGGAAGGTCACTCATTTTTTCTCGTTTTATTATATATATAATGGTTTTTTTTTTTTTTTTATTTTTACTGTAGACGAATCACAAGGGACAGACGAAAGGCTTAAAAAAATTAGATTTTTACCCTTTAAAAAAATATTAACACTCTTGGAAAATGAATAAACTTTGTTAATTTTTTTTTATTTTATTTTTTATTCAAAAAGGGCTGAATAATATATCTAAAAATATTGTTGACTAGATTGATATCAAAAAATAAATTCATATAATCTTTCAAAGTATATATAAAAATAAAAAATATTCATTAATTTCTTTTTTTTTTAATTTTATTAATCAATCATTTTTTTAATAAACCATATATATTTTAAGTTTAAAAAAACCAACAAAATTATATCTTGGTTAAAAAAAATTTTCTACTAAGCCAGTTAGAGTTGAAAACAGTATATAAATTTTAATAAGCTTCATTTCATGATAACCCTTTGAGTCAGTATGAAATGAATGAATTAAAAGTTTGTCACATTTCCCATTTTGTTTTAAACAAAAATCTCACCCTACAATGAAAAATAAAAAATAAAAAAAAATGAAAAAAAAAAAATTACCAATCACTTTATTCCTTATTTCTCAGTCTAAATCGCTTCAAGATTAAGCCAAGCTTTAAATGTTGTCAATTTACATTTTAGCTCAACCTAAAAGACACCACAAAATCACAAAACTTTCTTCATTTACTCAAAAAGACATTCAACACTTTTTTTTTTAAATTTTTCATCTTCAAATTTAAAATATTCTTTGAACTTGTATATTTCAATGAATATATATTTAAATTTTATAAATTAAATTTTGTTAATTTTTTTTTTTTTTTAAATTCAAAAATATACCAAATAATTTCAATAAAATAAAATATATTATGACATAATAAATAGACACAGTATATATATTTAATATTTTCCATGATTATAATTATAATTTTGAACTTGAAAATTTACAATCTCTTAGAAACTAAGTATAACTCAGTAACATGGTATCGTTAACCTTCGTCGACGAGCCCCTTCGAGTGCATCGAACAAGACGAAAATAGGATATTTTAACTTGCTCTTATATCAAATACATATATATACAAGTATATTTTAAATATAATTATATATATATATATATTCTCAAACAAGTAACCGAGTAAGATTTCAATTAAAACGTGGCCCCCAACATAGCAAGGATTAGCGAACTATAGTTTACCCCAGGTTAAAGCGAAGAAACCACCCTCATGGTTATGCCACCGCATAAATATCCATGTAAATTGCTCAATGTGGTACTTTTATATGAATATATACTTTTCTTACAATTATTTTTAATAATAAACATATTTATTTATTACAATCAAATGTATAACAATATGTATACTTGGATTGTCTTTATTTTTTTTTGAATAAAATAAAAAAAAAAAAAGCTCTTGAAGCGAGTTTTTTAGTTTGATCAAATTTTTCTCAACGAAACTTTTTGTTGAATGTGTTGATACTATAGTATCATTTTATAAAATAATAATTAACAAAATTATACATATTAAACAGAAAAGTAACTCGATATAGGTTGTAGTATAAATAAATATAGTGTTTGTTACATATACTAGCTGTTTTAAGGGCTCAAATTTAAAAAGGGATTTAATCGTTATATGTATATGGTTAAATTAGTGAAACAAATATAACAATGAGTTGTAAACACTCATCATAAATAATAAAAAATGTTTGTAATAAATTTAAAAGGTGTCAAAAATTTTATATATGAAACTATTGTTGGAAATAAAATATATCTAAAAGATCTATATGATATTATAAAATTGATTTAATTACAGATTACAATTTACACATATTGCATCAAGAGTATATATACTTTATGAAATATATATATTTTTTTAAACGATAAATTATATGACATAAATTTTATGTTTAATATATAAAAGAACATAAAAGGTATACAATAATATAATACTATTTAAAGAGTTGCGTATATTTAATAGGTACTTGAGAGTAAAAGTATTAAAAAAAAATTTAAAAAAACTGACACAATCTTTCGTCTAGTTTTTTTTTTCTTTTTGAAAAGAAAAGCCACATCTGTCCTCCGCAGAAAAAAAAAAAAAAGAAATATTTTTAATATATATATACAGGATAACAACGGCGCTTTGGAGCCAAGAAGGCGTTAACTAAAATTTAATGGAGATCTCAGATAAAAAAATTTTTGGGTCGAGATGTTGAAAGACTTCTTTGACGGATTATACCTTAAATCGTATCTATCCTATTTTTTCACAGGTCTTTGCATAAGCTACCTGAAAAGTGAATATATAGTCGAAAAAAAAAAAAAAAAATTATTTTTATATTTAATTTATATATCCAAGTGTTAAAATACCCATTATTATTATTCATTCAATTTTATATAGTTTAAAGAAATAAAAAATCTAATTGACAAAAGTTTTAAACTTTTTTTTAGTTTTTTTTTTTTTCTCTTAAAATTAAAAGAAATAATAATTAATCAAACAAGTTTATCACAATAATTTTTTTAACAAATGTATTTCAACTGTTTAACTTACAGTTAATTTATTTATTTTTTTTCCATTTGTTACAAAAAATAAAAAAATAAAAAGGGGAAATTCTCAGAGTCAGTACCGGAAAAGAGTGTCTGCACGATTTCGCACCCAAAAAAGCTCAACAAGTCGAATAAAAAGCTCATAAATAAAGAGAAAATTCCCTCGCCCTTTTTTTATTTTTTTTTATTTTTATTTCTCTTTCACTTGTACAATTTTTTTTTTTATTCCCTCTTTATCCCTGTTGAATTCAAGAGCGTCAAAACGAAAATTCCAACCCTCGTATTCGCGCGCGACCTCAGTTTCTGTGAATGTCCCCGCGAACACCTGTTGCACAATAAATCTCCAACAATAAAAGCACGAAAAGTCAAAAAAAAAAAAAAAAGGAAAGACAGATTAAATCAAAGCTGATAGATAGAAATAACAAAACAATTGTCACATGTTTAAGTTACATAAACTTTGTGTGATTGTATGTTTATATATACAAAGTTGAATTTTGATTGAGGACAATTTTGTTTGGATGAATTGTTGCGGGGGTGAGCGAAATACCGTGAGTAATGTTTCTAGATATATATATATACATTTATATTTTGGAGGGTTGTATCTTTACCCATCATCAAATGTGCAATTGCTAAATTCATCATGTTTATTTTCAATCGTCAAAAAAAAAAAAATTTTATTGCAAAAATAATCAATTAAAATTAATTTTTTAATTCAAAAAAATCATAAATTTAAGTATATTTTATTTTTAAATATATAAAAAAAATATTTATATCAAAAAATATTTATAAATTTTTTTCATCTATTTGATCCATATTTTTTGGATATATTTTGAAATTGACGATCTGATTGAAACGCTCGAAGCTAAAACCTTCAAAAATTGAATTGAAGACCATTTCAGTTGGCCAATTTTTTAAGGCGGATCAATAAAAACAATTTTTTTACCGTCTGTAGATGTTTTTTTATATTTTTTTTATTATTATTATTTATCCCCTTATTTTACCTACTATCATATATGAAAAAAAAAAAGTATTAGCTAAAAAGTGGCTCAGTTTTCGTGCAATAAAAAAATTGCGTGTGTATGTACGAATGGGAAGCAATCGGTAGGATTATAACAAAAATACATCCGGCGGCGTGTACTGCAAGTTGGTATATAAAATACAACAAAGGGTTGGCAGAATCCCAGGGGGGTCCAAAATTGGGGGAGTTTAAGGGAGGAAAAGTAAGGAATGAGGGTTGAAAAAGAGATAGATATATAAGCAAGCTAAGTTATACCAGTTTCATTCAGTAAATGTTATCAAGCTAAAATTTTACTCGATAGATGATATGAAAATTGTTTCGACAATGAGTGCGTTTGAACTTTCCATTACACAATTTTTTCTTCATTTAATTCCCCCTTTTATATATGTACCTTTTTATTATAAATTTATAAATATAATATTCGCAAGTATATAACCATCAGTTGTGTCGTGAAAGGAATATTAATAAACTTCATTTTAAATTACAGGTTTTTCAAATATATATATACGTAAATTAATATATACAAGTCAAAAAATTTTAAAAATTTTTTAATTAATATTTATAAATTTTTTTTAAATTTATTTGTAATGACTTTTTTTTTTTTTTAACATTAAAATAAATGTTAATTTAAATAATATTAATAAATTTTCAACCACACAATGTTATTGGTAGTTTTTTTTTTAAATATATAATTCAAAAATTTATTTTATCAGTTATAATTAAATTATAAAAATTTAATTAAAATTAAATCTTATATCTAAATTTTTTGTATTGTTAAATTAATAATATTTGATTATTTATATCTAAATATATACGTATTTATAAAAAAATTAAAAAATTAAAATTAATTTATTCAGTTGATAATTAATTAATTTAAAATAAAATTTGATAATTTGAAATAAAATTACATTAAAATTAAATAATATTTATCATCAATCTAAATGTTATTTAAAAAAAAAAAAAAAATTAAAAAAAATATAGTATTTTATACTTGCTGATGTTATATATCAAAGAAATTTTGTCATTTTTTATTTAATTTTTTTTACATGACACTGCTCGATTACAACTTTTTATTACACTTTAATTTTAATTAATTTTTTTTTTTTATTTTTGTAAAAAATATAAAGCATCAGTTTGATACCGAATGGAATGAATTTTACATGAATAAAATGTTATAAATTTTCTCTCATAAAGCAAACAAAAAAAAAACTATTTAAAAATTAAAAAAAAAAAAAAAAACTATAAACAAGACATTGTATATATTTAAATAAATTTAAATCATAAAAAATATAGTTGTATATTTTCAATTAAAATTCACAAAGACAAACCTCAGTTATTTCAATTGCAATTTATTTTTTTTTTATCACTAAATTGTATATTCAAAAAAAAAATAAAAAAAATAACAATAATACTTTTAAAATATATATTTTCCAAGTTAATAAATAATGAATAATATATACACACATACATATATATGCAAGTGCATCTGCCTAAAAGTCAACTGAGGTGCATGTGCATGTGCATGTGTATTATAATAATGAATATATATATATATATTTATTCTCCGACAAATTGCGGTCCGCACTATCTCGCGACAACTTCCTATGTGTGTATACCCCTGTTGCATATATCTACACAAGAAATATACTTAATCAAAATAAATATACAAGTATATTTTTATATATATATAAATGTTATTACTTATTAACCCAACAAAAAGATTACAGTAATAAATAATCACAAACTACATAATATATACACAGCAGGCTCAGTTTATCAGTTTTTTTTTTTTTTTTTTAAATAATTTTTAATCTTTTAATCAGTTAATATCAAATATATACAATACAATTAAATTTAAAGAAAAATATACATTTTCTTACAACTATATATATAATTTTTTTTTATAAATAATCAAAAAAAAAAATTGTATAAATTTAATAAACAATAAATGATCTAATTTTACTTGCAAATTAATTAATTGTAAAATGTAACTATTTTTATTATAAATTATTTTATAAAAAAAATAAATCAAACTAATGATTTGTAAATTTATATATATATTTGTGATTCGTTCCGTTATATAATCAAGATGATTCAAACATTAACAAACGATGCATTTGTGCAAGTTTGCCACCGGTTCTTATAGGCTCCGGCGCCTTTCAAAAGCATTAGGTGTGTTCATGGTTCTTATATAAAGTATATAATAATCTCACTGCGGGTGTCATTTTGTATTTAAAAAGGTGCCCAACTTCTCACCCCCATTTTCCTTTTTTTTCCTATCACAACGGGTGGTATATATAACACACACAAGAAAAGAAAATAATAGAAAAAAAAAAAAAAAAAAACACATTTCTTCTATTTATCCGTAACATATATCTATATCTTTTAGTCATCTATAATATTTTTTTAAACTACATTTATATATATAAATATACTTTTGTCATTATATATGTAATAAAAGGTAAATATGTTGTCCAGAAGAATTCATTTTTGTTTCCTTCAACCCTCAAACCCTCCAACCCCCCTTTTTTAAACACATTTTGTCACATAAATGCCGGATAAACACACCCCAATTGATGAAACCACTCAGATTTTTATTCATTATTAAGTATATTTTTTTTTTTTTTTTTTGTTATACCACTCGGCAGCTCATACACGCATCGATTACTTCAATAAATACCTCAAAATTTGTTACGCATCCACGAATTATTTGTATCATCTTTTACATGATAGAAATGTAACGAAAAAAAATTAAATAACAAATACTGTTTTTTTTTTTTTATATATAAAAAAAGTATTATTTATTTTTGTTGGATAAATTAACTATCAATATATTTATTTGGGTTAATTATAAATAATAAATTTTTATTTTATGTTAAAAAATTTACTGATATTTATTTACAAAAAAAAAAAAAAAAATAAAAAAATTAGAAAAAAAGCTTTTTGATAATTTAAATAATTACTATTATAAATTTTGATATATTATTGAAAATATAAATAAATAAATGTTGAAATAAATAATTTGATATTTAAAATATAAATTTCTTTTTTATATGAATTATCATCTCAAAGATTTTAGAATTCAATGTAAGCTCAAATGCCCTGTGGTGTTACTCACGTTATATATATAAATTTATAAGATACAAAAAAAAAAAAATTTTATAAATACATATATATATACAATACATAATTCATTTGTATATATATGTATATATAAATGTATATACTGTTTATGTATATTATGCAGTGTAATATTGTTGACATGCGATTCCGGTGTGCTCGGGGGGGCTGTCATATGCAATGACAAACAGGTTTTTCACATGCACATTTCAACGAGAATACAATAATATTCATGTTTTTTTAGATGCAAATTTATTAGATGTGACGTTTAAATTTTATTTGTATATTTTTTTTATTATTTTAATGTAATATGATAAAATATAATATGTATATTTGCAATTATTGCAAACAGATAAAAAAAAAGTTTTAATAATTTTACTTATTAATTGTTTTTAAAATAAATAATTATTATTATTTATTAATTTAATGGGTGGAGCAAAATTTAGCTGCGCAGTCTTGACATTACTTTGAATTCAAATTATTCATATAAATTCAAATATAAAATATTTTACATGATCTCTCGGTAAATAACTTGATTTGTAACAAAAATATTTTTGTCTTAATTTTTTATTATTAATATTTATTTATTTTTTAAATTTTTCAATTTGATAAGTATTGTGATTATTTTATTTAATGATTGTGTATATATATTTTTGTACATGTTTATTAATTTATTTATATATAGTATTTATTTTGTGTGTTAATTAATTAAGTAATTTATTTGAAAAAATAATTTTCTTGTTGAAAAATTGAATGATAGGAGTTTTTTTGAAAGAGACATGTTTTAAAACGGTACCAATGGATATTGTTATATATTTTATTTGAGGCGGAGAATGGCATCCATAATGTGCAAAAAGGGAACCAAAAAAAAATTAGGGCAGGGCACAAGGGGTTGACCAATCGAAAAGTAAAAATGAAAAAAAAAAAAAAGGGGTTAACAACATGAGTAAAAAGGGGTATATTTTTATGTAGACAATATAACTCCATACTGAATTTATAAATTATTTTAATATTTTTAATTCAATGCATTTATTATTTCAATTGTATATTTTTTTTTTTTTAAATTAAAGTAAATAATTTGTATATTTAAATAAAAAAAAAAAATTAATTAAAATTAAAGTGTAATAAAAAGTTGTAATCGAGCAGTGTCATGTAAAAATAATTAAATAAAAAATGACACAATTTTTTTGATATATAACATCAGCAAGTATAAAATATTATATTTTTTTTAATTTTGTTTTTTTTTTTTAAATAACATTTAGATTGATGATAAATATTATTTAATTTTAATGTAATTTTATTTCAAATTATCAAATTTTATTTTAAATTAATTAATTATCTACTGAATAAATTAATTTTAATTTTTTAATTTTTTTATAAATACGTATATATTTAGATATAAATAATCAAATATTATTAATTTAACAATACAAAAAATTTAGATATAAGATTTAATTTTAATTAAATTTTTATAATTTAATTATAACTGATAAAATTGTTTTTTTTTTAATTTACCAAAAATTTTTGTGTCATTTGAATTTATATTTAGTATAAAAAATAAATACCATATCATTTAATTTGAAACAATCATGAATTTTTTAATATATACTTATATTTTTATATTTTTATTTTCTGACCATATATTACGTTTCGGTATTTATTTCGAGTGTAATTAGAAGGCAAGGTATACACCTGCGGTCTGCCAAAGAAATATATATATATTATTGAATGGCATTTAAACTTTTTATATTCTTCTTCACACTTATATTATATATATATATATATATACACAATTTAAAAACGGATATATGCTACTTAAAATATATAAACTTATAAAACCACTACAATTCTTTGTTTCAAATATTAAAAATTGCATAGATTTTTTTTTTTTTTAAATTTACATTTAAAATATAAATTGAAAATAAAAACTTTTACTATGCAGTTTTATTCATTATTCATTTTTTTTTTATTTATTTTATTTGTTTTTTTTTTTTTAAATATCATTTATATTATTTATTTATTTCATTTTCTATTATATATATAATCAGTTTTAAAAAATCTGATGTTATAACAAGATGACTTGATATATTTTTTTAATATTTGATTTTAAAATCATTGTATGAGTTTTAAATGCTTTTCATTCTCTCTCTCCTATTAGAACACATTTTAATTTGACTTTTTTTATTTTTTTTTCCCAATTTTTTTTATTAATATATATTTATTCATTCGATTTTATTTTTTGTTTGCATCGGTCAGCTGCCCCCGTATACGCATTTTTCATTGTCTCGTTGCTGACACTGCAACTTTATAAATATAATAATAAAAATCCCCTGATTTAATTTTTTTACTCTTTGATTTTCTTTAACTGTCATGTTCATGTGTATATATATATATAAACGTGAGAAAGAGTATACAGTAATTCACAACTGTAAATATTTTTTAGCAAATTTAATATTTATATATCGAATGACTGATGACTGTTGTAATAAAAAAAATTATATATAAAAAAAACGGGGTTGTATTGTTTGACACGTTTTGTAGTTGATCGATATGATGCATTTGTAGGAAAAAATAAAATAAAAAAAATTTTCAGGTAATATTCTCCCTAACAATAATGTCCATCAAATTTTTCACTAAATTTTTATTAAAAAAAAAAAATCTTATTTTTTATTTATCTACATCTCAATCATTTATATATTGCTCTTTTTATTTTTTACTTTGTTTATCATATATGTTTTTTTTTTATTTTTCTATTATTTTTCTATTATTTTTTCGTCAATATCGATTAATATTTTAAAAAATCAAAAATATATTTTTTTTTTTACAGTTGGCTAAATATTAATATTCTTTTCAAATGTATATATATATAGTTAATGAAACTATATTATTTTTTTATTTTTTCATTTCATTTGAACTTTTACAAATTTCCGACGCAGAAAATTGCTTCGTCAGGGAGAAAAGATCCCTTGTCTAGATAGCGTAAAATTCGTGTATTGTGCGGATTCGTTTGTAGTTAAAAAAATAAAATTTAAAAAACAAAGATATATATATATAGAAAATATATATATGTTTAATCATGTATATGTAAAAGTATTTTTTTTTTGTATATTGGATGATAGAATCATTAACAAATCATTAAGGTGTTCCCACATGATGATAATTTTTTACTCCAAAATAAAAAAAAAAAGGTAAATTTTTTATATTTCAAAATAATAAATAGATTAACAAGATTAAAAATAAAACTATTAATAATTTTTTTATAAAATGCAATCATAAAATATATTTTTAATATTTATAATTATTAATAAAAAATTATAGAAAAATAAAAAATTTAGTTAAAAAATAAAAAAAATGTTTAAATTTACACTTCAAAGTATATACATATTATTTATATTAAAAAAATATTTCTACACTTGCCTGAGTAAACATGTAAAATTATTTATTGACAATTGTAATATAAAATATAAAATATAAGATATAAAAAAAAAAAAACTTGTTAAACCAATATCATCTTATGGCGCCTTGAGGCACGCGAAAAGAATTAAAAATAAAAATAAAAAAAATAATAATAATAAATAAATATATATATATTTCTACAGTCTTCACTATGATCATGTCATCTGTAAAAACAACGCCTCTAATTAGCACGTTATATTTATTATAATTTCAACCACATGAGAACACTTTTGTGCTTTTGTATCAAAGGCCCATCGTGCCTCGCTTATTTCAACGAGTACTTTATGATGTTCTTTTGCCGCTTTGGTACAAGATTTATTCTAATCTATACCACCACGAAGTTTCAAGAAATATTTATATATATTTATATATATATTTCTTTATACATATTAAAAGCATTTTATAAATTCAAAGCAAAACATGTTTCTTGAGGAAAAAAAAAAAAAAAGAGCAAACAAGTATTAAAAGAAACTTATATAAATTCAATTTTTTTTATCATTTTTTTTTTTTTTGCATATAATGAATGTTATAATTTCTATTCAATAAAAAAATTTAATTATGAAATCTAATAAATATAATTTTATATAAAATTATAATAAACAAAAAAAATATCCTAACGTATTTCTCTTTTTTTTTTTTTTAGATTTATATATGTATATATCATTTCATTAATTTGAATTAAGTTAAATGATATGGTGTATTATAGCAATATATAAGACACGTAATTATTAAGCATATACATTTACACAAACATCAAATTAATGTATTATATGTATGCAGACACACATTAACACATATTCGTGAGATTATTTAAAATTATATATGTGTATTGTATTTTGAGTTTGCAAAACATTGAGAAATCAAAAAAATAAAAAAAATAAAAAAAGACCAAATGGAAAAACATTTATACCTGAGATGAAATGAAAAAATTAAAAAAAAAATTGTTTTAAAATTAAAAAGGTTTCTTGCAAAGGCACTGACAGTACCAGACCCGCCCACAAAAGTAATCACGAAAAGATAGTTGACTTGGCAGACATGCATGTTAAACAAAGACAAAAATTATAATATAAACTATCCGCCTGATTCATCAGAAGAATGAATCAAGAATCAAGAATGAAAAACGAAAGAATTGAATGCATCAAAATTAAATATGTGTGTGTTAATTTTGATTGGTTTTTAAAAAAAATTTTTTATAAAAATTATATAAATAATAAATATATTAATAAATAATTTAATTAAATATTACAATAATTATTTATTATTTTTAATTAAAAAAAATATATATATATAAAAATTATTAATTAATCTTTTTATTAATAAATTTTATTTAAAATTATAATTTTTATCATTTATTTTATTAAATAAATTATTAATATTTTATTTAATATTTAATATTTAAATATCATCAAAAATAAATATCTATTAATATTAATAATAATTAATAAGTTGATATTAATATTTTTATTAAAAATTATATTTATTT
The DNA here is from genome assembly GCA_011426435.1 of Lysiphlebus fabarum. NCBI lineage: Eukaryota > Metazoa > Arthropoda > Insecta > Hymenoptera > Braconidae > Lysiphlebus > Lysiphlebus fabarum. Next base: position 525,649 of record WSYQ01001132.1, read on the forward strand.
ATTTCAAATTAATTATATAAAAAATTACTAAATTCAGTCAACTGCGAAGGGCTATTTACGACCAGATTAACTGGCACCACTGCTACACTTTGTAGTCAATATAAGGACAACACAGTTAAAAGTATAAGTGAGGTCTCAGTGTTGTCCTGAAATATATTTAAAATATAAAAAAATTAATTTAAATAAGGAAACACATTGAAAAGTATGACAGCACTGGACAACACCGTCAAAAGTATAAATGAAGCCTCAGTGTTGTCCTGAAATATATTTAAAATATAAAAAATGGATTAAAACAGGACAACACATGTAAAAGTATAAGTGAATACTGAGTGTTGTCCTGAAATACATTTAAAATATAAAAAAATTAATTTTTATTTATTTATAATCCTTATTTAAATATAAATAATGACTAGACTTTACTTCTACTACACAACAGACTGACAAAACTACTACACTTACGAATAACCCCTCGTTCAACTTTTTAAAAATATAAATTTCATTTAACAAAAATAAATTCTTTTCTCAATGTAATAAATTATAATTCAATTAATTTCTTATATATATATTTTTAATTGTTTCATTTGTTATATAACCCTTTTCAACCATCATCATATTGCTCTTTTTTATTAATTGTCACAAATACTGTAAATATGTATTCGATACATTGAAATAACTGAAAATTTATTATACAATTAATAATCAATAGTTATATTTATGCTTGTGTATACTTAAAGATGTATTTAAAAAATTTAATTTAATTGAGCATGCTTGCAAGTATTATGAAATTTTTAATAGTTGCATATACATAAAATATATATGATGGTCGAGGTCAGGTTATATGGTGTGAGACTGGTTCTCGTTGAGTAAAGGTTCAGCTAGGTCAGTCACTGGAGGTCTTTTTTTTTTCCCTCCCATGTCCTTGACACAACTTATTATTTATAAAAAAAAAAAAAAAAAAAAATTATAAATACACAAAAAAAGCTTTAATTTGTTTTTTCATTTGTCTCATAAATAATTGAATAAATTGTAATGAAACAATAAATATATTGTAACTATGCATACAAAATATTTATGAGATTATTTATTTCAACAAATAATCATATACTCAAACTACTACTGTCGTATTTATTTTATGTACAATTATGTTAGGCACTTATATTTCAAGTGAAATATACAAATAGAAAGTAAAGGGTAAGAGGTCCAAGAAGAAAGTAGCTACTTGAAATATATATTAATGTAATGTATATATATTAAGAAGCAAAATAAAAAAATATTTCAATTATATATTTATAAATTGTTTCTTTTTAGATACAATAGTGTTTTTAATATATATATTCTTTTTTCTATTCATAATTTTATAACAATCATTAAAAAAAATTATAAAGAAATTATATTGTTTTATTATTTTCTTTATCGTATATATTTGAGCTCTAATTATTTTTAAATTTTTAGATAGTTTTTTGTTATAATTGTCAAATGTATATGTCACTTTGTTGATAAACATGTAAATGTTTATTTAATTTTTTTCTATTGATGTACTTAAATTATTAAGTGTTTTTTAATATTTGCAAATAATTGCTAACAATGAATCATCAAATATATATACCGTGATTATAACGCGTACCAATTAAAATTATTTTTATATTTATTTTTTAATTTGATTGTTCCTATGTATTTTTTTTTTTTTTTTTTTTTTTCAAGCAAGACATTATTACACGTAATTTGTACATTAGCCCACGTGACTTGTTAAATTTTTTTTTTTTTTTTTTCAATGTATCTATATTACAACTGAAACTGAAAAGTAAATTTACTGTTGTAGATTTTGATGCCGTTGCGTGGAATTAAGTTAAAATTTATGATCCATGTATACATGTAAATAGTACTAGTATTTAAGTTACTGACAAAGACGTATTAATCATAATATCAGTCAATTTTTCTTTCAGACATTTATGTATTTATTTATTACAATAACAAGTAGGCGTTTGTACTAAATTTAAAACACCTCAAAATAATATCTAATATATATCTTTTTGTTACTTAAAAAAATTGAAAAATTTGAAATAATTGTTTATATTATTTATAATAAGAAATTGATGATAATTATATATAATATTTTGATTTAAAAAGTTGTATTAATTAATTAACTATATATATTAAAAAATTTAATAACAAAATATTATATATTTTTCTTATTATTAATGATTACAACTGAATTTTATAAAAGTCAATTTGTGCGCAGCCATTTTTATGCGCACAACTGTCAAACAAATTAAACTACAAAAAAATAAAAATAATTATATGATAAAATTGTAATATAAAAATTTAAAAAAATATATAATAATTTGTCGTTGTTATATATTTTATTTTGATAAATTTATCTATTTTTTATAATGTGACAAAAAAATTATATATTAAATAAAATTAATGAAACTGTATATGAAAAATATTTGTGATAAACTCAGTGTATATGTAAAAGAAAAAAAATAATTTTGATCGATATCAAGTTGGTAATTAAGGACGATAAAGACGATCAAGCACGTTTCTTCCATAAAGACGAAGGATTATATATCGTGATCGAGATTATCATTGTTCCAAGCCAACAACTTCACAACATTATTTATTTATTTTTTTTTTAAATCATTAATTTCATATATATAGAAAAATAATATCGTCTCGCAAGTCGCAACAGGGTCAACTTGTTTGCCTTTTTTATTAGATCATTTTATATTTTTTTTATTTGAATTGAAAAATAATAAAATTTGTATTTAATATATATATATAACAACAATTTTGTACAAAGAAAATATGAAGGTCATTTTGCAATTTAAACAATAATTAAATAACATATATATATATACATATTTTTTTAAAACTCAGACAGATGTATATAAAAATATATATATACTGTTTTTAGAATAAAAAAAACAAAATACTTTGTTTCATTGTTCCACATAATATTAAGAATTTTTTTTCATTAATTTTTAAAAGTTTAATATAATTTTTTTTTTTTTTTATATTGTTGCAATTGAAATACAATGGATATCAAGCATCACATCGATCAACGATTAATGAAAAGATATATGAGACAGATATATATATAGAGGGTGATGTTATTTTGATTTTGACCACAAAACTAATGGTCTGAATTTTTTTTTAATTTCAATAATTTTTCATACCATCCGGAAACCGTGACGATTTGGATAAAATGATCAGATTGGTTTCTATTATTTACACGTTCGCCATGCATCCCAATATTGATGAAAAAAATAAATAAAAAATAAAAAATTGAAACAAAAAAAAAGTAACTTTGCATCCTTGATGCCGCCCGTAAATGACCAGCCAATTTCAAGATCTTACAAGGCCATTTTATATATACAGCAATATATAAAAAAAAAAATCAATTGCATTTATATTTATGGTAAAATAATTACAATGATAAATAATATAACATGAAGAAAATAATAATAGATAAAATTAAATGAAATTTATAAAAAAAAAAAAAACAGCAAAAATAATAATACAATATTTATTTAAAAATAAAATACATACATGCAAGTGAGATAGATATGTATATATATATATATATTTGAAAAGAAAAACTTTGTATATGCGTGTATCACGCAAACGAATCGCACGTGTTTGTTTAAAGATGGCTTTCAAGTAAAGACTTCTCCAATAAAAAACTGACGCTACCTATATGCTACCTTAACTCTTTCTCTTGTACATATATTATAATAACTTGTATATATATATATATATACATACATGTACATATTATTTATAAGATCAACTGTTAGTTCATAGCATTTCAAAGTACTTCAGATCATTTAAAACCCTATACCAATTGTTGTAGAAAATTTACCCTATAGGCTTTTTGATTGACGCCCCCGACATTTCATGTCTAAACTCAAGAGTTGCATGCAAGCCAAACAAACTCACCGATACATCAACTTGTGCATATATATATATACATATGAAATCAAATTGTATTTGTTTTTTAATTTTTTTGTTTTTTTTTTGTTTTTTAAGGGTGCACAAACACTAATGTCAAGTATTTTTAAATATTTTTTTATTAATCAAAAATTTAAGTTGAAAAAAATTTAAGTTTGGAAAATTGAAAATATAATTGATGTTAAAATATATATACATAATGAAAGGTTTTAACAAAAAACAAAAAAATTAAAAGGGTTGTATATAGAATTACTTTACAAAGTGTAAGCTTGGACGTTTTTGACAGGAGTCTATAAGAGCTTTCCAGATCTCGTGCGTTTTTTGATTATTGTATATATATGTAACGAGTTGAAGTAGCTAGCGTGTTTATTATAAAAAAATTCCTTTTGAAAATTTTAATATATGTCATATAATTTTAATTCAAAAACTACTCATTTATCTACAATTTATTTAGATAAAAAATATATATATATATATTTATCAATTTGTATTTATTTTTTTTTTATTTATAAAAACAATGTATATCAAGATTTTAAATTAATATATATAGAAAAATAAAATAATAAAAAAAAAAACTACAATTTTTTTTTAGTTTACAACCCTAATTTTACTGTACAGGGGTAGGTAATCTGCGAGGGTGATTTTAGATGTGCGATTTTAGTATATATATGGGGGTGCGACAGGATCTTTTATTCAGCTGCTTTAAATCTGGGTCAGTGGCACGTGCCAATCGATTATTTATTTTTTTATCATTTAAAATAGAAAAATTATTATCAATTTTCTTAATATTTTTTTAAATTATTAAAAATAAAATATCAATATAAAATTTATGTTGAAAACATAAAAATGAACAAGAAATAAAAAATAATAAAAAAAATTTAGTTTGTCACTGCATTAATTATGGTGAATTAAAAAGACTTCTCGGATTACTTTTTGTTGTAGATTATTAATTACTAAAGAATTATGAACCCAAGAAACAGAAAAAATATAAAAGTAGGATGAGATATTTGATGGAGAATAAAAAGAGAGAAAATATACGCCTTTCAGATTTGTGTTTTCAATTAATTTTCTTGAATTAAGAACACGTCAGAATAATATAGCCAGACTAAATATATATTTAAAAAAAAATAAAAAAAAATCAAAGTACAATAATTAAAATAAAAAATACTAAATTAAATCACAACGCGATCAATAAGCAAATTCTTTTGTTTCATCTGTATACAATATTAATAGATAAATTATTATTTTTTATTTATAAAATTATTATTTATAATTTAATCAAAATATAATGAATCTATTGTATCACATAATGAGCTAGTAGTATAATAATTATGTCTAATTTAATTATGAAAAAAAAAAAAAAAAATTATTATCATAAATTTATACAAAGATAATGATGATGAAAAAAAAATTTGACTGGTTGTATCTTTACAGGACCGTTATATAATTGTCTGTAAAGAAAACACAAATATGATGTACAAAAAAAAAAAATATATATATATATAAATAAAAAGAAAAATAATATAAAAAGCATTTTTTGATGCATCGGCCAATCGAAATTGAAGAGGGTGTGCAGGATGTGTAACTGTGCATTGGATAAATGCCACAAAGTGCGCGTATCTGTATCAAAAGGGGAATAATAACAATGGAGGCATATATATACATATATATATTTTTTTTTTAGCCCCTTGCAGCACACCTCAACCCCGTGGTTTGTGCGCTTTAAAAAATATTTAAAAAAAAAAAAATTAAAATCACAGTGCAGCTGCCATAACCGATACACAATTACATACTGTATACATGAGTTTTGATACAAAGTATAAAATAATAAAATATATGATATGAATTTATAACAAAAATTCAACGAGTACACACCCACCCTGAATATAATTTTACGGAGAAATCAGACAGAAATTTCAAATACATTACATTAAATAAATTTACTGTATTATTTGTTTGAGAAAAAATAATCATTTTTTTTTGATAATTTTTATATTTTTTGTTTTATTTATTTGAATATTTAACCTAGAAAATTATTTTTGTATATTAAACAATGTGAAAAATAGATAATTTTTTTTTTAGTTGAATGAATTTTTATTGAGCGTGGAAATGCAGTTGTCCTGGATTTTTTTATTATTTTTCATAAGTGTTGAGAGTCCCGGATGTATTTTATTTGCATTACGATCATCACGGTCACGGTAAATGAACGAAAATTTTATGAAAGGTGTATAAATATAATATATATGTTAAAATATATAAAAAAAACTTTCATCTTCTTTATTATATTTTATGAAATTAATACAATTTCATAAATAGTTAATTAAAATTTAATTAATAAAATATATATTATTATAATTATATACTATTGATGAATGTATTTTTTTTTCTTTAATTATAAACAATAATTTTTATAAAAAAGCTTTACGCAAACAGAGCTTATTTTGTTTTAAATTTTAATAAATATTTTTGTTAATATTTTAAGGAAAAAAAAAGTTTACACTTTCGCATTTGTAAATTTAAATTTTCCAAAATTTGAACAGTTAATTTATAATCAGCAAAGCTATATATAGATTAATATATATTTTCATCAAATTATTATGCAACTTTGATATTGATTTAATTTCATATCAAAAATCTCAAAAATAAATCCTATTTTTGTCAAATTTATTTCAAATTATTTTATCAACTTCAAAATCCTCTGTTATCATCAATTTAAAAATTCAAAATATGCAAAATCATCATTATAATTTTACACACTTAATTATAATAAATAAATTAGATATTTTAATACTTTCTATATACAACATCATAAAGAATTAAAATATCTTGTGTATATGCGTGTATTAATCATCAACTTAATTATATTAAATTTCATACATGTTCATTTTGTTTTGCAGTGGTAATATATTTTTGCATTTCCTTTTAAATAAAATAATATATTCGATAACTATACTTGGTGGCTTATTGTTAATGCTTATATTACGGTAACCAATTAATATATGCTCACATTTTTATAATTAAATAGCTAATCGTCTATAAAATTACAAAAAAATTCATTCACAACACACAAACATACAATATACTCCCACAAAAGTGTGGGTTATCCATCCATTAATGAAAAACTAAATTATTTAAAATAAAAAAAAACAACAATATCTTTATGAAAATATATTGTAGTTTATAAAATTCAGGCCGATGAATTGGTATAATTTAAATTTTTTACTTTTCTCCTTAATTTATTAAGAAAAATATATATATATCGTTAATGTTTCTTTTGTCTTTCAGTGCATGGGTGTTTGTCTACATAATAATATAAATAACTACCAATTAATTACTGTGAAAGAATAAAAAAAATAATAATAATTTAAAATAGAGAAAAAAAAAAGTCTTTATTGTTCATTTAATTTGGTTAGGCAAATTAATTAATATAATTAAAAAAGACTAGTTACGGTTATTGAAATTAAATAATAAAAAATAATTTGCATTGTTATAATTGCAATGAATATATATATTTTTTTTATATCATTAAATTAAATATTGTTGTAATTTATATATTTAAATATATAATTTTATATAATATTCAACATCTAGATTATAATTACTATCTAAATTATTTTTATTAAAATATAAATATTAATGTGGAAATTTAATAAAATAAAATAATTTTTAAATAGAATAATTTTAAATGAGACGTTATAATATTGTAAATATTTAAATGATATGTTATTATAAACAACTTTGCTATAAATATATAAAAAAAAAAATGATTTAAACTTTCTATCAATAAATAAATTATCAACTGTGTAAAATTAAAAATGCAGTAAATAATTTTTTTTATAAATTATTTTTGTTATTTTATACTTGAAAAACTTGACTGCGTTTTTTAATTTTCATTTTGATTTATTTTTATCTGTCAATTTAATTTATAAAAAAAATACATCATACATTTTATATTCTAGATAAATAATAAAGTAGATAAAAAGATAATCAGAAAATAAATTTCTAAAAAAAAAACGAAAGATGTAGCGAACAAGCCGACGGCTCACTATATATCATTGTCTTAAAAAAAAAAATTTACGCTTATCTTAATATATATAAACTTGAGCAAAACAAATACTGATTATTTTTTTATCAAACCTTAACATTTAGATTTTTCTTTGTTGTGATAATTTATCACAACAAAAACTATTTAAAAATAATCAACAAAATAAAACGAAATAAATATCAAAATATTTATAGCCAAAAATACTAAATTTTCTTTGAAAAAAACTACAATTACTTGAATTAATTTTTTAAATATTTATATCAAAAATATTATCATGTTATTTTAAATAAATAAAAACTTATTCAAATAAAATAATTTCTTGATATAAAAAAATGGAATAAAATTTAATGTTAACTTTGAAATGTTATATATGAAATACTATTGTGTATAAAATGACAAAATTTTCTCAGTTAATATAACATGAAAAATCCCCTCGGTGTTCCGTTTACAATTCCGTTTCGTCTGGTGTTTTTGTCCGTGGGTGGGGTAAGCTCGTTGGGTTATAGAGTAGAATATAACCTCACTCAATGCGTATTCTCGTTGGGGACGGATTCATTCGGAGAAACACCCGTGAAAGGGACACCTGTTGGCGCCAGTTATATATACAACTGTTATACATTTATAAAATAAAATATACAGTTATAGAAACAATGGCACGTGTCAAAATATTTTATAAAAATTTGTAAAAAAAAAAAAAAAATTTATCTATTTATTTATATGTAATAATCAATTTAAAAATTGTAATAAATTTTTTTATTATTTTGCTACTGTTTACTGTATTGTGATAAATAAATAAAATAAAAAAGATAGAAAATAAAGATAATAAATATTAAAATAATATATTGTGTATATATATGGGCGAAGATGAAGCATATTGCCCAGAGGGGACACACAGGAGTTATTAATGTACGTAAAGATTCAAGCTTCCGTTTTTTTTTTTTTTTTTTATATAATATAAAAAAAAAAAAAAAAAAAAAATGCTCTACTAATACATTTGATAGTCAAGTCAGTCATATTTTTTTATATTAAATGTAGGTTTGTATATACACTGATACTTTGAATTGTTGTAAAAAAAAAAAAAGGTGTTACTTTTGCCAGAGGGATAGGAAGTGTTCATATACCTATATGATGATGATCTTGTAACTTATCATTCTGTCAGCAAGTTTAAACTTACATGTATGAGACATTTTGTATATGAAATTATTTATCAAACAATGATAAAGATGATAGAAATAAAAAATATATGAAAAGTCCTAGTGTATCCTAATTTATCCTAATAATAATGATGTATCTTAAATTTCACGTAAAATGGCTTAATTATTTTATATTTAAAATAAATATGATTGAAATTACCTGGCCGTTGTGCAGTCCCTGTAGAGAACATCAAAGTCCTTGCAGCTAAGTAACTTGCATCGATTAACACCAGGTTGAATAGCCCCAAGACCTCGGAGAATTCTAACTTGTTCAACATTACATACAAGTGGTACAATATCAAGTCTTTTAAGTTTAGTATAAACAGTATGTAAACCACCAACAAGATGTTTTAAAAATAATTCAAATGCTTGTGGTAAACATAACATTGTATTTCCAGTAATAATAAATGCAGCAACTTTTTGTCCACGATAATCAACAAGTTTACATTCATTTGCTGTTGGATCACTTGAACTTATTGGTGGTGGACTATTATATGAACGTGGTGGTAATACACCATGATGTGCTGCTGCCATTAAATCAAGTGGTCCACCATGATGTCCACTTAACATACCACCAAGTTGTCCAAGTAAACGTAATTCTGGTGGTGGTATACCTGTCATTCTTGGTACCATACCATGCATACCACCTGGACCACCACCACCAGCTGATAATGGTGGTGGACTTAATACTTGTGGTGGTGAACCACGTGTTGGTGAACCTGGTGTTGGTACACCACGATGTAATAATTGTTGTTGATGTTCACGTAATTGATCACGATGTGATTGATGTGATAAAGCTTGTTGATGACTACCAAGATGTTGTTGTTGCTGTTGTTGTTGTGATGCACTGTGATGTTGACCCGACGGACTATGGGGATGCTTTGGACTACCAGTTATTGGACTTGCACGACTACTATGATCCGACGAACTATCCATTCCTCCGTGATCCATTTTGTCCAACAATTTAACTAAATTTTTTTCTTTTTTTATATATCAACTAAATATAAACTCTTTTTAACAAAATCAAATATTGTTTTTTATTATTTTGTTTTAATAACCCATTTATATAAACAATCACACACTTTTTATTGTACAATTATTATTATATAATGAGACAATTAAAAAAATATATTTTATTAATTTTACTATCATCACAAACACTGTCAATATATACGCAATTCACATCAATCAACTATAGTTATATTTTTTTTATTTTATCTCTGTATATGTAATTAATATTTTATTTATTTCACTAAATAAAATATAAACAAATAACCGTTATTGTATCATGATTGTCTTTTTAACTTTATTTTTTTAATAATAAAATGTTTAAAAATTTATAATAAAATGCCAAACAATTGATCCATACTGAATAAATAAATATATACTCACTAATACAATCACACTTTCATTTGTTTTTTTCTTTCTTTTTTTTTTTTTTTTTTTTGTCGCTCGTTGAAAATAAACAATAAAAAAAAAAAACTACCAATAATAAAAAACTTGACACCAGCACAATAAAAAAACTTTTCCACGAACTAATTTATAAATATTATTATTTAGTTATATATATATATATAATATTAATAATAATAGTATTTAATTGTAATAATAATAATAATAATAATAACAATACGATTAAAGAAAACTATTATTGCTCGTGTATATAAAACGAAGCAAACTTAATACGGAGCACGACTGCCACACGAGCGAGTAACACGCGCGCGTCGTTTCGTTCTCAAAGTGGCAAACGTTAGACTCAGTTTAGTTGGGAGTATTTCCCTTACCCAGTCACAGATGTAATAAATAAAAACATCAGTGGGTAGAACCTTGGTCATACTAAAAGTAGGAGAGGGAGAGAGATGGGCGTGATAATATTGTTGTATGTTGTACGTTTATTGGTTGATACAATGAAATACAAATGTTTTTGATTGGTTTAAAGGTTTGTGAAAACGACACGCCTGCCACACATTTTACTATACGGCTAGCAGTTGAACTAACATTTTCAATTTATCCCCACTTTATTTTAATCATTTATATATATGTATATATGTACAGAGTTGTGCAAAAAGTTTTTCTCATTGTACACACGTGGGATTTAATTCCCTCTCCTTTTTACCCTTTTATATATATATATATATATGATACCCCCCCCCCACCCTTTTATATAACTATTCGATTTCGTACAAAAGTAACACAATCGTGAACAGAGAAAATACACAGTACGACGACTCGAAACGAACGAACCGACGTTGAGATCTTTCCAAATGCGACCCTGCAGGGCGGGAGGGGGAGGTTTCTTTTTTTTTTTTTCTTTTTTAACTGTATAACCCAACTTTATACTCTTCGTCTCAAAATGTTTTTTTTTTTTTTCCATTTTTTTCTTTTATTATATTTCATTTTTTGAAAAAAAAAAAAAAAAAAGGATTTTTTATTTTTTTTCCCTCATTTCAAGGCTCAACTATCTTTTTCTCTTCTCTTTCCCCTATGTATATATACTCTTTATCGTTTTTATCTACTCATTTTCTCGATCTTTCTCAGCTCTCTTCTTACTCTTACTTATTTAACGAATACCATATTCACACGTCTGTACTCTCTTTACCTGTCTCTTATATACATTTTTATTTATCTCACTCTGTCTCACAATATGTCTCTCTGTACACCACTAAAGTGTATGTCGCATTCGAAATCGATTATGCGCAATATGAATGAGACCCGCCTTTTCTAGATTCTTCTATATATATATAGTTTTCAATTTCATATATATATATATAATATATCATATTCCCTTATCATATTAACCAACCATATTGCAAGCGGCAGATACTTGATTCATTTATATTAAAATAAAAAATTTAACCTAACCTAAATTATAACTTTAAATCTTCATTTTTATATACTTTAATCGATAATTTAATGAAAAATTATATTCTCTAATTATTATTTCACTGCAATAGAAACAATTTCACAGACTACATTATAATTTTCATAGACAAAAAATTGAGTATTCAATAATTATATTTTGTCGTATATATTGATATTATAAATTATTATCATCATCAACTTTTCGTTGATAAAAAATTACATATACCTATATATATATCGAAAGGGGAATTTGCACATAGGGAAAATAAACTATAACAAGGGGCGATTTGTGTATTGCAGACTATCTTTTGGTCGGTCAACCCCTCTCATCTTCTTTTACCGGTGACCTAGATATATATATATACTATCGAAAGGGCTAGTAAGGGTCCCCTGACCCCTCTATTCCTCTCACCCTTATTCGTATGTTCTCGTTCAACACGTTTTAGAATGTAACAGCTGATTTCTCTATACCCAACACGAACATTAAATTGGCAAAGTACATTGTTTCTAATTGACTCTCAAAAAAATCATTTTTATTTTTTAAACTAATTTAGCTTTTTATATTTTTTCGAGAAGATAAATAACATCCTCAGCTACTGCTACAATATTTATTAAAATTTTGTATATTTATATACATTGGCAATATTCATTTGTAAATATGTACATCGTCAATGACTAAATACATAAAATTTAGAGAGCAAATGATGATGATATATATTGAAAATAGTTCATGGGAAAAGGATGTTTTTAAAGGTAATCAATCATAACATCTATGTCACTTTGACTGTCTCAAACAAGATGAGTATACTGGGATAAAGAAAATCGTGTTCATATAAACGCCCACCAATTAGAAATATTAATATTTTAACACATGATAATAATATACATATACATATATTTTTTTTTTAAATATATATTTTTATAAATCTCTTAGTGCATCCATCCCACTTTTACTATAAATACAAATATATAGATAATTAGCTTTTTCAAAAATGAGCTTATTAAAATATAAAAAAATATGTTAAAAGTTAAATTTTATTTTTATAACATTATGTTTTTTTATTTAAAATATACTGTTATGTTGTTTTTTTTTTTTTTTTTTTATAAACATGTTTGTCATGTTAAAAAATAAAATGTATTATTAAACAATTTATTAAATATTTTTTAATTAATATAATCAAAGTATATAAAGCTTTATTTTTTATAACCAACGTATGCGTTGTCATGTAATACTCGTTATTGTTCAATATATCGTAAAATCAAAATATTCGTTGGATATATATATATGTATATACCCAAAGGGAGTAAATACTAAATAATATTGTAAACACGTGTAATAAATAATCAAATGAAAACCAATATAACAGTAGATTTTCAAAAATCACATTTAAAAATTATTATATATAAAAATTTTATTATATTTATTACTCAAAATAGTAATAATCATACAATAGAAAATATAACCTTAAAATAAATTGAATATATATAACTCACAATTGTATAGTAAAATTTTATATATATTATATCTTATTTTATTATTTTTTATTTCAATTTTTCCAAGTAATTCTCTATATATATATTGACAAGCATTGTGACTTGTACAATAGAAAAAGATTTTATAATCTTTTATCCCAACTCATCATTTTCAATGATACCATACTATAATCAGGTGCTTTATTTATACTTTTATATATATTTTTTTTTTATTACATTTATCATGTAAATATAATTGACATAAAACATATATATTATCTATATTTTTAAAGTAAATATTAATTGAAATTTTGATGTCAATTCAAGGAAGTATTCACTGCAAATAGTTACAGGTTACATCTTGACTGCCATAATAATTATGACAAATCAAATGACAATCAATCATATACATAAATAATTATTCTATTAAAATAGTAAAAAAATATAGTTAATATAAATAAATTCATATATATATCTATTATTAAATTGTGATATAGATTCTAGATGTCATATTGACATTAATGATTTTCTATAGTGGTCAAATATTATATCTCTGTACATTTGATCGTTAAATTATCTTGACTGAAATCAATAATATGAATATGACACATTATTATATTAACAAGGAGTGCCAGTACTATTGTATAAACGCATAGAAAAAAACTAATTATTATTATTATTATTATCATATTTATCATTAAATCATTTATTTATTTGGAAGAAAAATCTGCAAATTAATTATTAAAAAATTGTTTATTTTGCACGAGTTTATTTATTTTTTTCAATGCGTGATATGTATATGATACAAAAAGATATTATTATTTATATTGGTACTTGAATAGGTATATATATATAGTTGCATGAGCTTATACCAGATACTAATTATCCATGCTCCCTGTTGTGTTATTATAAATAGCCAATCGTTATATTGGCACACCCTGTATATACATTTACCATCTCATCTGTTGTAATGCATACATAACCTATGTGAAAATATAAATATATATTTCTAATAGCCTGTTATCAGAGAAATTAAATTAATTTATGCATACGTTTATATACAAAGACAATATATACATATACGAATTGATATATTGTTGTCATATTGACTACGAAAAAGCTGACTGTAATAATCATATCATCAAAAATATATATACAAAATTCAAATGAGAAATGATATTATTAACAATATATTACCATCATTGTTGTTGTAATAAAAAAAAATATTATTTGTAATAAATATTATTTTAAGAAAATAATAATACTATTATAAATATTTAAAAAATTATATCTTTAAAATTGTATTATATTTACATAATTTTTTTTATAAGGGTTGAAAAAAAAATGTATCTTTAACGACAACCATATGGATGACTGCTGCTGTAAATTTATTTTACATAATCAAATTACAATAGATACATTATAAATAAATAAATAATCAATTTATATATATTTTCAACAAATTAAAATAATTTACAATCGATTGATCTTGAAACAGTCATGAAAAATTATAGCAAGTAAATGGTAAAAATATATTTAAGATTATTAATTGAAAATTGTATAAAAATTTATAATAATAATATATTGATTAAAAAAAAAATAATAGACATTTAAATATATATTAATATTTATATAAAATCTGAAGAGAATTTTATCGAACTTTTAGCTTTAAACGAATATTGGCTTGAAGCTTGTGCGACGACGCTTGATTTTATAGCTCCGAGGTTTTTATAAGCATACAAATACAAATACACTTATATACTTTTATATAATATATAAAATAATATTTTATATATATACAGCTTTCACGGGCCAATACTTTAACGTCAATTTTGCTTCTCTTGCCACAACCGAAGACAATCACGTTGACACCGCGTGATGGATGTCCTCCAATTCAAAATACAGAAGCTTCCTATATTTTCCCTTTCCAATTTTTTTTTTTTTTTTTTACACATAAAATATACATATATACTTATATATATCCTTTTATTTTATTTTATTTTTTTCTATTCATTTGTTAGCAATTTTTCCGCCAATAATACTCATTGTAAATGCAAAACTATTTGAAATATCAGAAGCTTGTTCCCCAACTACCCCACATTTATCTTTTGTCATTATTCCTCACCTTATATTTATTTTTTAAATATTTTTTTATTTTTTTTTTTTATATATATTTTGTCGTTCAGTCATCTGCTTTGACGGCCACATAATCCTTCCTTCGTGTTATTAGAAGGGAGTATTTGCATTGAAACATCTCATCATATTACAATGACAAAAAAATAGTAAAAAAAAAAATTTTGATTTTTCTTTTACTCCCTTCTTTATCAAAATGTAATTACCTTTATACAGCTTTATCCTACTGATTATTATTATTATTATTATTTGACTTGGATAAAATTTTTATTTTTATAAATTGCATTTTAATTTTTTTATATTATATATTCATTGTATGAGTCAAGATTATTTATTGATTATATATATTATTCAAAAATAATTATGACATAAAATTTTACCCTATAAATTATGTTTTTTTTAACAAATATTTTATTATTAAAATAATTATTTGAAATTAATAGGGGTATATTTATTGTGACAATTATTCTGTCACGTTTGATTACAATTGACTGCCAATTAAATTGCAATCATGACAGTCATATAAAATTCAAAAAGATTATTATTTAAAATTAATAACACTAACAATTAATAATATTAAATATTAAATTGAAAGTTATTTTGGCAATCATATGGTGTCACCCAAAATCTTGATGATAATATTTTTTCTCTTCAATATCATATCTGTATGTATAATTGTTATTAATAAAAAAATTAAATTACAAAATGACATGTGGTGTAGTTGTATAAATTTAAAAAAAATATACAGCAAAAGATTGGACATTGATTTAACTGAAAAATTATATATATATCTAGCAAGCCTGGGCAATTTCAAAGTTGGTCTGTCCTCGGTATGATTGATCGGTCTTTTGTAACTCATAGGCTGATGATACCTTCACATACACTGTTGTACATCAACCAGTATTATATGTGTGATACCCTTTTTTTTAAAAAAAAATTTAAAAAAAAATATATATAAAAACCACTTGCCAGTGATTATCGATTAAGCTCTCACTGTGTCTTGCAGAATTTTTTTTTTTTTTTTTTTTTTATTGAAAATATATAAAAAAAAATAAATTTTATTTAGCTTAAATATATAAAATATATTGTTTAATATTTTGTTACGTAAATTAAATTATAAAATAACAGATGTTAACACTTGACAAAAATATAGTTGAACAAAGCTTTTATAAATATAAATATATATATAACAATAATCTAATCAGCAATTATAAATTATCATAATAAATACATTATAAATATTGTGTCAAATTTTTTAAATATATATTGTAGATATAATGTGATAACTTACACACTTGTATATTGATAATAATATAGAGAACATTGATTTAATACATATAGGTATATTTATATAAATATGATCATCAAATATTTTAAAAAGCTCAACTAAAAGCCTGACATTTGTTCATGAATTTGTTTAAATATATTTATTTTTTCATGACAAATATATATATATATATATATGATAAAAGAAAAATAATATAAAATGAAACACATTTAAAAGAGTATAGTGATATTTTAAAATTTTGATGAGACAAGTTGTGAATAATTGATTCATTTAAAAATATTTCATGTTACAAAAAAAAATAAATAAATATATATATACAATGTATTGGAGATAAAAAAAAATATAGATGATAGGTATAATAAAAAAATATAAAAAGATAAAAAAAATAAAAAAAATTGGTGTGAGGTAAAGTGACGTTTTGTGTCACAAAAGTTATAAAACTGCAGGGATCATGGCGGCCTCTGGCTTACAATCTTATTAAACCCTCAGTGTGCATATTGACGATTATTGATCATCTTTTTCTTACTTTGTCCTGTGCTTTACGATTACGATATAGATGGATATATATATGGCTATATAACAGGGATTCAGATGAAGTAGTGCAATGAAAAACTTTTTTTCTTTTCTTTTTTTTTTATCCCTTTGTAATATTATTTTTCATTTTTTTTTTTTATCGGATTTCAAAGAGAAGATAATGTACAATGTACAAGATATATACAAATAAAAAATATATATATAAATTGTAAAATTTAAATAAAAATATATAAAATTAATATATATTTTTTGGATGAAAAAAATAATAATATAAATCAATAGTGGCTACTGATTTTTTTATAATGATTGTTCATTATTACTTGTGTGTTGCGAATATATAAAAATATTTAATGTTGTTGTGATTTAATACAGCTCCAACAGTAATTGATATACATATATGGAAATGTATCAAAATTGTGAATAATTTATGAAATTTTATTGGATAAAATAATAAACTACTTGAAGTTTCTAGATGATAATAATATATGTATATGATAATCAGTTGATTAACGATAACGATACGTGTCATCCAAGTTGTTGTATATGGGTATTAAATTATCGTCAAGTAAACATATAAAAGTAACTGTTTTATACCACGTCAAAAAAAAAAATAAAAAATAAAAAAAATCAGGGTAAGATATAATAGTCACTAAAAATATCAGGGATGGAGACAAGAGCTTTACTTGAATCTTGTCTCGTTTTCACGTGTTTAGTTTTACAAAATATATAAGAAAAATATATTTGATTCTATATCATTGAGTTTCAAAGAATATTATTATCAATTTTTTCAACCAACAAGGACATTTTATAAATCTTAAATAAACACCTACCTTTTTAGCAACAGTGTTTCATCAACAGCAGGTAAAATATTGACACACAATAACATTCATCAAATGGTAAATATAAACTTGAATCTGTTGATGATAATATACCTAGCGATGATAATATTTTTTAGTAGGAGCATATTCTTGACATTAATTGTCGTTTGAATAAAATCAATGTACTTTAATATATCTCTCATGAAGAATAGAGAACAGGAGGATGAACTTAAATGGGGCTATCGAGCCAAAAACGCTACCAAAAACTAATGGCTGAATTAGTTCAATTTTGGCCTGTAGATTGCTCTTTTGCAGCGCTTGCACCACTTTTAGTTGTAGTAGTACGCGTACGTGTGATAATCTATGAAATGGTATCTTTATATGTGTAAGTGCAATGTTTATATTTATTTTTATTTGTCATTGCTGATCATATCAATCTCTAAAGCATGATCTAAAGTTGGTGTTTTTTTTATTAAACAATATATTTAATAATTTTTAAACTATTGTATTTTTAACTTCAATTACTATCATATACCTTGGGATCAACATGTTTTTCTCATCAGATATTTTAAAATTTTAATTCAATATATTATTTAAAAAAATTGTGCATGTTAAACAGTGTTGAATAATTCAATAATAAGAAGTTCTCTATTCTTCATGATATCTCTATAGCATCATAATCATTTAGACTTTTATTTTGGTATACATGAGCAAGCTCATTTGTCCCAGTTTTTTCAACAAGAATTATCAAATAATTATATAACTTTGAAACATTTAAGATAAAAATGGACAGACGTAATAGTGCCTCGTGTCAAGTGTGAATAATAATATGATAATAAACATAATAATTAATAATAAATAAAGATATTTATATTCCTATTTATAATAATTATCATAATAAACAAACGTTGTATTATGATAAATACATTTAATTATTATATTTTTTTATTCATCAATAAATAACTTGTTATATTAAAATGTTGAAAAATATGTTTATTTTTATCTTTTATGTAATAAGTTTTTAACCATTGGACTTTATTAATTATTTTTTTTTTTTTTTTTATATTCACGATAAATAAAGAGATTGTCATTTGAGTAACACAATTTTAAATTATCAACAAATATTTTCTTTAGTCAGTATTGCTTCAACTACTGTCTAGAATACATTAGATAAAAAAATATACATATTTAATTTCTACACTAAGAATTAACTAAATATGGAGTTGATTACATTGATAACAATTTTATTATCTAGTCCTGTAATTTTTCTATTGATATTAGATTATTATATTCATCACAATAAAAAAGGATATGAAATTAATAAAATACCAGGACCAAAACCATTGCCAGTACTTGGTAATATTTTGTCTCTTTTATCACACACTGGTAAGTTGTTATAATTTATTAATAAAAATTTAATTAGTAAATATGATTAAAGAGTATTTTTTTTTTTTTTTTATATAAAATCAAGATGGATATTGGTCATACAGCAAAGAGTTAACTAACAAGTATGGATCAGTATTTAGATTTTGGATTTTAAATGAGCCCATTGTTTATGTAAATGATCCTGATGATTTCAAGGTATAAATTTAATAACTATATCTAAATTAAATTTTACTTAATAATATTTATAATTACAGGTAATACTAAGTAGTACAATAAATATTAAAAAAAGTCAGGCTTATGATTTGCTCCATCCATGGCTTAATACTGGACTCCTTACCAGCACAGGTACATCAAATCATTAATCAATTATTTAAGATTAAAGAAAAAAATATATTCAATGTTTTTCGTTTATCAGGAAAAAAATGGCATCAACGTAGAAAAATTGCAAATACTGGATTTAATTACAATGTACTTCAAGAATATTTCCACACTTTTGCAGTTAAAACTAATAATCTTGTAAAAAATCTTCGAGATGAAGCTGATAAAGGTGAAATTACCAAAGATATGCATTCTTTTACAACTTCAGTGGCGATAGAAATCATATGTGGTAAATATATTAATATAAAATGCAATTTTATTTAAATACTTATGTATTGTATATTTAGAAACAGCAATGGGAACATTGATCAAAAATAATGATATTAGCTCAAAAAAATATTACAAGGCAGTTCATAACTTTGAAAAAAATTTCAACTACAGGTATTTTAATTATTACTATTAGTATGCTAATGAACTTTATCCTTGAAATTAACTACATTATATTTCCATATTAATACGTAATTTATACAATATATTTGTAATTATTACTTATTAACTCATTACTAACACAACTTATTATGTGACGTTGTGACAATTTTTTATCTTTATTTAAATTTAAAAAAAAAAGAAATAGATTGAACAGTTGTCTATCAATCAGGTAGAAGTTTATTATTTATTTATTTATTTTTTTTCTTTTGCAATATATTAATATTTGTTTTTTAATTTAGTAAAATGTTTAAGTTATGTAAATTTAAATTAAATAGGGTGGCAAGACTTTGGCTATACAATAATTGGATTTTTTCAAAGACTTCTAAAGGTCATGAGTTATTAAAAATTGTGAAAATACTCCATGATTTTACTGGTAGTATTATTGAAGAAAGAAAAAAATATCACAATGAAACAGAAGGCAAATATTTAAATACAAAAAATAATAAAGAAGATGAAAAAATTGGAAAATATGAGAGAAAAAAACTTGTACTATTGGATAATTTGATAGCAGCATCAATGAAAAATCAAGCAATTGATGATGATGGAATACAAGAAGAAGTTGATACATTTGTTTTTGCAGTATGTTGATATATAATTGAAACAAATAAATATAAATTGATATAATTATAAATTAACATATATTTTTAAATTATAGGGTCATGATACGGTGAGCATAGCATTAGTTTGTACAATAAAACTACTTGCTGAGCATAAAGACATTCAAGCTTTTGCTAGAAAAGAAGTTGATCAAGTCTTGAAAGAGACAAATGGAAAATTGACAATGGGTGCAGTTCATCAATTTCTTTATTTAGAAAGATGTATCAAAGAGTCATTGAGATTGTATCCAAGTGCTCCTGTTATATTTAGAAAAAGCATTGAAGACATTCAATTAAGTATGTATCTATATGATAAATAAAACATTTGACTTTATTTCTTGTATTATTAATTCATGTATATTTTTTTTTGTCAGAGAACTTATTAATACCAGCTGGTACAAGTATACATATACATATTTATAATGCTCATCATGATCCAAATTACTGGGTTAATCCTGAAATATTTGATCCAGATAGATTTTTACCAGAAAATAGTGTTGGACGACATTCATATGCTTATGTACCATTCAGTGCTGGACCAAGAAATTGTATTGGTAATAACTAATCCAATATTTCTTTTTAATTATATAATAAATAATTTATCATTTTTTTAATAATTTTTTTCTTATTAGGTCAAAAATTTGCTATGATAGAGTTAAAAACAATTATTGCTGGATTATTGCACAATTTTCATTTTGAACCAGCAGACGTCAATGGTACTGATGACAATCAAGTGACACATGAAATAACTCTAAAGTGGACCAAACCTGTTTACATTAAATTCATACCAATTAATTAAATATTGTAATTGATGATAAATCATTGAAACAACAAATGTTGTAGCTGCTTAGAGTTTTGACCAATTAAATCAGTTGTTCCATTTACTGTTTAAATAAATTATAAACAATGTTTATGCATCAAAACATGAAATAATTACACACTAATAATATATATTTTTAATTTTTTTATTTATTTTATGCAGATAACAATTTTTTTTTTCATTAATTCTAATAAAACAGTCGACTCTATACGATAACTATAATAGCACTAATATTTTACGTACGCACTGAATGATTGAATTTCTGAGCTAATAAATTTCTAAATACTTTTACAAATAATTAAAAAAAAAAAACAAAAGTTTTTTTATTCTATTTCATAACATATAATTTAAAAAACAATAAATTAGATTTATTTTTTATTAAATTTTTTAAACAGATTTATTTGATAAATCTTTGACAAAAACAAAAAAAAAAAGTAAAACAATTAAAATACTTGAATAATTTAAGCATTAAAATAAATTAACAAAGTTTAAAATAAAAAATATTCATTAAACATTTTAATAAATTGTACATTTGTTTTTTTTTTTAGTTAATATTATTATTATTATTTTTTTTTTTTTTCTATTGTGCAAAATGGTTTTTAATAAAACCTCAACAATTGACTAGTAATGAAATTGAAATTTATTATTTATCGATTCGATTGTCCATAATACTACTAACAAGAAGTATAATTATTTTTTTTTTTTTTTATACTATTAATATAATTTTTAAATATTCATACAAGTTTATATATGTATATGTTAATATAACTTGTCTACATATTACATATTTTTTTATATTTATATTCAAAGGTACACAATGACTCATAATAAGCATAAACAAACCATGTATTCATTTATAATTATTATTAAACATCAACGATTAATTATTGCACGTATTTTTATTATTTTTTTTTTTATTTATTTAAAAATGACAATTGTTATTTATAATCTCTGTAGAAGAGAACATCGAACATCGAAGAAATTTATTTTTTTTTATCAATTTTATTATACTATTCATTATATATATATATAATATGTATTTTTTATATTTTTAATTTAATTTAAAAGTATTTAAACAATGAATTGAAAAATTTAATGAAAAAGAAAAAACAATTTTTTTAAAAGTTTTTTTCTGTACAGACAAGTGTGAATGAATGTTCGAGGGCAAGGCACAAGTGAGTTAGAGAAATTTTTTTAAAATTTTTTCTAAACAATTATTACATTTTTTTTTCTAATCATAATACATTATTTTTTATTTTTTATTTTTTCATTTCTTATATTATATTTCCTACGCATTTTTATATTTTATCATAAAATTTTTTTTAATTAATTTTCTTTAATTTTAGTTTCTCTCTTGTTCTACATATTTTTTTCTTCAAGAAATTAATTAATATAATGATTCTAACTTGTGCAAAGGGATTAAGATATAATTATAATATTTTTTTTTTTTTTTAGTAATTTTTAAAT